>JAPMUY010000419.1:42500-70000 GCA_026901105.3 Galaxias olidus | reverse complement strand
CAGCTGTCTATGGGACCTTGAGAAATGGCAGCAACTGGCGTAGCGCTTAATTTCCTCTTTGCTGAGTAAAGGGGTTGGGCAGTTTGTAGGGGGTGGGGTTTGTAGCTGTTAACTGCAGATCTGGGTGCTGATGTCTTTAGGACTCACCTGTAAGTAGGTGTGTCCACCTGCAGACCTGTGAGGGGGCGTGTCCAGCTACACACCTATGAGGGGGCGTGTCCACCTGCACACCTGTGAGGGGGCGTGTCCACCTACACACCTGTGAGGGGGCGTGTCCATCTGCAGGCCTGAGGGGGCGTGTCCAGCTACACACCTGTGAGGGGGCGTGTCCACCTGCAGACCTGAGGGGGCGTGTCTGTAGAGAAGATGGCTGCTTCCTGTTACTGATCCCAACCTTAATGATAATAATGATAATGATAATAATAATATTCATAACAATCATAATAATCATAATAATTATATTAGTGATGATGATTCTGCTGCAGACTGAAGGATCCTCCCCCAGCATTGTCTGTTATGGGGAGGGTTCCTCCACTGGATCTCCTTATTGTCTTTATAAATAAACATATTTATTATTATGCATGTTATTCTTATGAATATGTCTGGTATATCCAGGCCCTCGGTCTGGCAGCCATTTAGTGACGGCCTGCAGTTTAAACATCCTGCAGGATTTCTATTCATAATAATCATAATAATCAGAATAATCACTATCATCATGATTATAATATTTATAAAGTTTTAACATCCTCCAGGATTACTATACAGAGCATGTTCCTGACACGGGGATAACCACCCTTCTACAGACACCCCCCCCTGTTAAAGGGGGTTCTAGTAAGGGGGGTTCTAGTAAGGGGGGTCGTATTAGAGGGAGGTTCTAGTGAGGGGGTTCTGAGGCATATTCCCAGGCTGGGCCGGCCTGCCTCCACAGCTGTCATACATTTTCAACAGATTTCAGTGGGTCTGGATGATGTAGGAGAAGACATTCCTCAACCGTGACACAGCTCCTAAAAGGACTAACCGTCAACATCTGATCCGCTGGAAGTGGGAGATCTGCCACCTCGACCTTGGACCAGGCACTCCGGAACTACGGCGGGTGGATTGATGATGATGGCCTGTGAAGGTCAGGCCGCCCCCAGCAGGGCCATCCTTCAGGCACACTGAGCAGCTTTGTGACGGTGGACACATGCTGCTCCAGCTCCCAGGGTGTTTGTCAGAGGAACGGAATGTTTCCTCAGATCCAGACGCCATTCCCAGCTGTCGTCCTGCAGATCGCCAAGGCCAGTCGTCCAAGCCCTGCTAAACAGCATGCATAGACAACAAGACAGCTACACCAACTACAACAACAGCTACAACAACAGTGACGCTTGCTACAACAGCTACCATAGCTACAACTGCAACAACAACAACAGCTACAACAGCTACCATAGCTACAACTGCAACAACAACAGTGACGCTTGCTACAACAGCTACCATAGCTACAACTGCAACAACAACAACAGCTACAACAGCTACAACAACAGCTACGTTAACTAAAACAGCTACAACAGATGCGTTAACTTAAACACCTACAATAGACACCTTAGCTGAAACAGCTACAACCTCTACGCTAGTTACAAGAACAACAGCTATGTCATCTTAAACAGCTACACAGTCCCATGAACTGGAGCCTCCAGAGGCAACTTCATTCACATTCTACTGGGAGAGGCTCCAGCTGCAGCACATTACTTTATGTCATAGAGAAAACTTGTTGATGATCACAATGCTTTTCTTTAAATAAATGCAAATTGTCCACCACATTTAATAATAATTTTTATAAATTATTTAATATATTATTATTTTGACTATGATTTGTTTTTAATTAAGGCTCCTGACGATCTGCCTTTCTCCTCAACTAACATCACTCACCTTAATACAGTGTCCTCTAACACACATGCTGCGTTTCAATAACCGTTCAACATGCCCTCGTTGACTTCCCCTCGGCACTTGCCCTCGGGGGAATCCCCGCCGCCATCTTAAGTGTCGTTCCATTAGTTTGAAAATCTGAAGTGAACTTGGTGAGATCGACCCTCGGAGGGCTGAGGGAGCGAGTGAACAACGGTGGTTACTCCAAAGTTTTATTTTACCCACAATGCATTGCTGTTATGCATTTGGTGCAAGAAAATATTCAATGGTTAGGTGACAGTAATGCACGTAAAACTCCAGTTGCTCACCACCAAAGGAAAATATAAATAAATTGAGCAAGGTATCATAAACCCCTGGCAATAATAGTTAAGATAATCATGATACATATCACAAACAGAAACATTTATTAATTTTAATAAATTTGAAACTAACACAGCTGAATGCACAAGCCTAATTTAAATGGGTTTGAAGGTATTTCCGATTATTTGTTAAAAGCAGCATAGTGCAAAGGCTACAACTGGCAGTTGATCAAGGACAGTTCCGGCTGAAAGTGTTCAAGGGCAGGTTCGTTCCATTTAAATCCCCCGCCCACTTTCCCTCCATTCTCCAGGTGGCCTCCGCGCGATGTATGCTGTTACGTCATACTAAGGGCTGAGGGTAGGTGAATGAGGGAGGGGAAGTGGAACTACTATTGAAACGCAGCACCAGTAACTTTCACACCCTTAAAACCCTTTCTTTCCAAAAGATGAATTCTGAACATTTAGTAGAGATAAACATTTATCAGAAATACCTAATGCCAAAATGTCCAACCTCAATTTTCTAACAGAGCTTTATTTGGAGAAAATAATTCCAGATGTATCACGTTTGGCGAGAGAGTTCCAGCTGAAGAACAGAAGAACATTTTTTTCTCCACTGTTTCCATGACAGCGTTCCCGGCTTGGCTCTGACTTCCAGGAAGCAGCTCTGTGTTTAGGAGGAGGCTGCCTGACGACCTGCATCACCCAGTGAGTCACTCAGACGCTTCACAGGCAAACCATGGTGACACAGTCAAGACCCTCCACAACACACACACACACACTCTCTGGACACACACTCTACACACACACACACACACACACACACACTCTGGACACACACTCTACACTCTGAACACACACACTCTACACTCTGAACACACACACACACTCTCTAGACACACACTCTACACTCTGAACACACACACACACTCTGAACACACACACGCTACACTCTGAACACACACACACACTCTGAACACACACACACTCTCTAGACACACACTCTACACTCTGAACACACACTACACTCTGAACACGGACACACACTATACTCTCTCAAAGTCTGTGTCTGTAAATGAGGTGCAGCTCTGTCTCCATGTCCCTGTCTATCCCCCTGACCCCTGACCTCATGACCAGCCGTAGCCATGGAGACTTAATTCCCGCAGCGCGACCCTGAGCTTTAGCATCAATTTGACTGGCTTCTTCCAGCACTGCAGGAAGGCAAGGGGGAGGAGGAGGAGGAGGAGGAGGAGGAGGGGGAGCAGGGAGGAGGAGGGGGAGGGGAGGAGGGGAGGAGGAGGAGGAGGGGGAGCAGTGGGGGGAGGAGGGGGAGGAGGGGGAGCACTGTGGGGAGGAGGAGGGGAGGAGGAGGAGGAGGAGGGGGAGGAACAGGAGGAGGAGGGGGGAGGAGGAGGAGAGGAGGAGGAGGGGGAGGAACAGGAGGAGGAGGAACAGGAGGAGGAGGACGAGGATGAGGTCGACCAGGAGGATGTGGAGGACGAGGAGCTGGAGGAGGAGGAGGAGGGAGGAGGAGGAGGAGGGGGAGGAACAGGAGGAGGAGGGGGGGAGGAGGAGGAGAGGAGGAGGAGGGGGAGGAACAGGAGGAGGAGGAGGAGCAGGGGGAGGAGGAGCAAGGGGAGGAGGAGGAGGAGGAGGAGGGGGAGCAGTGGGGGGAGGAGGGGGAGGAGCAGGAGGAGGAGGGGAGGAGGAGGAGGGGGAGGAACAGGAGGAGGAGGAGGAGCAGGGGAGGAGGAGCAGGGGGAGGAGGAGCAGGGAGAGGAGGAGCAGGGAGAGGGGGCGCCATCTGGTCTCTGCCTTATCCGCGGTGCTGGACTCCTCCAGAGGCTGGTCATCATAAACACTTCTCCTGACTATGGCCTAGCAACCAGAGCACAGAGGAGGAGGAGGAGAAGAGGAGAGGAGAGGAGAGGAGAGGAGGAGGAGAGGAGACGAGGAGAGGAGAGAAGAAGGAGGAGGAGGAGGGGAGAGGAGGAGGAGGAGAGGAGACGAGGAGAGGAGAGAAGGAGGAGGAGGAGGAGGGGAGAGGAGGAGGAGGAGACAAGGAGAGGAGAGAAGGAGGAGGAGGAGGAGGGGAGTGAGTAGAGGAGGAGGACCAGGATTGCGGCCCCAGGCTGAGCCCCCCCCCTCCTCCTCCAGATTGATTTAAGTGTGTTGGTCCCGGGCTCCGACCACATTCATTAGGGGCCAGCGTGACAGCTTAACATTGGCCCCTCGGCGGGGGACTGACCGAGGCTACTGCGCTCATGCAGGTTTAGGGCCAGACCTAATATAGCTGTTCACATGATGTTGGGAAATATCAGGGCAAGGAGGAGAGCCATTATGTTTTAATACTAGGGAGAGAAAAAGGGAGGGAGGCACAGAGAGAGAGAGAGAGAGAGAGAGAGAGAGAGAGAGAGAGAGAGAGAGAGAGAGAGAGAGAGAGAGAGAGAGCGAAAGAGAGGGGGAGAGAGAGACAGGGAGAGAAAGAGAGAGAGAGAGAGAGAAAGAGAGGGAGAAAGAGAGAGAGAGGGGGGAGAAAGACAGGGTACCAGTCCTCCAGAATTCATTCTTTAACTGTGTTAACTTCAACTGGGACAGCGTGTGTTCTTTTATGTTCTGGGATCCCTCAGTATGCATTCTGCTGTGAATTTAGCTATATAGATCATTAGTAACTAATATATCTGTGTGTATTATGATCATAATGATAAGCATCACAAAAGCAGAGAGAAGCTAGCCTTCTGAAATCACTGAGAAGCTACAGGCATTGAAACAATGAGCCCCTCTAAGGCTGCTGGTGATCTGAACTAAGTGGTTCAGTTAAGGAGAGGACAGTTACACCTTATACAAATACTTCTATTTGGTGGTGTTTGCACATGATTGAAACATGTTCAAGTATTTAATGGACCTTTTCCGCAAACTGACTTTCTTAAATGGTTTAAGAACATTATGCATTTTAAACATTTATTACACAGAGCATAGAGACCTCACAAGTGTTAAGGACAACTTGTATATGCTTCTTTTAGTTAGTTTAGTTAGTTTTAGGTTTTTCTTTTTGTAAAACCTGTAAGCCACTTCAAGGGGATTAGCCAAAGATTTGCTGTTTGTCGTATTTAGTTTGTGATTCACATTGTTATATATTCTTAACTTGTTTGTGTTTCAGAAATATAGCCGACATAAGCATGCAGCAGAATCATCATCACTGAGATTATTTCAGAAACATACCGACATAAGCATGCAGCAGAATCATCATCACTGAGATTATTTCAGAAACATAGCCGACATAAGCATGCAGCAGAATCATCTTCACTGAGATTATTTCAGAAACATAGCCGACATAAGCATGCAGCAGAATCATCTTCACTGAGATTATTTCAGAAACATAGCCGACATTAGCATGCAGCAGAATCATCATCACTGAGATTATCATTTTCTTTCCCTGACATTTTAGTTTCTGTTGGACGGGCCTGTGCTGGACAGCCCACCATGTGGAATGAATCCAATGAGATACATTATAAAGTATACTATGTATATATACAGTATATTAACCCACTGCAATATACAGCCCGTCTGTAAATGTTTTAATAAATGTTTTAAAAACCTTTAGAGCCCAACTCAAAAGAAACCAATATCAAAGTCATAGCCAATCAGAGCGGAGATAAGTTATCCCGGCTGTTTCCACCAGACAAGAGCCCTCTGATGGATTGTGGGTAATGGTGTTGTAGACCAGACACCAAGGCATCTGCATGTGTTAGAGTGGAGTAATGAGCTGCTTTCATGTGTTTGTTGGTGTGAAGGCCGGGAGTGTCAGCTTTGGTGTGGCTAGCCGCTATGAGACACATCAAACAGCCAGCCTGCTAATGTGTCGCCATCAGCCTCTCAGACACTACACTCCCTGAGTCAGCTTGGTTTGTGCTAGCATGTGCAAAGGACTGACACACAGGACCAGTACGGGAACGATGCTTACTAGCTGTTGATGAATGGGTTTACTTTATT
This sequence comes from Galaxias olidus, assembly GCA_026901105.3. Classification (NCBI taxonomy): domain Eukaryota; kingdom Metazoa; phylum Chordata; class Actinopteri; order Galaxiiformes; family Galaxiidae; genus Galaxias; species Galaxias olidus. The sequence continues at coordinate 63,809 of JAPMUY010000419.1, read as the reverse complement.
TAACAAATCATTGAGTGGCTCAAGTAAATGTCTTGACTCAAAACCATTTTTCTAGCATGATTTCTGTTGCCCCGTAGTGAACCAGTGCTGTTGCCCCGTAGTGAGCCAGCACTGATGCCCTATAGTGAACAGTCAGTTCTGGGATGACCTGTGATGCTGACTCAGCCCTCTACGTGCTCCCTCACAGTCACTCTGGAAAAGAAGTATGGAAGGTTGATTTAAAGTTAGCAAGACGTTTCTATAAAGTATTAAAGTGATGCCTTGTCCTCATCCTGTCTGGTGACTCACCATGACCCAGTGGAGAAGCAGCACTGGTTGTGTGAGGAAATCTGCTTAGAGTGGCTAGCAATCTGAAGGAACAGCAGCAAAACTCTAATCTATATTCAAATATTGGAAAGGCATAAGCAACTCAAAATATATTTTACAGTGGACTAGCTACAGTAGATCTCTAGTAAGTTGTACTCTTGAAAACATTGGGAGTCATTTTCAATAGTCCGGGTCTGACTAACCCAGTGAAACCATTCTGCATCAGGCAGTGACCTTTTGATCCTAGGTCAACAAGATCTGATGACCTGAGGAGGATGTTGAGAAACACACCTGTTCGAAGGGATCCTAGCTGAGGCAGTGAGGAAGAGGAGGGTGTCGCTGTGGCCTCTGACCCTCTTCCTAGATGAAGCAGTGAGGTAGAGCAGTGTCGCTGTGGCCTCTGTTCCTAGATGGAGCAGTGAGGTAGAGGAGGGTGTCGCTGTGGCCTCTGTTCCTAGATGGAGCAGTGAGGTAGAGGAGGGTGCTGCTATGGCCTCTGTTCCTAGATGAAGCAGTGAGGTAGAGGAGGGTGTTGCTATGGCCTCTGACCCTCTTCCTAGATGAAGCAGTGAGGTAGAGGAGGGTGTTGCTATGGCCTCTGACCCTCTTCCTAGATGAGGCAGTGAGGTAGAGGAGGGCGTCGCTGTGGCCTCTGTTCCTAGATGAAGCAGTGAGGTAGAGGAGGGTGTTGCTATGGCCTCTGACCCTCTTCCTAGATGAAGCAGTGAGGTAGAGGAGGGTGTTGCTATGGCCTCTGACCCTCTTCCTAGATGAAGCAGTGAGGTAGAGGAGGGTGTTGCTATGGCCTCTGACCCTCTTCCTAGATGAGGCAGTGAGGTAGAGGAGGGCGTCACTGTGGCCTCTGTTCCCAGATGAAGCAGTGAGGTAGAGGAGGGTGTTGCTATGGCCTCTGACCCTCTTCCTAGATGAAGCAGTGAGGTAGAGGAGGGTGTTGCTATGGCCTCTGACCCTCTTCCTAGATGAAGCAGTGAGGTAGAGGAGGGTGTTGCTATGGCCTCTGACCCTCTTCCTAGATGAGGCAGTGAGGTAGAGGAGGGTGTTGCTATGGCCTCTGACCCTCTTCCTAGATGAGGCAGTGAGGTAGAGGAGGGCGTCGCTGTGGCCTCTGTTCCCAGATGAAGCAGTGAGGTAGAGGAGGGCGTCGCTGTGGCCTCTGTTCCTAGATGAAGCAGTGAGGTAGAGGAGGGTGTTGCTATGGCCTCTGACCCTCTTCCTAGATGAAGCAGTGAGGTAGAGGAGGGTGTCGCTGTGGCCTCTGTTCCCAGATGAAGCAGTGAGGTAGAGCACTGTGACAACCGGTCCCACTGAAGTGGTTACCCCCCTCCACACACACATGTAGAGCCCCCCCCCCCCCCCCCCACACACACACACACACACACACACACACGTAGAGCCCTGCCCTGCCCCCCCCCCCCCCCACGCACACACGTAGAGCCCCGCTCCCAGACACTCTTAATGGGCTGTAAAAGGAGCAGGGCTACAAGGTTATGAGACGCTAACTAGCTGTGGAGGAGCTGAGGGGGTCTGGGGCCGACAGCCACTCACATCACTGGAGCCAGCGGGCCATAAACCCAGCTCACCCTGACAGCTAACTCTCCCCAACCCTAACCCCCAGACAGGGAGAGAGAGAGCGAGAGAGAGAGAGCGAGAGAGGCTGCTCACCCTCACAGCTAACTCCCTCAGAACTCAGAGAGAGAGGGAGGGAGGGGGTGAAGGTGAATACTTAGTGACGGGGTAACATAGCGTTCTTAATTCAGTAGAACTACAGTATATTTTGACACCAGTGAAGTTGTTTAAAGTCCCCAGTAACCCGAGCAACATTTGTACGGTAAAGAGCAGCTAGGAAAGCTAACCGTTTGAATATTAGTCTGCTCCATGGAGTTGCATAGCTCTACCAGTCCTCCCGTTAGCATAGCTCTACCAGTCCTCCTCCTGTTAGCATAGCTCTACCAGTCCTCCCGTTAGCATAGCTCTACCACTCCTCCTCCCGTTAGCATAGCTCTACCAGTCCTCCTCCCGTTAGCATAGCTCTAACAGTCCTCCCGTTAGCATAGCTCTACCAGTCCTCCTCCCGTTAGCATAGCTCTACCAGTCCTCCCGTTAACATAGCTCTACCAGTCCTCCTCCCGTTAGCATAGCTCTACCAGTCCTCCTCCCGTTAGCATAGATCTACCACTCCTCCCGTTAGCATAGATCTACCAGTCCTCCCGTTAGCATAGCTCTACCAGTCCTCCTCCCTTTAGCATAGCTCTACCAGTCCTCCTCCCGTTAGCATAGCTCTACCAGTCCTCCCGTTAACATAGCTCTACCAGTCCTCCTCCCTTAGCATAGATCTACCAGTCCTCCTCCCGTTAGCATAGATCTACCAGTCCTCCTCCCGTTAGCATAGCTCTACCAGTCCTCCTCCCGTTAGCATAGCTTTACCAGTCCTCCCGTTAGCATAGCTCTACCAGTCCTCCTCCCGTTAACATAGCTCTACCAGTCCTCCCGTTAACATAGCTCTACCAGTCCTCCTCCCGTTAGCATAGCTCTACCAGTCCTCCCGTTAGCATAGCTCTACAAGTCCTCCCGTTAGCATAGCTCTACCAGTCCTCCCGTTTGCATACCTCTACCAGTCCTCCTCCCGTTAACAGAGCTCTACCAGCCCTGCTCCCGTTAACAGGGCATGTGAGGGAACTGAAATATCTCCTCAGCACAGCGTTGTCTCTGCAGAACACAATAATAATAATAATAATAATACATTTTATTTTGGGCGCCTTTCATGACACCCAAGGACACCTTACAGGGCATAAAACAACATTAAACAGCAAGTTAAAAAACGCTAGAGAATAGTAAAACAATGCAGTCAAATTAAAAACAGTGGACTTCACTTGATGACAAGGTTCAAAACAAACAAACAAGACAGACAAGCGGTGATAGTAACGGACATAGACACAATAATGTACATTTAGAGGGAACATGCCAGTTTGAACAGGTGGGTTTTGAGTTGGGTTTTGAATAACGTTATGGAATCAAATAGACGGATGTGCAATGGTAGGGAGTTCCAAAGTCTCGGAGCCGAGCAGCTGAACGCTCGAGCACCCATGGTGCTGAGGTGTGAGCTGGGGGTGGAGAGAAGTCTAACAGAGGAAGAGCGGAGGGTGCAGGAGTGGGTGTATTCCTGAAGAAGGTCAGTGATGTAGATGGGGGCTAGATTGTGGAGAGCTTTGTAGGTGAGCAGAAGGTTTTTAAAATCAATCCGGTAGCGCACAGGAAGCCAGTGAAGTTGAATGAGAATGGGGGTGATGTGGTCGGATGAGTTGGTGCGGGTGATGATCCGGGCAGCAGAGTTCTGAATTATTTGGAGCCTGTTGAGGAGTTTGATGGGAAGTCCAGTTAGGAGTGCGTTGCAGTAGTCAATCCGGAATGTGACAAATGAGTGAACCAAGATCTCAAGACAATAGCATGAGAGCTGCTTTTGGAGAGAGTTGGACTGTAGGAAGAGAGTTCCTTGATGTTATAAAGATGTAGCCTCTGGTTCTGTTCATCTGTTTATTAAATGTTTTTCCAAGAGAAACACCATGTGCTGCCTTCACTAACCAGCTTGTTTCCCTAGCCCTAGGGCCAGCCTGTTGAACTTTGACCTCTCAAGATGAAGGGAGAAGCTTCCTTTGACCTTATGACAGATAACGTAACACCTGCACACTCCGAGAAAATTATCCTACAGTTTTATAGCTTCCCCTGCCACACACACAGACACACACACACACACACACACACACACACACACACACACACACACACACACACACACACACACAGAATACATCCAAATTGACACAAGCCCTAAGCTTACAGCGGTCTGAATAGGAATTGTAAAATCAGGTTGATAAATAAAGCAACTTAAATGTCCAATGAGCTCCAGGCATTGTGTTGCTGAGACACATCTCCACGTTCAGTTTAGTTCTGTTATGTTCAGTTTTAACAAAGCACTCACACCAAGTTAAGTTATTTCATGTTTCTAGAGGACCTTGCTAAGAGCCCAACAAAGACGAGGTAAGGAGCAAAATAATGTCCAGGATGTTCTCAGGAGAGACGACATGGCACCCTTGCTCAGCGCAAAATCAACAAGAATCTGGAATGCAGAGAGATTAACTTCCCTAACAGCGACAGTACCATCTGTCTTAGCCCACCATAGAGCAGACTAGTGCCTCCGTCTTAGTCCACCATAGAGCAGACTAGTACCATCTGTCTTAGCCCACCATAGAGCAGACTAGTACCTCCGTCTTAGTCCACCATAGAGCAGACTAGTACCATCTGTCTTAGCCCACCATAGAGCAGACTAGTACCATCCGTCTTAGTCCACCATAGAGCAGACTAGTGCCTCCGTCTTAGTCCACCATAGAGCAGACTAGTACCATCTGTCTTAGTCCACCATAGAGCAGACTAGTACCATCCGTCTTAGTCCACCATAGAGCAGACTAGTACCATCTGTCTTAGTCCACCATAGAGCAGACTAGTGCCTCCGTCTTAGTCCACCATAGAGCAGACTAGTACCATCCGTCTTAGTCCACCATAGAGCAGACTAGTACCATCCGTCTTAGTCCACCATAGAGCAGACTAGTACCATCCGTCTTAGTCCACCATAGAGCAGACTAGTACCATCCGTCTTAGTCCACCATAGAGCAGACTAGTACCATCCGTCTTAGTCCACCATAGAGCAGACTAGTACCATCCGTCTTAGTCCACCATAGAGCAGACTAGTGCCTCCGTCTTAGTCCACCATAGAGCAGACTAGTACCATCCGTCTTAGTCCACCATAGAGCAGACTAGTACCATCCGTCTTAGTCCACCATAGAGCAGACTAGTGCCTCCGTCTTAGTCCACCATAGAGCAGACTAGTACCATCTGTCTTAGTCCACCATAGAGCAGACTAGTACCATCCGTCTTAGTCCACCATAGAGCAGACTAGTACCATCTGTCTTAGTCCACCATAGAGCAGACTAGTGCCTCCGTCTTAGTCCACCATAGAGCAGACTAGTACCATCCGTCTTAGTCCACCATAGAGCAGACTAGTACCATCCGTCTTAGTCCACCATAGAGCAGACTAGTACCATCCGTCTTAGTCCACCATAGAGCAGACTAGTACCATCCGTCTTAGTCCACCATAGAGCAGACTAGTACCATCCGTCTTAGTCCACCATAGAGCAGACTAGTGCCTCCGTCTTAGTCCACCATAGAGCAGACTAGTACCATCCGTCTTAGTCCACCATAGAGCAGACTAGTACCATCTGTCTTAGTCCACCATAGAGCAGACTAGTACCATCCGTCTTAGTCCACCATAGAGCAGACTAGTACCTCCGTCTTAGTCCACCATAGAGCAGACTAGTGCCTCCGTCTTAGTCCACCATAGAGCAGACTAGTACCATCTGTCTTAGTCCACCATAGAGCAGACTAGTACCATCCGTCTTAGTCCACCATAGAGCAGACTAGTACCTCCGTCTTAGTCCACCATAGAGCAGACTAGTACCTCCGTCTTAGTCCACCATAGAGCAGACTAGTGCCTCCGTCTTAGTCCACCATAGAGCAGACTAGTGCCTCCGTCTTAGTCCACCATAGAGCAGACTAGTACCATCCGTCTTAGTCCACCATAGAGCAGACTAGTACCATCTGTCTTAGTCCACCATAGAGCAGACTAGTGCCATCCGTCTTAGTCCACCATAGAGCAGACTAGTACCTCCGTCTTAGTCCACCATAGAGCAGACTAGTACCATCCGTCTTAGTCCACCATAGAGCAGACTAGTACCATCTGACTTGGTCTTAACTTAAAAGATCTCTCTCTCTCTCTCACACACACACATGGCACAACCAACCAAACACAGCTCCAGGTTTCTTCTATTATGGTTTTATGGCATGCTTTTATGCTTTCATGCTTTCATGCTTTGCCACACATGCATTGAGTTTTGGCCTGCTTTACGGCCCATATATTTCCATAGCAATTTGTTTTCAGTGCCAAGGCGACATTGCTGTAACACCGGCTGGTTGAGGGGCTCATAAAGAGCTCTCCTCGCATTAGTGGCTGTACGTCCTGACTGGAGCTCCCTGGCCATGTGGAAACACAGGACACGTCTCCTCCTCACCTCAGGACACGTCTCCTCACCTCAGGACACGTCTCCTCCTCACCTCAAGACACGTCTCCTTACCTCAGGACACGTCTCCTCCTTACCTCAGGACACGTCTCCTTACCTCAGGACACGTCTCCTCCTCACCTCAAGACACGTCTCCTCCTCACCTCAGGACACGTCTCCTTACCTCAGGACACGTCTCCTCACCTCAGGACACGTCTCCTCCTCACCTCAGGACACGTCTCCTCACCTCAGGACACGTCTCCTCCTCACCTCAGGACACGTCTCCTCACCTCAGGACACGTCTCCTTACCTCAGGACACGTCTCCTCACCTCAGGACACGTCTCCTCCTCACCTCAGGACATGTCTCCTCCTCACCTCAAGACACGTCTCCTCCTCACCTCAGGACACGTCTCCTCCTCACCTCAGGACACGTCTCCTCCTCACCTCAGGACACGTCTCCTCACCTCAGGACACGTCTCCTCCTCACCTCAGGACACGTCTCCTTACCTCACCTCTCCTCCTCACCTCAGGACACGTCTCCTTACCTCAGGACACGTCTCCTCCTCACCTCAGGACACGTCTCCTCCTCACCTCAGGACACGTCTCCTCACCTCAGGACATGTCTCCTCCTCACCTCATGACACGTCTCCTCCTCACCTCAGGACACGTCTCCTCCTCACCTCAGGACACGTCTCCTCCTCACCTCAGGACACGTCTCCTTACCTCAGGACACGTCTCCTCCTCACCTCAGGACACGTCTCCTCCTCACCTCAGGACACGTCTCCTCCTCACCTCAGGACACGTCTCCTCCTCACCTCAGGACACGCCTCCTCCTCACCTCAGGACACGCCTCCTCACCTCACCTCAGGACACGTCTCCTCCTCACCTCAGGACACGTTTCCTCCTCACCTCAGGACACGCCTCCTCACCTCAGGACACGCCTCCTCACCTCAGGACACGTCTCCTCCTCACCTCAGGACACGCCTCCTCACCTCAGGACACGTCTCCTCCTCACCTCAGGACACGTCTCCTCCTCACCACAGGACACGCCTCCTCCTCACCTCAGGACACGTCTCCTCACCTCAGGACACGTCTCCTCACCTCAGGACACGTCTCCTCCTCACCTCAGGACACGTCTCCTCCTTACCTCAGGACACGTCTCCTTACCTCAGGACACGTCTCCTTACCTCAGGACACGTCTCCTCCTCACCTCAGGACACGCCTCCTCCTCACCTCAGGACACGTCTCCTCCTCACCTCAGGACACGTCGCCTCCTCACCTCAGAACACGCCTCCTCACCTCACCTCAGAACACGTCTCCTTACCTCAGTTGATGCTCAACATGCAGCCACCCCTGCTGGGAATCTTAGTGTGTGTGTGTGGGTGGTTGACAATGTGTGTGTAAGTATGGGTGGCTGTCTGTGTGTGTGTGTGTGTGTGTGTGTGTGGTCTGTGTGTGCGTGGTTGTCAATGTGTGTGTAAGTATGGGTGGCTGTCTGTGTGTGTGTGTGTGTGTGTGGTCTGTGTGTGCGTGGTTGTCAATAGAATAGAATGCCTTTTATTGTCATTATACACAGGTACAATGAGATTAAGCAACCACCAAACAGTGCAGTACAGATTAAAACAGGAATAAGATAAGATAAAATAAAATAAATAAAAGTATAAAAAGATAAGATAAGATGGGTACGTAGTCCCGATAAAAATATATCCACATGTCTATGTACATTGCAGTAAGAAAATATCTAAATCTATGTATGAAATTCACAGCTGAAAAATACGTCTATACAGGTATTGCACGGAATTAACAGGTATTGCACGGAATTAAATAAATATACCTATATGACTATTGCACAGGGGTTACAAATTTGAGTTCAGCAGGGTTATTGCCTGGGGGAAGAAGCTGTTTTTAAATCTGTTTGTTCTGGTCTTGAGGCACCTGTAGCGCCTCCCGGAGGGCAGCAGGGCAAACAGACCAGAGCTAGGGTGAGAGCTGTCCTTTTGGATATTTTTGGCTCTGCAGAGGCAGCGAGAGGTGTAGATGTCCGTTAGGGAAGGGAGAGAGCAGCCGATGGTCTTTTGTGCTGTCTTTATGACTCTCTGTATCCTCCCCTTGTCTGCTACAGAGCAGCTGCCATACCACACTGTGATGCAGTATGTCAGCAGGCTCTCGATTGATGAACGGTAGAAGGTCAGCAGTAAGGTGGAACTCAGCTTGTGCTTCCTGAGGATTCTCAGGAAGTGTAGCCGCTGCTGAGCCTTCTTGATGATGGCGGTGACGTTCTCTGTCCAGGAGATGGTGGCCGAGATAGTCACGCCCAGAAACTTGATGGTGCGAACACGCTCCACACTCTCGCCGTTGATGTAGAGGGGGGCTGGGTCCGTGCGGTGCCTCCTGAAGTCAATGATGATCTCCTTGGTTTTCTTGGTGTTTAGAACAAGATTGTTCTCAGAGCACCAAGCAACCAGCTTCAGGACCTCCTCTCTGTAGGCCGCCTCATCAGCCCTGGAGATGAGACCGACCACCGTGGTATCGTCCGCAAACTTGACGAAGAGGTTGTCATTGTGGGCCGGCCTGCAGTCTTGGGTGTAGAGGCAGTACAGGAGGCGGCTCAGCACGCACCCCTGTGGGGAGCCGATGCTCAGCGTGCGGGTTGAGGAGAGGTGGGGCCAAGTCTCACAGTCTGGGGTCTGGACGTTAGGAAGTCCTTTATCCAGGCACATGTGAGAGGGGGAGGCCAATGGTGTCCAGTTTGTAGCATAACCTGTCCGGTATTATTGTATTGAAGGCTGAACTGTAATCCACAAAGAGCATCCGGACGTATCTCTGCTGCTGCTCCAGGTGTGTGTGTGTACAAGCAATGTGTGTGTGTACAAGCATGGGTGGTTGTCAGTGTGTGTGTGTGTGTGTGTGTGGGGGGGGGGAGTGTTGGTAGTGTGTGTGAGTGTACGTGTGTGTGGGGGGTTGTTGGTGTGTGTGTGTGTGTGTAGGGGGGTGTTGGTGGTGTATGTGTGTGTGTGTGTGTGTAGGGGGTGTGTGTTATAGAGTGTGTGGGGTGGTGTTGGTTGTGGTGTGTGTGAGTGTCTGTGTGGGGGGGTGTTGGTTGTGTGTGTGTAGTGTATGTGTGTGTGTGTGTGTGTGTGCGTGTGTAGGGGGGGTGGTGTTGGTAGTGGATGTGTGTGTGTAGGGGGTGTGTGTGTGGGGGGGGGGGGTGTTGGTGGTGTATGTGTGTGTGTGTCTGTGTGTTTAGGGGGGTGGTGTTGGTAGTGGATGTGTATGTGTGTGTGTGTGGGGGGGTGTTGGTATTGTATGTGTTTGTGTGTGTGTGTGTGTGTGTGTGTGCTGGTGGGTGGGGGGATGGGGGGGGGGGTTGTTGGTAATGTGTACTACTGTGATTAGGAAATAACAAGGCCCTGCCCCCCAGGGAATTCTAGGAATGCTGAGCTGGGAGGAGCAGAGGAGAGGAGGATGAGGAGGAGGAGGGGAGGATGAGGAGGGAGGCATGGAGGGATGGAAGGAATGTGAAAAGAGGAACTGACCTGTCATCGTCAGGAAGTGGGAAGAGAGGGGGAGGAGGAAGGGAGGGGGAGGGGGAGGAGAGAGGGAGGGGGAGGGGGAGGGGTAGGAGAGAGGGAGGGGGAGGAAGGGGAGGGGGAGGGGGGTTGAGGTGGGAGGAAGGGAGGAGGAGGGGTAGGAGAGGGAGGGGTTGAGGGGGGGAGGAGAGAGGGAGGGGGAGGAGGGAGGAGGAAGGGGGTGAGGAAGGGAGGGGGAGGGGTAGGAGAGAGGGAGGGGGTTGAGGGGGGAGGAAGGGAGGAGGAGGGGTAGGAGAGAGGGAGGGGGAGGGGGAAGGGAGGGGGAGGGGGTTGAGGTGGGAGAGAGGGAGGGGGTTGAGGGGGGAGGAAGGGAGGAGGAGGGGTAGGAGAGAGGGAGGGGGTTGAGGGGGGAGGAGAGAGGGAGGGGGAGGAGGGAGGAGGAAGGAGTGGGGAAACGAGGCGACGGTACAAACACCTTCCCATCTGGCCTAGTGTCTCCTTACAGACGTAAGATCACGCAGACCATCCCCCTACATTAGATCTATAGATAGATAGACCATCCCCCTACATTAGATCTATAGATAGATAGACCATCCCCCTACATTAGATCTATAGATAGATAGACCATCCCCCTACATTAGATCTATAGAGAGATAGACCATCCCCTACATTAGATCTGTAGATAGATAGACCATCCCACTACATTAGATCTATAGATAGATAGACCATCCCCTACATTAGATCTATAGAGAGATAGACCATCCCCCTACATTAGATCTAAAGACCATCCCCCTACATTAGATCTATAGAGAGATAGACCATCCCCCTACATTAGATCTATAGATAGATAGACCATCCCCTACATTAGATCTGTAGATAGACCATCCCCCTACATTAGATCTATAGAGAGATAGACCATCCCCCTACAATAGATCTATAGATAGATAGACCAATATGATTCATAATGATAAAAATATATGTGAGAGGATCATACATTTTAAAGCTACATTTGAGTAGACCAACCAATTTCAAACGCCACGTGATCCTCATTGACATGTTTAAAATGCAGTAAATGTTTGTGTTGGCTTTCAGTCTGTCTCCTCCGTTAGATGTTACCAACTCAGCTCCACACAGCGGAAAAGTTCAACTGGGAGAAGTTGAGCAATCAAAACACGTTCCATATTTCATTAGTGTGACAGGCTGATAAAGAGACTCTGGGTGATATTCCAGCCTGCATATATTAGTCCTCACTCAGGCTATAGGCCCCGGGCTCCAGGCTTTATGCTCCGGGTTTGAGGCTCCGGGCTTTAGACTCTGGACTCCAGGCTTTAGGCTCCGGGTTTTAGGCTCCGGGCTTTGGACTCCGGGCTCCGGGCTTTAGGCTCCGGGTTTTAGGCTCCGGGCTTTAGGCTCCGGGTTTTAAGCTCCGGGCTTTAGACTCCGGGTTCCGGGCTTTAGACTCCGGGCTCCGGGCTTTAGACTCCAGGTTTTAGGCTCCGGGCTTTAGACTCCGGGCTCCGGGCTTTAGACTCCGGGCTCCGGGCTTTAGGCTCCGGGTTTTAGGTACTTTAATACATTACAGACAAATGCAGTACAAATACAGTACATAATGCAATATGTAGACAAATACATATAAATAATAGACAAATACAGTACATTATAGACAAATATAATACATTATGGACAAATACAATACATTATAGACAAATATAATACATTATAGACAAATACAGTACATTATAGACAAATATAATACATTATGGACCAATACAGTACATTGTAGACAAATATAATACATTATGGACAAATACAGTACATAGTAGACAAATATAATACATTATGGACAAATACAATACATTATAGACAAATATAATACATTATAGACAAATACAGTACATTATAGACAAATATAATACATTATGGACCAATACAGTACATTGTAGACAAATATAATACATTATGGACAAATACAGTACATAGTAGACAAATATAATACATTATGGACAAATACAGTACATTGTAGACAAATATAATACATTATGGACAAATACAGTACATTATCGACAAATATAATACATTATGGACAAATACAGTACATTGTAGACAAATATATTACATTATGGACAAATACAGTACATTGTAGACAAATATAATACATTATGGACAAATACAGTACATTATGGACAAATACAGTACATTATAGACAAATATAATACATTATGGACAAATACAGTATATTATAGACAAATATAATACATTATGGACAAATACAGTACATTATAGACAAATATAATACATTATGGACCAATACAGTACATTATAGACAAGTATAATACATTATAGACAAATACAGTACATTATAGACAAATATAATACATTATGGACCAATACAGTACATTATAGACAAGTATAATACATTATGGACAAATACAGTACATTATAGACAAATATAATACATTATGGACCAATACAGTACATTATAGACAAGTATAATACATTATGGACAAATACAGTACATTATAGACAAGTATAATACATTATGGACAAATACAGTACATTATAGACAAATATAATACATTATGGACCAATACAGTACATTGTAGACCCCTACATAGCTGTTCCATTTCTCCTGAGTGTGCTACAGATGGCTGGGGGAGCACTTCAGTCAGTTTCCAGGTTGCTGGATGAAAGGGGGCTGGTATTAATGTGTTTTTGATGTAGATCCTGTAATTAGAAGCTGCTGAAAAGAAAGAGGAGGTGTCTGTAACAGAGAAACAGTAGACAGACAGACAGACAGACAGGCATGCAGGCAGGTAGACAGGCAGGCAGACAGACAGACAGGCAGGCAGACAGACAGACAGACAGACAGACAGACAGGCAGGCAGGCTGGCAGGCAGGCAGGCAGGCAGGCAGAAAGTCAGGCAGGCAGGCAAGCTGACAGACAAACAGACAGACAGACAGGCAGGCAGGCAGAAAGTCAGTCAGGCAGGCAGGCAGACAGACAGACAGGCAGACAGGCAGGCAGGCAGGCAGGCAGGCAGAAAGGCAGGCAGGCAGAAAGGCAGAAAGTCAGGCAGGCAGGCAAGCTGACAGACAAACAGACAGACAGACAGGCAGGCAGGCAGAAAGTCAGGCAGGCATGCAGACAGGCAGACAGGCAGGCAGACAGACAGACAGGCAGGCAGGCAGGCAGGCAGTAGAGAGAGGAATTGTCTGTCTGAGTCTGTAACACAGTGTGTGTGTGTGTGTGTGTGTGTGTGTGTGTGTGTGTGTGTGTGTGTGTGTGTGTGTGTGTGTGTGCGTGCGTGCGTGTGTGTGTGTGTGTGTGTGTGCGCGCGCGTGCGCACATCCTCCTCTCCTGCTGCTTCCCCTGTTGTCCCCAGCGGAGATCAAAGCTGTTATCACAGGAGATAAAGGAGACAGAGGAGGAAGTGGTTCAAGTAGCTTCCAGCCCACTACATTCCTACACACACACACACACACACACACACACACACACACACACACACACACACACACACCCCCCCACACACACACACACACACACACACACACACACACACACACACACACACACACACACACACACACACCACACACCACACACACACCTAAATATAGAGAATAATCACATACACAAATAAACACACACACACACACACACACACACACACACACGTGCGCGCAGAATGTACTAAGTGTGCTGGTTTCTGTGTTAGGACTGAATGGACAGTACTAAATGTGTCTGTTTCAAACCGCACCCTGGCTCATCCACTTCAGATGTGAAACGTAGCTCAGCCTCCATCGTCTCAGAGGGGAAAGCATTGACAGGGACAGTTCTAAAGAGAAGAACAAGTATGAGCATGCATCCGCCTCTCTGCTCTGGATGTTATAATACTGGGTTATACGAGCAGATTGTATTCAAAGGGGAGACTGTTCAGAGGAGAGACTTTGTTTAGAAGAGAGACCGTGTTCAGAGGAGAGACTGTGTTCAAAGTAGACCGTGTTCAGAGTAGACTGTGTTTAGAGCAGAGACTGTTCAGGGGAGAGACTGTGTTCAGAGCAGAGATATGTTCAGAGGAGAGACTGTGTTCAGGGGAGAGACTGTGTTCAGAGGAGAGACTGTGTTCAGAGGAGAGACTGTGTTCAGGGGAGAGACTGTGTTCAGAGTAGACTGTGTTCAGAGGAGAGACTGTGTTCAGAGGAGAGACTGTGTTCAGAGTAGACTGTGTTCAGAGGAGAGACTGTGTTCAGAGGAGAGACTGTGTTCAGAGTAGAGACTGTGTTCAGAGTAGACTGTGTTCAGAGGACAATAAGCACAGACTGTGACAGTGACGCGGCCTGTGTCACCTTCCTCCACTCTCCAGCTCCATCAGTAGAGCTCCATCAGTAGAGCTCCATCTCCAGTAGAGTTCCATCAGTAGAGCTCTATCTCCAGTAGAGCTCCATCAGTAGAGCTCTATCTCCAGTGCAGCTCCATCAGTAGAGCTCTATCTCCAGTAGAGCTCTATCAGTAGAGCTCCATCTCCAGTAGAGTTCCACCGGTAGAGCTCTATCTCCAGTAGAGCTCCATCAGTAGAGCTCTATCTCCAGTAGAGCTCCATCAGTAGAGCTCTATCTCCAGTAGAGGTACAGCAGTGGAGCTCTATCTCCAGTAGAGCTCCATCAGTAGAGCTCTATCTCCAGTAGAGCTCCATCAGTAGAGCTCTATCTCCAGTAGAGGTACAGCAGTGGAGCTCTATCTCCAGTAGAGGTACAGCAGTAGAGTCTATCTCCAGTAGAGGTACAGCAGTAGAGTCTATCTCCAGTAGAGGACCATCAGTAGAGCTCTATCTCCAGTAGAGGTACAGCAGTGGAGCTCTATCTCCAATAGAGGTACAGCAGTAGAGCTCTATCTCCAGTAGAGCTCCATCAGTAGAGCTCTATCTCCAGTAGAGGTACAGCAGTAGAGTCTATCTCCAGTAGAGGTACAGCAGTAGAGCTCTATCTCCAGTAGAGGACCATCAGTAGAGTCTATCTCCAGTAGAGCTCCATCAGTAGAGCTCTATAACCAGTAGAGCTCCATCAGTAGAGCTCTATCTCCAGTAGAGGTACAGCAGTAGAGTCTATCTCCAGTAGAGGTACAGCAGTAGAGTCTATCTCCAGTAGAGGTACAGCAGTAGAGCTCTATCTCCAGTAGAGGTACAGCAGTGACTCAGGGTGTCGTTATTTACAACCAACCCTGGCAGGAATTTCCCTGCGTTGCTGCAGAGAGGTACAAATTGCTGGAATTGCCAGTGTGGTTGAATGCAGATGGTGGTTAGGTTTCCTCCTGTAGTGGGAGGCGTGTGTTTAATACTCCTCCAGCAAGCAGGGGGCTGAGGTTGCTTTGAATTGAAAGGCTGTTTGTGATTACACTGGAGGCACAGAGGAGGTATTACCTCAGACTGGAGGTACTCCACATCTTCAGTCTAATCCTGTGTTTACCTGCACAATGAGGCGGCTGATTGGCTGTCGTTAAGGGCAGTGTTGGTTTCTGTTTTTCAGTGTGTGATGTGAGAAACCAATATGTATTATTGGTTCTCCAAATACTCTTTTAATAACTACTCTCAACAATATACACGTCCAATGTGTATCAGTATTCAGAAAACATGTTCTATGTTGCTAATTTAAACGTTTCTGTTACTTCTGTCTGGTGTGTAATCAGTAGGATTCCCTCATGGGGGCGCTGTGTCACTTCCTGTCTCCTGGTCTGTGTGTCACCAAGACAGGGTCAGAGTTCATCTCTGGATAAGGTGTAAATGAGCTTATGGAGGCTTCTGAGTCCATGATGATCCTCATGTGTGTATGAGCGAGGAGAGGCACAAACAGAAAGAGGGAGAGGGAGAGGAGAGAACGAGGGAGAGGGAGAGGAGAGAACGAGGGAGAGGGAGAGGAGAGGAAGAGGGAGAGGGAGAGGAGAGGAAGAGGGAGAGGGAGAGGGAGAGGAGAGAACGAGGGAGAGGGAGAGGAGAGGAAGAGGGAGAGGGAGAGGAGAGGGAGAGGGAGAGGAGAGAAAGAGAAAAAGAGAGAGACAGTGTGTGTTTTGCTAGTGAGTGTGTCTGTATGGAAGACAGGCCTTTTATTCACAGACAGGATCTGTTTGGATAACACTTCCTGTCTGTGGGATTAGGCACACACACACACACACACACACACACACACACACACACACACACACACACACACACAGTCAGGCACGCACACGCACACACACACACACACACACACACACACACACACACACACACACACACACACACACACACACACACACACACACACACACACACACACACACACACACACTGTCAGACACACACACACACACACACACACACACACACACACACACACACACACACACAGCACACGCACACACACACACACACACACACACACACACACACACACACACACACACACACACACACACACACAGACATACACACGCAGGGACACACATATACAGGCAGAAACACACACACACATACACCCAAACACATGCATACAAACATGAAGACACACACAGACATACAGACACAGAGGTATTGGTGATCTTCAAACTGAGGACATTGTTTGTGCTGAAAATAGACTGGACTAGGTTGTTGTTGATTTATTCTGTTTCTGTGTTTAGTAGCAATCTTCAATTGAAAACACAGTTTAGAAGAGGAAAGGCCATCTCCTGCACTTTGTAGCTACAGATCCAAGACTCTTCTCAGCTTGTCTGCCTCTCAGCCTGTCTGTCTCTCTGTTTCTCAACCTGTCTGTCTCCCTGACTGTCTGTCTCTCAGCCTGTCTGTCTCTCAACCTGTCTGTCACTCCTTTTCTCGGTCTCTCAGCCAGTGTCTCTCAACCTCTCTGTTTCTCAACCTGTCTGTCTCTCAGCCTGTCTGTCTCTCAGCCTGTCTGTCTCTCAACCTGTCTGTCTCTTAGTATTTTCATTTTAAAGGGAGAGACTGAGGCTGTTTAAAGATACTGTATAAAGATATATCAATTTCAATCTTAAGTTCATAGTACATCATGCAAACAACTTCTCCTTTTTCAAAAAATATTCTGACAGTTGAAAACAGCATGCACTGTGTTTTAGGCAGGTTAAATATAGTTTAAGGAATATCCAATACCATTTTCATGAATGTATAGTTGTTTTTTTCTGTCTGACCTATTCTTGTGAGTCACTTAGCTTGTAACTTATATATATATTTGTATATAGGCTATAAAAAACCTGAACTTAATGTATTATTCAATATTATTGTGTTTTAAAAACTGGACATTCAGGTCTCAAACTGAAAGTCCTGCCTTTCTATCCCAAACTCTGAAGGTACTTGAGGGTTGTTGGTTTGGAAATGGTTCCCTGCATCCCTCTCTATCTCTCCAATAAGCATGTGGTAACAACTCTGGTCACTTGGGCCTTACTGAGCACATGTCCGCTGACTATCCAAGGACCAGTGGCTGATTATTTACACTCTACTTCCCTCTGCTGGGCGCTGGTGTTATTACAGGTAATCCATGTTGAAGGGAAACGAGCAGGCTGGAAGGCTCAGACCGGTCTGTCCACCTGTGGAGACAAATGGTGCAGTTGGATATATGTATGGTGGGGTTAAATTCAGCCTAAATAGTGTTGTGTTACTTTATGTGTGGTGGGGTTAAATTCAGCCTGAATAGTGTTGTGTTACTTTATGTGTGGTGGGGTTAAATTCAGCCTGAATAGTGTTGTGTTACTTTATGTGTGGTGGGGTTAAATCCAGCCTAAATAGTGCTGTGTTACTCGTGCCCTTGTCGGTTAGTTGTGTATGTAAGGGCAGAAGCTGGTGGGGCTCTTTATTTTAGTCATACATTTCATTTATTTTTGCTTCTTTGATTGTGAATGGTTGGAAATGGCTTTCCTGCATTGTGAGTGCTAGCGTAGTACTATAGTGTTACCTGCGTTGGATAGCTAATATAACACAGAACAGAACCTTGGTACATGATTAGTGCAGCGGCAGCAACACAGCAGGCAGGCAGGCAGGCAGGGAGGCAGACAGACAGACAGACAGGCAGGCAGGCAGGCAGGCAGGCAGGCAGGCAGGCAGGCAGGCAGGCAGGCAGGCAGGCAGGCAGGCAGGCAGGCAGGCAGGGAGGCAGGCAGGCAGGCAGGCAGGCAGGCAGGCAGGCAGGCAGGCAGGCAGGGAGGCAGGCAGGCAGGGAGGCAGGCAGGCAGGCAGGCAGGCAGGCAGGCAGGCAGGCAGGCAGGCAGGCAGGCAGGCAGGCAGGCAGGCAGGCAGGCAGGCAGGCAGGCAGGCAGGCAGACAGACAGGCAGGCAGGCAGGCAGGCAGGCAGGCAGGCAGGCAGGCAGGCAGACAGCAGGCAGGCAGGCAGGCAGGGAGGCAGACAGACAGACAGGCAGGCAGGCAGGCAGACAGACAGACAGGCAGGCAGGCAGGCAGGCAGGCAGGCAGGTAGGCAGGCAGGCAGGGAGGCAGGCAGGCAGGCAGGCAGGCAGGCAGGCAGACAGGTAGGCAGGCAGGCAGGGAGGCAGACAGGCAGGCAGGCAGGCAGGCAGGCAGGCAGATAACAGGCAGACAGGCAGGCAGTGTGTTGGTTGTGTTGGCAGGCAGGCAGGTTGTGTGAGCTGCATCTATATAACATGTGTTGTGTTGGTGTTGTGTGACAGTCTGCCCAGTCCACTGGCTGTGTGTTGTGTTGTGTTGTGTTGTGTTGTGTTGTGTTGTGTTGTGTGACAGACTGCAGCAGTATCACTACTGGCTGTGTGTTGTGTTGTGTTGTGTGACAGACTGCAGCAGTATCACTACTGGCTGTGTGTTGTGTTGTGTTGTGTTGTGTGACAGACTGCAGCAGTATCACTACTGGCTGTGTGTTGTGTTGTGTTGTGTTGTGTTGTGTGACAGACTGCAGCAGTATCACTACTGGCTGTGTGTTGTGTTGTGTTGTGTTGTGTTGTGTTGTGTGACAGACTGCAGCAGTATCACTACTGGCTGTGTGTTGTGTTGTGTTGTGTTGTGTGACAGACTGCAGCAGTATCACTACTGGCTGTGTGTTGTGTTGTGTTGTGTTGTGTTGTGTGACAGACTGCAGCAGTGGCACTGTCATGCTGGATGATACTGGAGAACACACATCACAGAGCCACACACTACTCAGAGTCTTCTTTGTTATTTTGTTTTAAATAACATTCCAGCTATGTTTACTAATTAATACATTTATGTTATTCATAACCACAGTCAGTTATCAACATGGCATTGGCAATCATGATCACAGAAATCCCCCAGTGCTGCTTTCCTTTGCATTAATGTGTGCAGGCTCTAGAGGGTGCTGTTTACACAGCGTGAGTACAAACATTCCAGAGGCCTTCCTGTTCCCCTCTGCAGTACAGCCACGCAGCCTTCTCAGTGGTCATGGTGCTGACTTCCTGTTGGAGCAGGAAGTGGGCACTGTGCGGGTTTGCCAGGACTTCCTGTCTCTTCTCAACAGAGAGAGAGAGGAGATGGAGGGAGGGAGAGAGAGAGAGAGAGGTGATGGAGGGAGGGAGAGAGAGAGAGAGAGAGAGAGAGAGAGAGAGAGAGAGAGAGAGAGAGAGAGAGAGAGAGAGAGAGAGAGAGAGAGAGAGAGAGGTGAGAGAGAGAGAGAGAGAGAGAGAGAGAGAGAGAGAGAGAGAGAGAGAGAGAGAGAGAGGAGGATATCAGAGTAATGAGAAACAGGCAGTAACAGAGAGACATAGAGAGAGAGAGAGACATCAGAGTAATGAGAAACAGGCAGTAACAAAGAGACATAGAGAGAGAGAGAGACATCAGAGTAATGAGAAACAGGCAGTAACAGAGAGAGTCAGAGAGGAGGACATTAGAGTAATGAGAAACAGGCGGTAACAGATTCTCCATTCGTTTGTCACTTCCATCTTCAGTCATTTGAACACTGGAATTGATTGAGATTTTTAATTGTCCTGATTAAACGTGATTAAGTAATTAAGCAATCAATTATGCTCCATGTGGATGTGCCTTCTGTGTGTGCTGTCTGAACTGTCCACATCCATTCTAGTGGAGGAGGGGTGGCGAATGGAGCCAGCTCAGTGGGGCTGACAGGGTCAGGGGTTAAGGTTAGGCCTTTCCTTCCTGTAAGGGTCACACACACTGAACAGGACTAATGTTAAAAATCAAGATACAGTGCCGTATGTAAGATGACATTATTAATACTATATACAGTATACTGTATATTAAAACATGACAACATCGTATATGACGACATATGACATTTGACATATAGGGCCCCTCTTCCCTCAGGGCCCCTCCGCTTCTAGGACCCCTCCCCCAGAGCCCCCCCCCCTCTAGGACCCCTCCCCCCAGTGCCCCTCTAGGACCCCTCCCCCCCAGGACCCCTCTCCCGACCCGTGGCCCTCTGTTATCAGAGACCTCCATCCCGGGGACGTGTGTTGATTTAGAAGTGGGTCCTTGACGACACGAGCCTGCCTTGAAGTGTCACGTCGTCAAGGAAACGCCGGGGGGGGGGGGGGGGGGGGGTGACCGTGGTGACCGTGGTGACAGGTGTCTGCTCAGACACCAGCAGGTCAGACACATGATCAAAACTCCATGAAGAAGGCTTCAGGCTGCAGACTCCACACATTCTTCTCCTGTCCTGAGTGTTATTCAACATGGCCACCTGGCAGTGCTACCTCTCTGACTGAAGCACCAGACGCCCCACGGACCCACTGATGTAGGCTTCTACACACACACCCCACACACACACCCCACACACACACCCCACACACACACACACACACACACACACACACACACCCCACACACACACCCCACACACACACACACACACACACACACACACACCACACACACACACCCCACACACACACACACACACACACCCCCACACACACACACACACACACACACACACACACACACACACACACACCCACACACACACACACAAAACACACACAAAACCACACACACACACACACACACACACACACACACACACACCCACACACACACACACACACACACACACACACACACACACACACACACACACACACACACCCACACACACACACACACACACACACACACACCCACACACACACACACACACACACACACACACACACACACACACACACACACACACACACCCCACACACACACACACACACCCCACACACACACACACACACACACACACACACACACACACACACACACACACCCCACACACACACACACACACCCACACACACACACACACACACACACACACACACACACACACACACACACACACCCACACACACACACACACACCCCACACACACAC
>JAPMUY010000419.1:0-37500 GCA_026901105.3 Galaxias olidus | reverse complement strand
GGTTCTCTCTGGTCCATGTCTGGAAACACCATTGCCTGCCAGTCTCTGTGGTTGGACGCCATTTTATGAGTGCAGCAGTGAGCTAGGAGTCTGATCAAAGGCCTGCTCACTCCTCTCTGCCTGAGCCCCCCTACACTTCACAAGGACGGGGGGAGAGGAAGGAGAGAAGGAGTGACAGCGAGGGAGAAGTGTGACCCAAGTCAAGGTGATTAAAGTGGCCGAGTGCAGTCAGAGACACAGTGTAAATATACCCTCAGTAAAATACAAAGTCACAGTGTAAATATACCCTCAGTAAAATACAAAGTCACAGTGTAAATATACCCTCAGTAAAATACAAAGTCACAGTGTAAATATACCCTCAGTAAAACACAGTCAGAGACACAGTGTAAATATACCCTCAGTAAAATACAGAGACACAGTGTAAATATACCCTCAGTAAAATACAGTCATATACAGTATAATACAGAGACACAGGCTGGTAGTTTGGATTTTTACTCTAAACCCTCTAATTCTATTTAGTCAACCCAAATCTATTCTAAAATATTGTTTTTTGAAGTGCTCATCTTTGAGTATGTCACAATGGATATTATAAAACAGTATCCTGTGTATTTTGAAAAAGTGAAAGGTACAGCGTGTATCTATGTAATAATAATTCAATGTGTTATTACTGTAGTAGTGAATGACATGTTGGCAGTCTGGTTTGAGTCACATGATTAGGTTTGTGTAGCAGCCAACTAGCTATAAAACACTCTCACACACACACACACACACACACACACACACACACACACACACACACACACACACACACACACAGGGCTACATGAGATCAGTGTAGAGAGGAGGCCAAGGAGACAGCTGTGTTGTGAGTTTACATTTCTCAGTTAAATTAAGATAAGTATTTTTCCCATGAACCTCCTCATCTGCTGCCCTCACTAACCCCCTCACTCTCGCAGCACTGCCTGGTCCCCTACCCTAACCCTAACCCTACCCGAACCCTAACCCTACCCTAACCCTACCCTAACCCTAACCCTACCCGAACCCTAACCCTAACCCTGCTCCTGCCCTCCTGCTAAGAGCCAAAGGCTAACCTTAGTGTTAGCGCTAGCTTACTGTCCCTACATGCAGGAGCTGTTTGTAGAACACAGCTATCCCCTCCCTCACCCACACTGTGATGTTCTCTGTCTGAATAACTACAGGCCTAGCCCTCCCTTCACTCTGTGCCTGGAGGTCGACTACAAAGCCTTTCATACAGCGGCCCTCGTCCCTGAGCCTCCTCCCTATCTAACCTCGTTGTAATTGCAGGGCCAGACGCTTGACAACGGGCTGACTGGCAGCCATGTTCCAGAGGATGCTGAGTCACTGTAGGACCACACAAATCCGCTGTCAGCAGTGATTCACAACGTTTACATTAGGAGCTTGTCTTGACTCATACAATATTTTAATTAAAGGTTATATGATTACTGAAGTACTTATTACATATTAACTTGTTTTGACATACATTAGCAATCACGTCAGTCGTCATCTTGAGAGTGGGTATCACTTCACACATAGCTACCTACTGTATAGATAATGCATCAACTATTTAAAAAACAAAACTCATAATGTTACCAAATTTTAGTAGGGCTTTTGCAATATTGTTAGTAATTCATTAATAATGTTATTATTATTAGTTATTAATAATAAAAATAATACATTCTTCTTTGCTAAATTCATGTGGGCTAATTGGTTCCATGTCTCCTCTATCAGAGCTGTGGCAGTGTGACTGTTGTGCGCCACTGATTACACCATCAGACCCAGAGCCCAGAGCACATGCTGAGCTGCTGGGGCCCGGGGCCCGGGAGGGGCCCCCCCCCCCCCCCCCTGCTGAGAGTGAGTCTCCCACTAGCGCTGTGCAGCCCTGTGTGTGTGTGTGTGTGTGTGTGTGTGTGTGTGCGTGTGTGCGTGCGTGCGTGCGTGCGTGCGTGTGTGTGTGTGTGGGAGGGGGGGTCTCCCCCAGCGATGTACAGCCCTGTCCCTCTTTGATGTGGCCCTGCCAAAGGGGGCGGTAGGACAGGCAGACAGCTCATGAAATATGGATGTTTGCCGTGCAACAGCCAGCCCATTTGGCCGCACCTGTGGACCCTTCCACCCCATTAGCACTGTGTGATGATCACAAGGAACGAGGGAGGACAGGAGGGAGGGATAGGGGGAGGGAGGGGTGAGAGAGGACAGGAGGGAGGGATAGGGGGAGGGAGGGGTGAGAGAGGACAGAGATGGGAACCCAGGTCTGCAGCTCGTTCACTGTGACAGCCAGTGATACTCTGCTCTGCAGGGATAGGGGACTGTGAGAGCCAGAGATGGAAATCCAGCTCTGCAGCTCGTTCACTGTGACAGCCAGTGATACTCTGCTCTGCAGACGTATTGTGCTCTATGGCAGTAAGACATCTGTTCAATAAATGAATGCGTTACTGATCTGAACTGTGAGAATATATTCTGTCTATCTGTTCTGTTCGACAGCAACAAAGAGAGTGTCTCTGTGATGCTCTCATAGTGCTGCTAGTCTGACGACAGGCTTTCCTCAGTGACACCATGTTTCCATGGCGGTCTGGGAGGCTGTGGTTAGCAGCCCACTTCCAAAACACTGAGCTACTCTCTCTCTCTCTCTCTCTCTCTCTCTCTCTCTCTCTCTCTCTCTCTGTCTTTTTGTCTCTCTCTCTCTCTCTGTCTTTTTGTTTCTCTCTCTGGGTTATGGCCTAACTTGGCTCTTTAGATTTTTGCTGCTACAGGACTTCTATTTGACCTTCATTGATTACTGTAAGATCGGCCATAGACTTACAGTTTTTCATGATCGCTAAAACACTAAATCCCATTCTCTGAACCAAATGATCAGTGGCCTAAACCCATTTGTCAAATCATTCACTCTTTTGGAAAAACCTGCAACAAGTTTATGTAGTTAGACACAATTAAGTTAAACACATATTAACAATAAGTTAAACACTTATTAACATTAAGTTAAACACTTATTAACAATAAGTTAAACATTTATTAACATTAAGTTAAACACTTATTAACATTAAGTTAAACACTTATTAACATTAAGTTAAACACTTATTAACAATAAGTTGAACACTTATTAACATTAAGTTAAACACTTATTCACAATAAGTTAAACACTCTTATCGCTCTCTAAAACACAATTCACGCTGTGATGCACTAGTGCAGCAAAATGGTGAACACTGGCGTCAAAAGTTAAACTCAACTACAACACAGTTGTTATCGTTTAAACACAACGACTCAAAATACTTCACAATTGTTTCAAATGATGTGATCAAAGCAATTGTATAAGACAGAATACAGTTTTTCAAAATTGCTAAAACACATTTCTTGAAACCTTCACCTATTTTTACAAAACTTAAACACAAATCCAAATCTTCAAAAACGGGCAACTAGGAAAGATGTGATGCTGAGGCAGAATTACAGTAACCTCTGACTTTGCCGTTGCAAAATTGCTTGGAGTGTACTGTAATGTGCTATTCATTTACTGTAGTTTTTTTTGTTCTTTGGGCTTACTGTATTTTTTGTAAGTGCTGAATATACAGATATTCAATACTGTATTATGTACTTGCAAAACTTACAGTATGCGATACAGTAAATTCACTGCACTAAGTTGCGATTACTATTATACTTGTGTTTTTGCAAAATGTGTTTACTTTAATACAATTTAAAAAAGTAAATCTTTAACTACATGCCCTGGATGCTGTGTTCTCAAAACTAAATGCTCTGTGTTTTTCAGATTTTGACTGGCTGTGTTTATGATCTGAAAGAATTGTTTGATTTTTGCCAGAAGAGCCAGGGGTTATGTGAATGTGTTTGAATATTTTAATTTGTGTTTAATATTTTTAGAAAACGGGGGAAGGTTTCAAGAAATGTGTTTTAGCATTTGTGAAAAACTGTAAGATCAGTCATAGTCTTGAGTACCTGATAAGACCATGGATAAGATGATTGACCTCTGACCTCTGTGAGTAAGAGGTGGTGATGGACAAAGCCCTATCTCAGAGCTGCAGGGGCAGCCATTGTGGTCGTCAAGGATACGGTTGACCTCCCACAAGGTGGTCTGTCGTCTGAGTGTGACAGCTGTGCGTGGAGGTCGGAGGTCACAGGTGGCAAAGCTCCTCGTGGATAGCCATCAGCTGTATTGTGGGTCATCATTTGATAATGCAATATTTTCTGACACTGCTAGTACTGCTGCTGGTAGTGGAGGAGCAACACACAGCACACACAAGGTGCACAGATAGAAAGAGAAAAACAACAGCTCAGATTTAGAAACACCGTTTGAAAAGAGACAGTTTAAGCAGAGCCAGGTCAGCTGTCCAGCAGCAGTCTGTATGAGGAGAGTCAGACCTCCAGCAGCAGTCTGTATGAGGAGAGTCAGACCTCCAGCAGCAGTCTGTATGAGGAGAGTCAGACCTCCAGCAGCAGCCTGTATGAGGAGAGTCAGACCTCCAGCAGCAGTCTGTATGAGGAGAGTCAGACCTCCAGCAGCAGCCTGTATGAGGAGAGTCAGACCTCCAGCAGCAGCCTGTATGAGGGAGAGTCAGACCTCCAGCAGCAGTCTGTATGAGGAGAGTCAGACCTCCAGCAGTCTGTATGAGGAGAGTCAGGTTATGTTTTGTCTATTCTTCCTTGCTGGGACACTTGTATGTTTCCTTTGTGAGTGCAGCAGGTAGAACATGGCAGCGTGTCAGTCTAAGAGGCAGTTCAGCCCTCCAGCAGCAGGCAGGGTGCACACAGACAGCAGACAGCCTTTCATCTAAATGCTAATGTGTAGGAGGCCTTGCTGCTCAGTCTGACTGACTACTCTTCCCCATCCCCTGGATAGCTATCCATCATACAGCCACAGCTGTCAACCCACACAGCAAGTGGCCCAGAAATGGCAGTGTATCTAACAGGTTTCACCTTGTGAGTCAAATATCTGCAATGCAGAGCAGGCCGTGGTGAACAGTCAGAGGGACATCAGATGAGGGTCTTTCCTCACAGGGGATACATGAGAGAGAATACCCTCCACCGGCCCCTCACAGCTGGCCTGACCTGAGAGAGAATACCCTCCCCTGGACAGCTAGGCCTGGAAAGAGAGAGAGAGAATACAACCCACAGCTAGGCCTGGAAAGAGAGAGAGCCCACTGCCCCCTCACAGCTAGGCCTGGAAAGAAAGAGAGAGAGAGTGCCCTCCACTGCCCCCTCACAGCTAGGCCTGGAAAGAGAGAGAGAGTACCCTCCACTGCCCCCTCACAGCTAGGCCTGGAAAGAGAGAGAGAGTACCCTCCACTGCCCCCTCACAGCTAGGCCTGGAAAGAGAGAGAGAGTACCCTCCACTGCCCCCTCACAGCTAGGCCTGGAAAGGGATAACATCAGCATGACAAACGGTACTGTTTCTGGTCCATTAGAAGCCATGGTGAATGTTTCACACCTAGAGATGTCTGTTCCCAATTTGGAGACTGGTGGAGACTCTACTGGAACACCTGCAGTATAGAACTCTGACTCTCTCTCTACCGGAACACCTGCAGTATAGAACTCTGACTCTCTACTGGAACACCTGCAGCATAGAACTCTGACTCTCTTCTGGAACACCTGCAGTATAGAACTCTGACTCTCTCTCTACCGGAACACCTGCAGTATAGAACTCTGACTATCTCTCTCTCTACTGGAACACCTGCAGTATAGAACTCTGACTCACTCTCTACTGGAACACCTGCAGTATAGAACTCTGACTCTCTACTGGAACACCTGCAGCATAGAACTCTGACTCTCTACTGGAACACCTGCAGTATAGAACTCTGACTCTCTCTCTCTACTGGAACACCTGCAGTATAGAACTCTGACTCTCTCTCTACCGGAACACCTGCAGTATAGAACTCTGACTCTCTCTCTCTCTACTGGAACACCTGCAGTATAGAACTCTGACTCTCTCTCTACCGGAACACCTGCAGTATAGAACTCTGACTCTCTCTCTCTCTACTGGAACACCTGCAGTATAGAACTCTGACTCTCTCTCTCTACCGGAACACCTGCAGTATAGAACTCTGACTCTCTCTCTCTACCGGAACACCTGCAGTATAGAACTCTGACTCTCTCTCTACTGGAACACCTGCAGTATAGAACTCTGACTCTCTACTGGAACACCTGCCGTATAGAACTCTGACTCCCTCTCTCTACTGGAACACCTGCAGTATAGAACTCTGACTCACTCTCTACTGGAACACCTGCAGTATAGAACTCTGACTCTCTACTGGAACACCTGCAGCATAGAACTCTGACTCTCTACTGGAACACCTGCAGTATAGAACTCTGACTCTCTCTCTCTACTGGAACACCTGCAGTATAGAACTCTGACTCTCTCTCTCTACCGGAACATCTGCAGTATAGAACTCTGACTCTCTCTCTCTACCGGAACACTTGCAGCATAGAACTCTGACTCTCTCTCTCTACCGGAACACCTGCAGCATAGAACTCTGACTCTCTCTCTCTACCGGAACACCTGCAGTATAGAACTCTGACTCTCTCTCTCTACTGGAACACCTGCAGTATAGAACTCTGGGAGTAGTGTTTGGAATGAGGCAAACACACAAACACAAACATGATGAATACATTTTGTTCTTCTGATAAATACAGTCACTCACTTTCTCTGAAAGAAACACAAAGATCAGATTCTCTGTCTCTCCTAATGACCCCAACACAATGGGCCCACACCCTCTGCTTGTCTGTGTGGTGACGGGGGGGGGGGGGGGGGGGGGGGGGGGCTCTTCTTAGTAAGCAGCAAAAGCTGACCAGGATTTGGAAGTGGGTAGTGAGTTGGAAGGTCATGTGGTGGTTGTGCTGAAAGGGGTCAGTTTGAGGGTCAGCGACACACAAAGGTGCAGTCAGTGTCTGGCTGCTGTTCACTGTCTCACTGGTCTGAGTGTTCAGTGAGAAAGACAGCAATGTCTGTCTGTCTGTCTGTCTGTCTGTCTGTCTGTCTGCCTGTCTGCCTGTCTGTGTCTGCCTGTCTGTCTGTCTGCCTGTCTGTGTCTGTCTGTCTGCCTGTCTGTCTGTCTGTCTGTCTGCCTGCCTGCCTGCCTGTCTGCCTGTCTGTCTGTCTGTCTGTCTGGCTGCCTGCCTGCCTGTCTGCCTGCCTACCTGCCTGCCTGCCTGTCTGTCTGTCTGTCTGGCTGTCTGCCTGTCTGTCTGCCTGGCTGCCTGCCTGTCTGTCTGTTCAGATTGGTTATGACATCATCAAGAGACACGGCACCAGACTACTACTGCTCCAGAAACAAACATGATGTTGAGATCATATTTAAGGACCATTAGTCTGGCTAAAACACAGAGCCCGTCCACAGTCCAGAACCTCTACAGACCCAGAACCAGTCCAGAACCTCTACAGACCCAGAACCAGACCAGAAGCTCCACAGACCCAGAACCAGTCCAGAAGCTCTACAGACCCAGAGCCAGTCCAGAACCTCTGCAGACCCAGAGCCAGTCCAGAACCTGTACAGACCCAGAGCCAGTCCAGAACCTGTACAGACCCAGAACCAGTCCAGAACCTGTACAGACCCAGAGCCTCTACAAACCTCTACAGAGCCAGTCCTCAGTGCAGTCCCTCTATACACCCAGGGCCTCCCTGGAGAGCAGGCTGTCCTCAGATCACCCTGCAGCAGAGACCTCCGCTCACTAAGAGAGAGGGGGAGGGGGAGAGAGAGAATAGAGGGAGGAGGAGGGAGGGGGAGGAGGCGAGAAAACAGAGAGAGGAAAAGAGAAACGCAATGAGCGCAATAAATTGAGAGAAAGAGAGGGAAGGAAAACAGGAAGGCAGATATGGAGAGAGAGACAAAGAGACATTTGTTGTATATATACTGTATGTATATATATATATATATATATATATATATATATATATATATATATATATATATATATATATATACAGTATATATATATATATATATATATACAGTGTATATATAATATATACACCAAATATCTCTGTCTGTCTCTCTCTCTCTATATATATTTATACAGTATATATATATATATATATATATATATATTTATACAGTATTTATATATATAGAGAGAGAGTTGCTTTTGTCAGCAGTGCTGATTCCCCAGACTCCCAGTGGTAATTGCTCCACATAATAATATGCTGCAAGGCTGCTGGCTGACTGTTAAACGGCCAGGTGTCGCTCCAATTCTCAGTTTGATAGCCGAAGGAAATGTTTGGAATGAATGCATCTCTCACTGCATCGTAGCTAGAATACTGTGGAGGAAGTGGAATAGGAGGGGATGTGAGACTGATCATGCCCAGCTGTCTGATATATACTCCAACATCCCTCTGGCCTACATATGGAGTGAGATAGAGAGGGGGGAGGGGGTGCAACACGAGAGAGAGAGAGAGAGAGAGAGAGAGAAGGGGGAGGACAAAATAAGAGTGATACAGAGTGGGGGAGGGTTGAAGAGTTGAAGAGCTGTTTAGACTGTACAGCTAGCAGCTAGCAGCTAACGTCCAACAGCTGGCAGCTAACATCTACCGTCCAACAGTTAGCAGCTAACATCTAACGTCCACAGCTAGCAGCTAACAGTTAACATCTAACGCCCAACAGCTGTCAGCTAAAAGCTAACGCCTAACAGCTAGCAGCTAACAGTTAACATCTAACGCCCTACAGCTGTCAGCTAAAAGCTAACACCTAACAGCTAGCAGCTAACAGTTTTAACATCTAACGGCCAACAGCCAGCATCTAACAGCTAACATGTAACGGCCAACAGCTAGCAGCTAACAGCTAACATCTAACGCCCTTGGGCTAGCATCTAACAGCTAACATCTAACGGCCAACAGCTAGCATCACTTGCTTCTGCCCTAATGATTAAGGATGCAGCAGGAACATTGAAAGGTTCTATGGCTCATTCCACAGGCCTGGTGAGTCAGACAATGGGCCTTTCTCAAACCAGCCCCTACACCCTCTCCCTATCCACTTCTACTCCGTTTGCGCCTTCGTGTGGAGGGTCCGCCATATTGTGTCATTCCACGCCAATGCGGGCCGAGTGGAAGTGGGTTATAACCCCGTCCACGGTGAGTCTGCTCCAATGCCAACTCTCTGACCGCGTGGAACGCTGTAATGTGTCACGGAAGACGCTCCGGTAAATAAAAGGTTCCGTGCGAGCCTAGGGAACTTTGTCCTGAAGCTTGCCGCTGTTAATACCCTCCACACTAATGAAGGCTGCTCCGCTGTTAATACCCTACACACTAATGAAGGCTGCTCCACTGTTAATACCCTCCACACTAATGAAGGCGTTAATACCCTACACACTAATGAAGGCGTTAATACCCTCCACACTAATGAAGGCTGCTCCGTTGTAAATACCCTAGACACTAATGAAGCTGTTAATACCCTACACACTAATGAAGCTGTTAATAAAAGGCTGCTCCGCTGTTAATACCCTACACACTAATTAAGGCGTTAATACCCTCCACACTAATGAAGCTGTTAATATCCTACACACTAATGAAGGCTGCTCCGCAGTTAATACCCTACACACTAATGAAGGCTGCTCCGCAGTTAATACCCTACACACTAATTAAGGCGTTAATACCCTCCACACTAATGAAGCTGTTAATACCCTACACACTAATGAAGGTGTTAATACCCTACACACTAATGAAGGTGTTAATACGCTACACACTAATGAAGGTGTTAATATCCTACACACTAATGAAGGCGTTAATACCCTCACACTAATGAAGGCATTAATACCCTACACACTAATGAAGCTGTTAATACCCTCACACTAATGAAGCTGTTAATACCCTACACACTAATGAAGCTGTTAATACCCTCCACACTAATGAAGCTGTTAATACCCTACACACTAATGAAGGCATTAATACCCTCCACACTAATGAAGGCGTTAATACCCTCCACACTAATGAAGGCGTTAATACCCTACACACTAATGAAGCTGTTAATACCCTACACACTAATGAAGGCTGCTCCGCTGTTAATACCCTACACACTAATGAAGGCGTTAATACCCTACACACTAATGAAGGCGTTAATACCCTACACACTAATGAAGGCGTTAATACCCTCCACACTAATGAAGGCGTTAATACCCTCCACACTAATGAAGGCGTTAACACCCTACACACTAATGAAGGCGTTAATACCCTACACACTAATGAAGGCTGCTCCGAAACGGACTCGGAGGGAGTGGGAGAGGAGTGTGTGGTTTGCGAAAGACCCGATGGCACAGGGACAGAGGGTCGGCAGCACCTGCCAGGATGTGGCTCTTCAAAGGTAAAGGTAGTCGCTATGAACACTGAGGCTTTTCAGCCCCCCATCCCCTGAGGGACACTGGGGGATTAGACTCACTAAACAGTACTATATACATCCTCACAAAGAGAAACTTTCTAAAGAAGCTCCTTTCAAAGGCAGACTCACCAAACAGGGTGTGTTTCAAAAACAGGCATTTGGGGTGGTACACCACATAAAACCGCAGAAAGGGGGTAAAATAGGCAACTCTTTGAAATGTTTCTTTTGTACCCCGATGGTTAGAAGGGCCTATAGTGATCCTTCTTTTGACGGATCTAAGAGCTAAACAGACCTTTATTCTGGAGTCATGTTGTCATGTCGTCTGCCAATATGTGCTTCACTTCACTGTAGGCTACAGAGTCTAGTCAGGGTGCTTCACTGTAGGCTACAGAGTCTAGTCAGGGTGCTTCACTGTAGGCTACAGACTCTAGTCAGGGTGCTTCAGACTGTTTTTGAGCTTCAATGAAGGTAACAGTCGACTGGTTTAACAGAATTCCACTGGGATCAGACCAGAACAACACAGATCAGAGTCAGGATCAGTCAGTCACTGCGTGTTTTCCTGTTCTACTGTGTGACACCTATTCATTAACACTGTGTGACACACCTATTCATTAACACTGCATGTTACCTTGTTCTACTGTGACACACCTATTCATTAACACTGCGTGTTACCCTGTTCTACTGTGTGACACCTATTCATTAACACTGCATGTTACCTTGTTCTACTGTGTGACACACTATTCATTAACACTGTGTGACACACCTATTCATTGTTCTACTGTGTCACACCTATTCACTGCATGTTACCTTGTTCTACTGTGTGACACACTATTCATTAACACTGCATGTTACCTTGTTCTACTGTGTGACACCTATTCATTAACACTGTGTGACACCTATTCATTAACACTGCATGTTACCTTGTTCTACTGTGTGACACCTATTCATTAACACTGCATGTTACCTTGTTCTACTGTGTGACACACCTATTCATTAACACTGCGTGTTACCTTGTTCTACTGTGTCACACCTATTCATTAACACTGCATGTTACCCTGTTCTACTGTGTGACACCTATTCATTAACACTGCATGTTACCCTGTTCTACTGTGTGACACCTATTCATTAACACTGTATGTTACCTTGTTCTACTGTGTGACACCTATTCATTAACACTGTGTGACACCTATTCATTAACACTGCATGTTACCTTGTTCTACTGTGTGACACCTATTCATTAACACTGCATGTTACCCTGTTCTACTGTGTGACACACCTATTCATTAACACTGCATGTTACCTTGTTCTACTGTGTGACACCTATTCATTAACACACCTATTCATTAACACTGCATGTTACCTTGTTCTACTGTGTGACACCTATTCATTAACACTGCATGTTACCTTGTTCTACTGTGTGACACCTATTCATTAACACACCTATTCATTAACACTGCATGTTACCTTGTTCTACTGTGTGACACCTATTCATTAACACACCTATTCATTAACACTGCATGTTACCTTGTTCTACTGTGTGACACCTATTCATTAACACTGCGTATTTCCCTGTTCTACTGTGTGACACACCTATTTATTAACACTGCGTGTTACCCTGTTCTATTGTGTGACACACCTATTCATTAACACTGCGTGTTACCCTGTTCTACTGTGTGACACACCTATTCATTAACACTGCGTGTTACCCTGTTCTACTGTGTGACACACCTATTCATTAACACTGCGTGTTACCCTGTTCTACTGTGTGACACACCTATTCATTAACACTGCGTGTTTCCCTGTTCTACTGTGTGACACACCTATTCGTTAACACTGCGTGTTTCCAACACCTTGAAAAGAGGAAGCCTTTCTTTATTCAGTGACTTGGGGGCAGACAGCTCTGACTCGTCTCTTTAAAGCTGCTCTGTGGTTCTTCAGCTTCAAAGAACTGGAGCCACACACCAACATCCCTGCAATAGCACAGCAGACACATTCCTTGAATATTTTAGCTATCCCATTTCATACACAGTATGATTATAAGGAAAAAGCCTGCAGTGCCACGCGTAATCATTTCAAACCACAAAGATAAAGTGATTTCCAGTAAGCTCAACATTGAAACCAGTCTGTCAGAGCATAGATACTCTACAGAGTGAACACAGCTCTCAAAATCGATTGTCCTTTCACTCACTTTGTATTTTATTAATTGGCAAAAAAAATAAACAATCAACATTATAATTTTTTGAAAATGCACTCTTAATTTAAAAAAAGTTTTTCACACCTACCTAAAACCTTGGCACAGTACATTTACTGAAAAGTGAATACACTCTTCTTTAAAGGCAAAATCTGAATTTATATTGCATAATCCTTCCTAACCTTTTCATCACAAATTGTTTAGTTGGCAAGTTTATTTTAGTATACATTCTCGGTCGGAAAAGATTTAGACACTATACTTCAGATACATTTCTATGTATGGCTTAAAGTGAACTTGGCTCAAAGTGACCTACTAAGAAAGCATGTTACTAGTGACTGAAAGTAAAGGAACAGCCCATATATGGTCAGCAGGCCTCTGAGCATGAAGCCAGCGTGTTAAGGACCAACCTCTCCCGCCATCAGAGCTGTGGAAACAAAGGCTAACGACGCTGTGAACCAATACAGACAATACAGCGTGCTATGTCCCAGCAGAAAAGCCATGTTTATTAAGCATTTTAATATACATCAGAAAATTATGCTTAATATAGTACAGAATTTATTATTTCTTTAATAAATGAAAATTGAATGTACATGGTAAGCTATTTACAAATCACTCGTTTTGACGGTCAAAGAAATAAAACATGATGAGACAGAGCACAGCCAAGACAAAGAATATCTCTGCCAGACAGGTTCTGGCTACAACACTCCAATACTGGGCATGGATCCTGTGTTGAGTTCTACAGGAGTCTGGACCTCCAGAGGCCTCCGCACGCAGAAGGACCTACAAGTGTTTAAACATGCAACAGCTTTTCAATCGTTTTCCCTCATGGAGAAAAAATATCTCACTGTTAACATTATGGAAAGCCTGAAAAAATATGAGTGTAAACGCTGCCCCAAATCCACATGTAACTTCTGAAGAACAGATGTTTCATGTCCCCTCTCCCCCTCCCAGGCCTGGGAGCAGCACCACATGCTGGGGACGTGTTATGCTGTGACACCCACTATGCTGTTTCACCTTTGGCTTCAGAACTACATATTTCAAGCCACTGTGTCAGTGGACAAGGTGGTGGTAATGGTGGTGGCCCCATTTTGTTTCATGCCTCAAAATGGCCTCCGCTGCCGATGTGTAGCCTCAGCCACACTAACCACATCGCAATCTAAATAGTTTATCCTGTGATGTTTTATACTGTACTGTAGGAAATAATGCTTTTTGCCATTTCTTTCATGGCATACATTTGCATTTAGCACCAAGCTCTGTTGACAATGGTTATTTGGACGTCAATTTAAACACAGGCACAGAAAAAGAAACTATAAGAAAACTTACTGAACCAAATCCCACAGGGACAAAATAAAGATCACATTTACAATGAACTGCTTTTCCCATGAGCATCTGTAAAAAACCACAAGTGAGATGGCTTCAAACTGGAGTCGTGTCCAAAGCACCGTGACCACACCCCTCCAATGGCAGCGGCCT
Source organism: Galaxias olidus (assembly GCA_026901105.3). Taxonomy (NCBI): domain Eukaryota; kingdom Metazoa; phylum Chordata; class Actinopteri; order Galaxiiformes; family Galaxiidae; genus Galaxias; species Galaxias olidus. The sequence continues at coordinate 23,514 of JAPMUY010000419.1, read as the reverse complement.
CATCCAAAATAAATATACTGCCACAGATAGATACTAGCATGTTGTAGCCCGCCAGGGGAGGAAAACTCTCCGTAAAGATGGAACACTTTCCCATTCGGATGTGAAAACCTTTCCCATAGCACATTTCTGTTGGCATCAAACAGCAAACTGAACACAAATAGTACAAAAACAAAGAACAAATTACAAACCAAAAAAATAAAAACTACTGGTATGCTTTTCAAAAGTTTGATCAACACACAGGGGAAAACTGAACTACTGCATCCCGGTCAAAGTGCGCACACACTGCATATTAAATATCAATACATTAAATGAAGATGAGTTTGTGAAGGCTGTAGCAGATGTAGGCACATTGAACTATCCTGGTCTGTCTGGGTCAGCCCCACCTATCTCAGCTTAGAGAAGATATCGTCCGTCTTCATGCAGATAATAATAACAGTTGCTTTGGCAAGTTCCCTCCTCTGTCAACCAGCATCCAGGACATCTGAGGACAGAGGGGTCAAGGTTCATTAGACAGCGTCTTGCTGTTGTCACTGAAAACACAACTAATCATTTATATAACTGCCTTGTAAATGGATCTGATCTTCAATTGTGTGCAAACAGTATTTCAAGTGAACATTATACTTCCGCAGTCTACTGTTGCTTCTATATTTGAAGTGTCTTTAGGTTCTGTTCCACGTGGTACCAGCTATAGGGGAGTCTCCTTCTTGTAGTTGTAGCCCTGGTCGCTGGCGTCCAGCTGCAGCTTCAGGGCTTGTTTAAGGCTGAACTGCGACTCTGCGATGGGGAAGCCCTCCAGCAGGGCGTCCCTGGGCGGGGGGGGCCTTGGCACTGACACGCGGCCTACAGACACCTGGCTGCTCTGCAGGTGGTAGTTTGGGTTGGTCATGATGCCGTTCCTCTTCCTGTCGGCCAGGCTGCCCGGGCCCTGCCCCCCCAGCAGGATGGCACAGCCCGCCTCCTTCACAGTCAGCTCCCCGATGGAGGGGTTCAGAACCATGCGCTTGTCAAACTGGGTCATCTCGTACTCCAGAACCTGACCCGGGGCTCCACTGTTCTTCTGCTTCTTCTTGTCTCCAGAACCTCCTCGACTGTTGGCCGTCCTGGTCTTGCCGGTCTTGGGGGCGGGTTTGATGTGTGTCCAGTCTGAGTCTGCAGAGGGGGAGCCAGGGGCCTGGGGTGCGGAGCGCGTGGTGGAGGAGGGGGAGGCAGGGGCCTGGGGTGCGGAGCGCGTGGTGGAGGAGGGGGACACCATGGACTGCCGGCTGCGGCTGCGGGGCAGAGAGTGCTGCTGGATCTGCTCGGTGAAGCTGAGGCTGGGGAAGCTGTCGATGGGCACTGTCTGGGCTGTGGCCGTGGAGGAGGTGGTCCTCAGGGAGGAGTTCTTGGAGCTCTTCAGGGAGTGGTTGGACAGGGAGGACTTGTGTCTGTCCCCTGTGGAGTCTGGGGACTCGGAGGGGGAGCTGAGGGCGTGCAGCGGCCCGTTGGCTAGCCCCCGCCCTGACGGCAGCCCCTCCCCCACCCCCGTGCTGCCAGAGCTGCTGGACTTGATGGTGAGGGTGGTCATCTTGCCGCTGAGGGCCAGGGGAGTCTTCTGCTCCATGGTGTGGACGGGGGAGGGGCTGCAGCCATAGCGCTCCAGCAGCTTGATGATTGGCCCGTGTCCTCCCTTAGCCGCCACCCTCATGGCCGTGCGGCCAAACTGGTCTGCGTGGTTTGGGTCGGCACCGTGCTCCAGGAGGATCTGCACCACGTCCAGGTGGCCCTCCTGAGCCGCGATGCCCAGTGCTGTGGCCCCCTGGTTACAGGTGTGGTCCACCCGCGTGCCGCTGTCGATGAGGAACTGGACCACCTTAGCGTGGCCCTGCCAGGCGGCAGACTGCAGTGCAGAGCGCCTCTCGTTGTCACAGGAGTTGACGTCAGCACGGTGCTGGACCAACAGCCTCACCATCTCCAGGTGGCCCTGCCAGCAGGACACGTGCAGCGCCGAGCGGCCCTCAGCGTCGCTCACCTCCACACTGGCCCCGCCCTCCAGCAGGTACTGGGCCATGGCTAGCTGGTTCTCCAGGGCCAGGATGTAGAGCGTGGGCCGGCCGTCAGCGTCCTTACAGTCCACGTCCGCCCCCTGGCTGAGCAGCAGCTCCACCATGTCCCTGTGGCCCTCCAGGGCCGCCACTCTCAGTGCGTTGCGGCCATCATAGCCCCGGTGGTCCAGGCTGGGGGTGTTCTCCAGCAGGGCCAGCACACAGTCGTAGTGGCCCTCCTGGGCGGAGAGGATGAGAGGGATGCGTCCGTCGTTGTCCACCTCAGAGCAGCGCGCCCCCTGCTCCATGACGGCCTCACACACCAGCCGGTGGCCCTCGAAGGCGGCCATGTGGAGGGGCGTCCAGCCCGCGTCATCACGGTGGTTCTCGTCCAGCCCTCTGTCCAGCAGAGTGCGCACCACCTCCACACTGCCCTGGGCGCAGGCCACGCTGAGGACGGTGCGGCCCTCGCTGTCGATGCTGTCCACGGCCGCGCCCCAGAACAGCAGCGTGTTGACCACCGGGGCGTGGCCCATGGAGGCAGCCGCCAGGAGGGGCGTGCGGCCGTTGTTGTCGGTGTGGTCAGGGTCGGCCCCGCCCTCCAGCAGCAGGTCCACGACCTCCACGTGACCTTCGTAGGCGGCCACCAGCAGAGGGGTCATGCAGTCCTTATCACAGTGGTCGACCTCCGCCCCCCGCTCCATCAATAGGCTGACCACCGCCCCGTGACCTTTACTGGCCGGGACGCAGAGCGCCGCCACCGACAGCGCCGTGCGGCCGTCCACATCCTGGTGGTTGACCTCTGACCCGTGCTCCAGAAGGTGCTCCACTATCTGGCGATGGCCCATGTAGGCAGCAGCGATCAGCGCCGTGCGTCCCTCGTTGTCGGCCCTGTTGACCTGGGCCCCGTGCTGCAGCAGGTTGAGGACGATGTCTTCGTGACCCCCCCAGGCTGCGGCTCTTAAGGCTGTCCTGCTGTCTGCGTCGGCACAGTCCACCAGGGCCCCGGCGTAGAGCAGCGCTGACACCACCTCAGAGTGACCGCCCCAGGCCGCGGAGCGCAGCGCCGTCCAGCCATCGTGGTCACTGTGGTTGATGTCCGCCTCACAGCCAATCAGACAGTTGACCACCTTGGTGTGGCCCTGGCGTGCGGCCAGTGTCAGCGCGGTCTGACCATGGCTGTCCTCCAGCTCCATGTCGGCCTGCCGGGACACCAGGAGAGTCACCACCTCCAGGGTGCCGCTGTAGGCCGCATTGGCCAGCAGGGTGCGCCCGCTGGAGTCCCTCTGGTTGACAGAGGCCCCGTTGTCTAACAGAGTCCTGATAGAGTCCTCTCTCTCCAGAGCCTGCTGCACGATGCATGAGGCCTGCTCGTCCTGCTGGCTGACGTGGGCCCCGGCCTGCACCAGCAGCTGCAGCACCTCCTGCTCCCTGGGGACGGAGAGGGAGAGGGAGTCCTGAGTGGGGATACCGCTCCACACCAGCCACAGGGCCAGCATGCTGGTCTCCATCTGCAGGCTGGAGTGCACCAGGTGCAGGGCGAGCTCCTGGACCTCACGGGGCCTCAGCTGCTTGGCCCTGCAGCTGTAGGACATGGCCAGCATCCTGTGGCCCTCAGCGGCGTTGCACAGGTACTTCTGGGTGCAGTGCTTGACGTCCAGCAGCCACTCAGCAAAGCTGTAGTGGAACAGCATCTTGGAGCTGGCCAGGCCGTCCACCAGCAGCTTGGACAGGATGTCCATCTTCTTGTGGAAGTCCTCCAGGGTGAGCGTGGTGTTCTTGGTCCACACAGCGTGGTAGAGCTCCCGGACGCTCAGAGGCCTGCAGGCGGCCAGGATCACGTTGAGGATAGGCTGGACCTTGGCAAACTGCTTCCTGACAAACAGCCGCTGGCACAGCCACAGGTAGAGTCCGTTGAGGGTCCCGGGGATGTCGCGGATCTCCCTCAGCATGATGAAGCTGTCCACCACCCCGTCCAGCACACGCTCCAGGTACAGGAAGCAGCCGCTGCTCTTGATGTGGAGCTGGTTCAGCATCTCGGCCGTCTCCTTGGTGAGGTGTTGCCGTAGCGCCTGCTCCTGGTCCAGGCGCTGGAGGATATACTGCTGCACGTCCTTCACGATGTAAGCCTTCCTCAGGTCGTCAAGGCTGATCTTACGGAAGCCTGCAGGAGACAACACACACACACAGAGATTCAAAAACAGGTCAATATTAAAAAACAATACGAAGACTAAACTGTAACACTTGCTATAATAATTGGCTATTATACATATGCCAGAGCAATGTGGCAGGATTGTATAATGATGTTATGAAAGTGGATAATCCATTTTGCTACAGTGTCACTGTCTGTCCTGATGATGGGGGAGGGAGAGGGGGCTGGGGCTGACTGGTGCTAATAGTAGAGTTACAAAAAGGGGGACATTTCATATACAAAAAGAATAAAGTGATATCCAATCAACAGAAATTATTTAAATTACAACCTCTAATGTGGCTCTGCCTGAACCAGGTGGTTCTGGGTCTAATAAGTCCAGTTCCCAGTCAGCCCAGGCCAGAACCCCCAGTGGAACTGACACCCCTGCTCTGGGACACTGTGGATTCTCCCACCGGCTGCTTCATGGGGTTTCCTTAAGACACACACTGGTTTCCTGTCAGCAGGGTCAGGCCTGACAAACATTCCCACATCCCCAATGAAATACACACACACACACACACACACACACACACACACACACACACTGTGACTCTAGACACACACAGAGACACATGCTGTACACACATCACTACATGCATACTCTATGGAGGACTTATAAAATACTAACTATGACAAGAGGTTCACCATAATCAGCCTGTTTAGTGTTGATGGTTGGGGTTTTAGTGGAGTCTCCCTGTAAAGCAGACCACACCTGACCAGGTAACAGCCCAGACACCTGGCCAGGTAACAGGCCAGACACCTGAGCCCAGTGGAGAGACCACACCTGGCCAGGTAACAGCCCAGACACCTGGCCAGGTAACAGCCCAGACACCTGAGCAGGTAACAGCACAGACACCTGAGCCCAGTGGAGGCCTATCCTAGCTCTAGCTCAGCCCAGACACCTGAGCCCAGTGGAGGCCTATCCTAGCTCTAGCTCAGCCCAGCCACCTGAGCCCAGTGGAGGCCTATCCTAGCTCTAGCTCAGCCCAGACACCTGAGCCCAGTGGAGGCCTATCCTAGCTCTAGCTCAGCCCAGACACCTGAGCCCAGTGGAGGCCTATCCTAGCTCTAGCTCAGCCCAGACACCTGAGCCCAGTGGAGGCCTATCCTAGCTCTAGCTCAGCCCAGACACCTGACACCAGTGGAGGCCTATCCTAGCTCTAGCTCAGCCCAGCCACCTGAGCCCAGTGGAGGCCTATCCTAGCTCTAGCTCAGCCCAGACACCTGAGCCCAGTGGAGGCCTATCCTAGCTCTAGCTCAGCCCTAATGGCCTCTGTTCCTCTGTCTAATCCCTTCCAGAGGAAACAGGAGGAACAGGGAACCCAGTGACTCCTTCACTCTCCCTTTTTAGAAACAGGATGGACTTTCCACAGCCTCTCCCATGCTCTGGGACCCCGCAGCACAGCCTGCCACTGGGCATTCTGGGATTGCTCCAGCAGGGCAGGAAATCCACTTTCCAAAACAGGAAGAAGGCATTATGAAGGGAGCGGGGAAAGCAGTAGCACTTAGGGAGGTAAGATCTCTGAGGCAGATGACTTAGAAAGAGGTCTGAGGTCAGCGAGGTCAGGTATTAGAGCTGCAGGTCTTAGGTCAGCCATGCCCTCCACATGCATGAGGGTTTGGAGCTGCAGGTCTTAGGTCAGCCATGCCCTCTACATGCATGAGGGTTTGGAGCTGCAGGTCTTAGGTCAGCCATGCCCTCTACATGCATGAGGGTTTGGAGCTGCAGGTCTTAGGTCAGCCATGCCCTCTACACACATGAGGGTTTGGAGCTGCAGGTCTTAGGTCAGCCATGCCCTCTACATGCATGAGGGTTTGGAGCTGCAGGTCTTAGGTCAGCCATGCCCTCTACATGCATGAGGGTTTGGAGCTGCTACACTCTCCACTTATGAGGGCTTAAAGATGTATTGTCTTGAAGCTGCTACACTACAGAGCTTCCTATGAATGGTCATAAAATAGGAGAGAACCCTCTGATGTCTTCATAGCCTAGAGACAGCCCTCTTAAAGGGCCAGCACGTCATAAACATAACCACACTGTAAAAACAGCAACACCTTCACATTTCATATGCAGTGCTCTGACAAAAACAATCCCGACCCGCAGGGCTTTTAACTCAGGCTTAACAGATTCATGAAAAAGAAATGTAGAAGAAAATGAATAAGAAAAATGAAGGTTTACATTTTGTAATAGTTGAGATTTTAAACAGTTAAGCAGCGCCCAGTCACACAGAGCTGGAGGCTACAGACCACAGCCATCTTGAAATAACGCTTTGAAACAACGCTTTGGCCTAAAAAAGACACGTGTTTTCCAACCATTTCCTGAGGCGTAGAGAGAACAGAGGGGGAGGAAGCCTGAAAGGCTGGAGGACACGGAGGATGACCTGCTCTTTCCACACAGCCTGAACCCTAACCCAGTCTGTTCTGACCCAGCCCTGCTGTAAACTGGGTCACTGTGCTTTAGACTCACAGCTTCTATTCAGGCCCGTGGCTCTCTGGTTCGATTCGTCTAGACGTCTCTACTCCCAGGGTAAACAACAGCACTTTGAAGTGAAACAGTCACACCATTAGAATGAACACTCCACAGACCTGGCCATATCACATCTATGACTGTGGATCAAACAGGACCAAATCCCACAGTGAGCTTGACTTAGTCGAAGTTAAAACTGCCCACTGTGTTCAATCTGATGTTTACGTTTTGCTTTGTATAAGCATGTAACAAAGCCTGCAGCTATTGGAATATTTCCTGTGTAGTTATACCCTGACAGAGTGTGAGAAGCAGGCTAACGACTGGAAAGGATTATATAAGCAACCTAAACAGCACAACAACGACTTGACAGAGCATTAGGCTGGGGGCCGGAGGAGTCAGCCACCTGGCGCTGTCTAAACCTGCCTCGTGTTCTTTGGCCTGCACAGCCACGGACCCAGTTGGACCTGTTGGTGCAGAACACACAGAAACCCAACTGTACAGCGGGGCTGTGTGACGTAGCAGAACAGAGTGTATCAGGGCTGTATGGCAGAACAGAGTGTATCAGGGCTGTATGGCAGAACAGAGTGTATCAGGGCTGTGTGGCAGAACAGAGTGTAGCAGGGCTGTATGGCAGAACAGAGTGTAGCAGGGCTGTGTGGCAGAACAGAGTGTAGCAGGGCTGTGTGGCAGAACAGAGTGTAGCAGGGCTGTGTGGTAGAACAGAGTGTAGCAGGGCTGTGTGGTAGAACAGAGGGTGTGTGTGTGTGAGAGAGAGAGCGCCATTGATCAGCACTGAGCCTCCACACACCTGGGACTGATTCTCTCTCTCTCACTCGCTCGCTCGCTCGCACGCACGCACGCACGCACGCACGCACGCGCACGCACGCACGCACGCACGCACGCACGCACGCACGCACGCACGCACGCACGCACGCACGCACGCACGCACGCACGCACGCACGTGTGTGTGTGACGAGAGACGCACGCACGCACGCACGCACACACACACACACACACACACACACACACACACACACACACACACACACACACACACACACACACACACACGGTTGGAGAAGGTAAGGGAGAAATAATAATAATTCATTTTATTTAGTTTTCAGTGCTTTCTCAAGACTCAAAGAAAATAAATGATTAGATCCAGTCAGACTATCCTCTAAGTGTGTGTGGACCTCTTCACCTGGAGGACATACATTCACAACTAGCTGATGTAATTCATGTATTTAGAAGAGCCATATTCTCCTCTTTATTTCAGCTAAACTAGAGCTGGTTGTCATGGAGCTCCAGTGACCTATATGTGACCTCTGTCTCTCCTGCCTGTCTGCCTGTCTGTCTGTCTCTCCTGCCTGTCTGCCTGTCTGTAGATACAGGCATGGTTCCCCACCACACTGCCTCAGGGAGTAAGGGAATCTGCCAGTCTGTCTGTCTGTCTGTCTGTCTGTCTGTCTCTCCTGCCTGTCTGCCTGTCTGTAGATACAGGCATGGTTCCCCACCACACTGCCTCAGGGAGTAAGGGAATCTGCCAGTCTGTCTGTCTGTCTGTCTGTCTGTCTGTCTGTCTGTCTGTCTGTAGATACAGGCATGGTTCCCCACCACACTGCCTCAGGGAGTAAGGGAATCTGCCAGTCTTAATTACAACACTTATTCATGGCCTCAATGAGCATGAGGAGCACGCGTACGTGTGTGTGTGTGCGTGTGTCTGTGTGTGTGTGTGTGTGTGTGTGTGTGTGTGTGTGTGTGTGTGTGTGTGTGTCTGTCTGTGTGTGTGTGTGTGTGTGTGTGTGTGTGTGTGTGTGTGTGTGTGAGAGAGAGCCCAGGCAGCACCAGGCAGGTTCTATACTGGGCAGATGGTTCCATTCCAGTTGAGAGCAGCTGATCTTAGTGTGTGTGTGTGTGTGTGTGTGTATGTTGTGTGTTAGGGTTAGGGTGTGTGTGTGTGTGTGTGTGTGATGTTAGGGTTATGTGTGTGTGTGTGTGTGTGTGTGTGTGTCTTAGGGTTAGGTGTGTGTGTGTGTGTGTGTGTGTGTGTGTGTGTGTGTGTGTGTGTGTGTGTGTGTGTGTGTAGGAGATCTTAGGGTTAGGCATCTTAGGGTTAGGGTGATCTTAGGGTTAGGGTTAAGGTGATCTTAGGGTTAGGGTTAGAGTGATCTTAGGGTTAGGGTGATCTTAGGGTTAGGGTTAGGGTGATGTTAGGGTTAGGGTGATCTTAGGGTTAGGGTGATGTTAGGGTTAGATCTTAGGGTTAGGGTGATCTTAGGGTTAGGGTTAGAGTAATCTTAGGGTTAGGGTGATGTTAGGGTTAGGGTGATGTTAGGGTTAGGGTGATCTTAGGGTTAGGGTGATCTTAGGGTTAGGGTGATCTTAGGGTTAGGGTTAGGGTGATCTTAGGGTTAGGGTTAGAGTTAGGGTTAGGGTGATCTTAGGGTTAGGGTTAGGGTGATCTTAGGGTTAGGGTTAGGGTTAGGGTTAGGGTGATCCTTGTTGTGCTCCAGAGGTTAGGGTTAGGGTTTGGGTTCAGAGGTCTGCCTGAGAGGAAGCAGACAGGGTTAGGGTTTGGGTTCAGAGGTCTGCCTGAGAGGAAGCAGTTAGGGTTAGGGTTCAGAGGTCTGCCTGAGAGGAAGGGTTAGGGTTAGGGTTAGGGTTCAGAGGTCTGCCTGAGAGGAAGCAGACAGGGTTAGGGTTAGGGTTCAGAGGTCAGCTCTGTGTCCTCCTCAACCAACCAACAGTCGCTATAAAGTTCTGTCATTAACAAACAGCCAAGCTACAAACATCTAACTCTTCTTTATACTAATAATCTAATAAAACATAAGAATACAAACTAGTCCTGTTCTGTGTTGGTGAGACAGAGATTTGGAGTTACAGCGTTAGACTCTCACCAGACCAGAGACACACACAGAGATGGGGAGAGCACAACCCCCCAGTCACACACACAGTCTGGGAGGTTTGTCCAAAACCTGTACTCTGTGATAAAGTACACACACACACACACACACACACGCACAGTCTGGGAGGTTTGTCCAAAACCTGTACTCTGTGAGAAAGTATACACACACACACACACACACACACACACACACACACACACACACACACACACACACACACACACACACACACACACACACACAGTCTGGGAGGCCTGCCGTAAACCTGTACTCTGTAATAAAGTACACACACACACACACAGTCTGGGAGGCCTGCCGTAAACCTGTACTCTTCTATGGAGTGAGTGTGCTACTGTAGTTTACAGTAGGAGGACTAGCAGGGTTCTGCTGCTCACTGTGAGGTGTTGAAAAGCTCCCAGCACACATTCCTTCCTTCAATACACAGACTGAAGGGAAAACAGTTGAGCAAGACCTCAGGAATTCAGAGAAGAGAAGAGGAGAGGAGGAGAGGAGAGACACACACACACACACACACACACACACACACACACACACACACACACACACACACACACACACACACACACACACACACACACACACACACACACACACACACACAGTCTGTGGAGGGGGTGGGGTCTGTTCTGAAGAGGGGGTGGAGTCTGATCTGAGGAGGGGGTGGAGTCTGATCTGAGGAGGGGGTGGAATCTGTTCTGATGAGGGGCTGGAGTCTGTTAGGGGTAGGGGTGGAGTCTGTTAAGGGGTGGGGGGGGGACTGTTCTGAAGAGGGGGTGGAGTCTGTTAGGGGTAGGGGTGGAGTCTGTTAAGGGGTGGGGGTGGAGTCTGTTCTGAAGAGGGGGTGGAGTCTGTTCTGAGAGGGGGTGGAGTCTGTTCTGAGGAGAGGGTGGAATTTGTTCTGATGAGGGGCTGGAGTCAGTTAGGGGGTGGGGGTGGAGTCTGTTCTGAAGAGGGGGTGGAGTCTGTTAAGGGGAGGGGTGGAGTCTATTCTGGGGAGGGGGTGGAGTCTGTTCTGGGGAGAGGGTGGAGTCTGTTCTGGGGAGGGAGTGGAGTCTTTTCTGACTAAATAAAAAAAATTTTAAGTAAGGAAAGTTCTGGAAAAACATTGTAAGCCATTTTAATTCAGTGCTGTGTTTTAATCAGAGACATTACAAACAGCCAGCAAGAGAGCGTCGACTAATCTGACTGTTCTCCAACTAAAGCGTGTCCAAACAGAGAAAATGGCAAGCAGAGAAAAACACTGCCCCCTCAGGGAAACACAGTGATCAACATTGAGGTTGAGCATCAGTAATACTAGCCACTCACTTCCTGTGTTCTGACCAATGACATCAGTAATACTACCCTCACTTCCTGTGTTCTGACCAATGAAACAGGCTGATGGTATTAACGAGATACCATCTTGTTTTTGGCAAAGCCTGTGTTCATGTAGCTGTAGTATGTGTGTAATGTGACAGCAGCTATAACAATGGAACACTAATAAGGGTGATCTACAGCAGACCCAACCAACCAGAGGGCTGAGACAGTCCACTGATTCATACTGTCCACAGTGACTCATAGCGTAACACAGAACTGACTGACTGTGTGTGAGTGTGGGTGTGTTTGTGTGTGTGTGTGTGTGTGTGTGTGTGTGTGAGTGTGTGTGTGTGTGTATGTATGTGTGAGTGTGTATGTATGTGTGAGTGTGAGTGTGTGTGTGTGTATGTGTGTGTATGTGAGTGTGTGTGTGTGTGTGTGTGTCTTCATTATCTTGAGGAGAAATAAAGGAATCGACCAGAAGGCCTCTGACCGTTTCTGTTCCAACAGTAAACAAACGCACGTAGTGACTAGGCAGTATTCACCCTACCAGTCAACCCTAACCCCTGACCCCTGACCCTGTCCAAGCTGTTTTCTTACAGAGCAAAAAAACATCTGGAGAGCGAAGCAGCAAAAAACGCTCTCTCAACGTCTCATGTTACATAGCAACCAGCAGGCCATAATATGTGCTGCAGACTGCTGTGTGTGTAACTGGAGCTGGGTTCACAGGGTGCTCCAGGGGGCTTCTGGGAAGGCATTTGGCAGTTAAATATGAATCAGAGAGTAAGAGTTTGTTTAAAAGCATTCCCACTTCCTCACCATCCTCCCCTACAAAGCAGGACTAACAGGAGCCTTAAACTAGTCTGTTACTTAATGTACCCAGACACTAAAGAGTTAAACTAGTCTGTTACCTACTGTAGCCAGACACTAAAGAGTTAAACTAGTCTGTTACTTAATGTACCCAGACACTAAAGAGTTAAACTAGCCTGTTACCTACTGTAGCCAGACACAAGAGTTAAAGTAGCCTGTTACCTACAGTACCCTGACACTAAAGAGTTAAACTAGTCTGTTACCTACTGTAGCCAGACACAAGAGTTAAACTAGCCTGTTACCTACTGTAGCCAGACACTAAAGAGTTAAACTAGCCTGTTACCTACTGTAGCCAGACACTAAAGAGTTAAACTAGCCTGTTACCTACAGTACCCTGACACTAAAGAGTTAAACTAGCCTGTTACCTACAGTACCCTGACACTAAAGAGTTAAACTAGTCTGTTACCTACTGTAGCCAGACACTAAAGAGTTAAACTAGCCTGTTACCTACAGTACCCTGACACTAAAGAGTTAAACTAGTCTGTTACCTACTGTAGCCAGACACAAGAGTTAAACTAGTCTGTTACTTAATGTACCCAGACACAAAAGTTAAACTAGCCTGTTACCTATAGTACCCTGACACTAAAGAGTTAAACTAGCCTGTTACCTACAGTACCCTGACACTAAAGAGTTAAACTAGCCTGTTACCTACAGTACCCTGACACTAAAGAGTTAAACTAGCCTGTTACCTACCCTGACACTAAAGAGATAAACTAGCCTGTTACCTACAGTACCCTGACACTAAAGAGTTAAACTAGCCTGTTACCTACAGTACCCAGACACTAAAGAGTTAAACTAGCCTGTTACCTACAGTACCCTGACACTAAAGAGTTAAACTAGCCTGTTACCTACGGTAGCCAGACACTAAAGAGTTAAACTAGCCTGTTACCTACTGTAGCCAGACACAAGAGTTAAACTAGTCTGTTACCTACAGTACCCTGACACTAAAGAGTTAAACTAGTCTGTTACCTACAGTACCCTGACACTAAAGAGTTAAACTAGCCTGTTACCTACAGTACCCAGACACTAAAGAGTTAAACTAGCCTGTTACCTAGTACCCTGAGAGCAACAGAGTGTGGTACTGGAGTTATCATGGGGACACACAGGCTTGGCTCCCCAGCAGCACAGGAGGGCTGACATTAACAACGCCGCCTCCCACAGAACCAAACACGCCCTCAGACAGAAAACCCATCAACCGCATCCAATGAAATTATCAATGTGACAGACCATAATAGGATTTCAATGCATTTATTTACATAAAAACTCTAAAAGCAATCCATTCATTCTGAAAACCTGTCGAGGTAATAAGATGTAGACTATTTCAGAAGGAGTGAGATGGGACTATTTCATAGGGAGTGAGATGGGACTATTTCATAGGGAGTGAGATGGGACTATTTCATAGGGAGTGAGATGGGACTATTTCATAGGGAGTGAGATGGGACTATTTCAGAGGGAGTGAGATGGCACTATCTGTCCAGGACATCTGTAGGATGAGGGAAAACAAACCAGCACACTGCCAGCAATCAACTATGGCTCGGTGTCTACACTTTAAAACCTCTAGAAATGTTACGGAGCATCAGATAAATTCTGTTCACCTGTGACTCGGATTAAAACATGAAAGTTGGTGGCTCTCATCCACTGAGACAATCAGTGTGCCTCTATGAACAGCTTAGATAAAGTGACAACAGCAGTGTATCTGTGAAGAACTTAGTGAGGTTGTCACTACCTGTGAAGAGCTTAGGAATAATAGTGATAGTAGTGATAGGAGTGATATTGTGGGTATGTGAAGAGCTTAGTAATAATAGTGATAATAGTGATAGTAGTGATAGTAGTGATAGGAGTGATATTGTGGGTACCTGTGAAGAGCTTAGGAATAATAGTGATAGTAGTGATAGGAGTGATAGGAGTGATATTGTGGGTACCTGTGAAGAGCTTAGGAATAATAGTGATAGTAGTGATAGTAGTGATAGGAGTGATATTGTGGGTACCTGTGAAGAGCTTAGTAATAATAGTGATAGTAGTGATAGTAGTGATAGTAGTGATAGGAGTGATATTGTGGGTACCTGTGAAGAGCTTAGTAATAATAGTGATAGGAGTGATAGGAGTGATATTGTGGGTACCTGTGAAGAGCTTAGGAATAATAGTGATAGTAGTGATAGGAGTGATATTGTGGGTACCTGTGAAGAGCTTAGTAATAATAGTGATAATAGTGATAGTAGTGATAGTAGTGATAGGAGTGATATTGTGGGTACCTGTGAAGAGCTTAGTAATAATAGTGATAGTAGTGATAGTAGTGATAGGAGTGATAGGAGTGATAGGAGTGATATTGTGGGTACCTGTGAAGAGCTTAGGAATAATAGTGATAGTAGTGATAGTAGTGATAGTAGTGATAGGAGTGATAGGAGTGATATTGTGGGTACCTGTGAAGAGCTTAGTAATAATAGTGATCGTAGTGATAGGAGTGATAGGAGTGATATTGTGGGTACCTGTGAAGAGCTTGGTAACAGTGAAAGCAGTGATAATAGTGATAATAGTGACACTAGTGATTTTGTGGGTACCTGTGAAGAGCTTGGTGACGGCCTTGTTCTGCCTGCGTGAGGAGCAGACCAGCAGCAGCCAGGGGGGCAGCAGCTCATGGAGGCTGGCCAGCAGCTCCACGATGGTCCTGGGAGAGCCAGGGGGAGAGCGCTGCTCCGTCTCCCCTACAGGACAGCCCTGGTCCATGGAGTCCACCAGCAGGTACAGAGCCTGCTGGGGGGGTGGACAGCTTAGCAGGGGTCCCAACACACACCTGGAGAGAGAGAGAGAGAGAGAGAGAGAGAGAGAGAGAGAGAGAGGCTGTCAGGAAGAGACTAGCAGGAAGGAAGGCAGGCAGACAAACTTCACCTTTAAAGTCTCATTTCAGAGTTGAAGCAGTAACTAAGCACTCCATTTAGTTCACAGGACAGAGGAGCTCTGATTATAGAACTCACAGGACAGAGGAGCTCTGATTATAGAACTCACAGGACAGAGGAGCTCTGATTATAGAACTCACAGGACAGAGGAGCACTGATTATAGAACTCACAGGACAGAGGAGCTCTGATTATAGAACTCACAGGACAGAGGAGCTCTGATTATAGAACTCACAGGACAGAGGAGCTCTGATTATAGAACTTACAGGACAGAGGAGCTCTGATTATAGAACTCACAGGACAGAGGAGCTCTGATTATAGAACTCACAGGACAGAGGAGCTCTGATTATAGAACTCACAGGACAGAGGAGCTCTGATTATAGAACTCACAGGACAGAGGAGCTCTGATTATAGAACTTACAGGACAGAGGGGCTCTGATTATAGAACTTACAGGACAGAGGAGCTCTGATTATAGAACTCACAGGACAGAGGAGCTCTGATTATAGAACTTACAGGACAGAGGGGCTCTGATTATAGAACTCACAGGACAGCGTCAGTGTGAACACTTCTCTCTACATCAGTAGTGTCTCTCTCTCTCTCTCTCTTTCTCTCATCACTACTTTCAAATGCTCTGTTGACACTGTCATATTGGCACTCCTTAATGACAATAACTCCATTGTAGGCTATCATCTCCATCTTCACTTCACACAAATGTGCATTAACAACTACTTGCAGTTAAATGTAACAAAAACAAAAGAACTGTTAATGAACAACTCCAGCACACACAGCACAGTCCACAACTCCCCCCTCCACACCATCTGTATCAACCATGAAGCCGCTGAGCTGGTGGAGTGCTTCACATACCTGGACTCAGCCTCAGGACTCACCATGGACAATAAACTGACCCCCACCCCCCACTCTCCAACAGCAAAGCCATCACACACCGAGCACGCATCATTGCTCATGACCCCAGACACCCCCTCCACCCGTTCTTCATACTGCCTCCATTAGGTCACAGATACAGCCCCTCCACCCGTTCTTCATACTGCCTCCATCAGGTCACAGATACAGCCCCTCCACCCGTTCTTCATACTGCCTCCATCAGGTCACAGATACAGCCCCTCCACCCGTTCTTCATACTGCCTCCATCAGGTCACAGATACAGCCCCTCCACCCGTTCTTCATACTGCCTCCATCAGGTCACAGATACAGCCCCTCCACCCGTTCTTCATACTGCCTCCATCAGGTCACAGATACAGGTCTCCACCCGTTCTACATACTGCCTCCATCAGGTCACAGATACAGCCCCTCCACCCGTTCTTCATACTGCCATCAGGTCACAGATACAAGAACCTCCACAGTCATTATGTCATCAGGTCACAGATACAGTTATATATGGTGTGTTCATGTATGGTGTCCATCAGGTCACAGTGTGCTCCATGTGTTCTGTGTCATACTGCCTCCATCAGGTCACAGATACAGCCCCTCCACCCGTTCTTCATACTGCCTCCATCAGGTCACAGATACAGCCCCTCCATGTGTTCTGTCATACTGTGTCCATCAGGTCACAGATACAGCCCCTCCATGTGTTCTGTCATACTGCCTCCATCAGGTCACAGATACAGTGTCCATGTGTTCTGTCATGGTGTCCATCAGGTCACAGATACAGCCCCTCCACCCGTTCTGTGTGTGTGCCTTATGTGCTATGTCACAGATACAGTGTTCCACCCGTTCTTCTATGTTATGTGCCTCCATGTTATGTAGTGTGCTATACAGCCCCTCCATAGTGTTCTTGTGCCTCCATCAGGTCACAGATACAGTGTTATGTGGTGTCTGGAAACGGTGTTATGTATGGTGTGCTATGTGTTATGTATGGTTATATGTGTTATGTACTGCTAAACAATGTGTTATGTATGGTGTGCTAGTCATTATGTCAGTGTGCTATGTGTTGTTCTGTGTGGTGTGGGTGTGTATATGTATGGTGTGCTATGTGTTATGTGTGTGTGTTATGTATGGTGTGTGTTATGTATGGTGTGCTATGCTATGTATGGTGTGCTATGTGTTATGTATGGTGTGCTATGTGTTATGTATGGTGTGCTATGTACGGTGTGCTATGTGTTCTGTGTGGTGTTATATGTGTTATGTATAGTGTTATATGTGTTATGTATAGTGTGCTATGTTATGTATGGTGTGCTATGTGTTATGTAGTGTGCTATGTGTTATGTATAGTGTTATATGTGTTATGTATGGTGTGCTATGTATGGTGTGTTATGCTATGTGTTATATAGTGTTATATGTGTTATGTATGGTGTGCTATGTTATGTATGGTGTGCTATGTGTTATGTAGTGTGCTATGTGTTATGTATAGTGTTATATGTGTTATGTATGGTATATGTGTTATGTATGGTGTGCTATGTGTTATGTATGGTGTGTTATGTATGGTGTGCTATGTGTTATGTATGGTGTGCTATGTGTTATGGTGTTATATGTGTTATGTATGGTGTGCTATGTGTTATGGTGTTATATGTGTTATGTATGGTGTTGTGTTATGTATGGTGTGCTATGTGTTATGGGTGTGCTGTATGTGTTGTGTATGGTGTTGTGTGCTATGTGTGGTGTGTTCTGTATGGTGTTATATGTGTTATGTATAACACAGTGTTATTACTGCATTATGTAACAACACAGGTCTATATTACTGCATTATGTAACAACACAGGTCTACTGCATTACTGCAGAGATAACACAGGTCTGCTGCATTACTGCATTATAGAGATAACAACACAGGTCTGCTGCATTACTGCATTATAGAGATAACAACACAGGTCTACTGCATTACTGCATTATAGAGATAACAACACAGGTCTACTGCATTACTGCATTATAGAGATAACACAGGTCTACTGCATTACTGCATTATAGAGATAACACAGGTCTACTGCATTACTGCATTATAGAGATAACAACACAGGTCTACTGCATTACTGCATTATAGAGATAACAACACAGGTCTACTGCATTACTGCATTATAGAGATAACAACACAGGTCTACTGCATTACTGCATTATAGAGATAACAACTAAGGTCTACTGCATTACTGCATTATAGAGATAACTGCATTATAGAGATAACAACACAGGTCTGCTGCAATACTGCATTATAGAGATACTGCATTATAGCATTAGAGATAACAACACAGGTCTACTGCATTACTGCATTATAGAGATAACAACACAGGTCTGCTGCATTACTGCATTATAGAGATAACAACACAGGTCTGCTGCATTACTGCATTATAGAGATAACAACACAGGTCTGCTGCATTACTGCATTATAGAGATAACAACACAGGTCTGTTGCATTACAGCAAAACGTCTCTGAACCACTCTAGGAAGCAATACACACTAATGCTGCTACTGATCACTCTACGTCTCATACACACACAAACCTACATTAACCACAGGACCCTGAATGCTCTAAAACAATTGTGACATTTTGTGATAAACTGCCCTAGTTTATCATCATGTCTTCTGCCAGGAAGCTATTCAGCCATAATTCCATCTCCACAGGGAGCGGAGAGCGCTGGAGGGATGACTCTGACTGTCTGTACTGACTCTTCTGTCTGTACTGACTGTCTGTATTGACTCTGACTGTCTGTACTGACTCTGACTGTCTGTACTGACTCTGACTGTCTGTATTGACTCTGACTTTCTGTACTGACTGTCTGTATTGACTCTGTACTGACTCTAACTGTCTATATTGACCCTGACTTTCTGTACTGACTCTGTCTGTACTGACTGACTGTCTGTATTGACTCTGACTTTCTGTACTGACTGTCTGTATTGTCTCTGTCTGTAATGAATCTGACTGTCTGTACTGACTCTGTCTGTACTGACTGTCTGTATTGACTCTGACTGTCTGTATTGACTCTGTCTGACTGACTCTGACTGTCTATATTGACTCTGTCTGACTGACTCTGACTGTCTGTACCAACTCTCCTGGCTGTGAGTGTCACAACAACTTATTTGCCTTTTGCTTTCCCAGAAATCCTCTATACCTATTATATGCAACTCTAGAGGCTTGTAAAAGGCAGACAATTAGGAACGTGGTGGAAGGGAAACTGAATACTGAGGGGATCAAGGCTCACAGAGGGACATACCATCAGTATCCACACTAAAACACTGTCTTTCTAATGCTTTATAGACCTAACGCTGAAAATATGTTTTTGTTTCGGTTCCAAGTTTAGCAGCGACCATCCAACCGACACGGTCCTCATGATGTTTGAAAACTAAAGCTGATGTCATGAGTCCTCTCCCAAACAAACAGTCTATTATCTCAGAGGGACCAGAGGGCCCACAGACAGACAGGCAGACAGACAGACAGGCAGGCAGGCAGGCAAGCAGACAGACAGGCAGGCAGGCAGGCAAGCAGACAGACAGACAGACAGGCAGACAGGCAGGCAGGCATCATACTGTGTTACAGACAGGCAGGTCAGACAGACAGACAGACAGGCAGACAGACAGACAGACAGACAGACAGGCAGGCAGACAGGGAGAGGCCAGAGACAGACAGCCAGACAGGCAGAAAGACAGGCAGGCAGACAGACAGACAGACAGACAGACAGACAGAGGCAGGCAGACAGACAGACAGGCAGACAGGCAGACAGACAGACAGGCAGGCTCTAGAAACCAGAGTTGCATCTGGTTTCTCCACTATTATGAGGAGTACTGTGTACATACAGCCTCAATGCGAGCCGGGAGAGCGGCCCAGAGCAGGCCCAGAGCAGGCCCAGAGCAGGCCCAGAGCAGGCCCAGAGCAGGCCCAGAGCAGGCCCAGAGCAGGCCCAGAGCAGGCCCAGAGCAGGCCCAGAGCAGGCCCAGAGCAGGCCCAGAGCAGGCCCAGAGCAGGCCCAGAGCAGGCCCAGAGCAGGCCCAGAGCAGGCCCAGAGCAGGCCCAGAGCAGGCCCAGAGCAGGCCCAGAGCAGGCCCAGAGCAGGCCCAGAGCAGGCCCAGAGCAGGCCCAGAGCAGGCCCAGAGCAGGCCCAGAGCAGGCCCAGAGCAGGCCCAGAGCAGGCCCAGAGCAGGCCCAGAGCAGGCCCCAGAGCAGGCCCAGAGCAGGCCCAGAGCAGGCCCAGAGCAGGCCCAGAGCAGGCCCAGAGCAGGCCCAGAGCAGGCCCAGAGCAGGCCCAGAGCAGGCCCAGAGCAGGCCCAGAGCAGGCCCAGAGCAGGCCCAGAGCAGGCCCAGAGCAGGCAGGCCCAGACAGCAGAGCAGGCCCAGAGCAGGCCCAGAGCAGGCCCAGAGCAGGCCCAGAGCAGGCCCAGAGCAGGCCCAGAGCAGGCCCAGAGCAGGCCCAGAGCAGGCCCAGAGCAGGCCCAGAGCAGGCCCAGAGCAGGCCCAGAGCAGGCCCAGAGCAGGCCCAGAGCAGGCAGAGACCAGAGATCAGACGTTTCCTGTAGTTCTTGACCAGGTTTGCACACACTACAGCAGGGATTTTGGCCCACTCCTCCATACAGATCTTTTCCAGATCCTTCAGGTTTTGGGGCTGTGCAGGCAATACGGACTTTCAGCTCCCTCCAAAGATTTTCTATTAGGTTTAGGTCTGGAGACTGGCTAGGCCACGCCAGGACCTTGAGATGCTTCTTACGGAGCCACTCCCAGTTGCCCTGGCTGTGTGTTTCGGGTCGTTGTCATGCTGGAAGACCCAGCCACAACCCATCTTCAGAGCACAGAGGGAAGGAGGTTGTTGGCCAAGATCTCGCGATACATGGCCCATCCATCCTCCCCTCAATACGGTGCAGTCGTCCTGTCCCCTTTGCAGAAAAGCATCCCCAAAGAATGATGTTTCCACCTCCATGCTTCACGGTTGGGATGATGTTCTTGGGGTTGTACTCATCCTTCTTCTTCCTCCAAACACGGCGAGTGGAGTTTAGACCAAAAAGCTCTATTTTTGTTTCATCAGACCACATGACCTTCTCCCATTCCTCCTCTGGAACATCCAGATGGTCATTGGCAAACTTCAGACGGTCCTGGACATGTGCTGGCTTGAGCAGGGGGACCTTGCGTGCACTGCAGGATTTTAATCCATGACGGCGTAGTGTGTTACTAATGGTTTTCCTTGAGACTGTGGTCCCAACTCTCTTCAGGTCATTGACCAGGTCCTGCCGTGTAGTTCTGGGCTGATCCCTCACCTTCCTCATGATCATTGATGCCCCACGAGGTGAGATCCTGCATGGAGCCCCAGACCGAGGGAGATTGACCGTCATCTTGGACTTCTTCCATTTTATAATAATTGAGCCAACAGTTGTTGCCTTCTCACCAAGCTGCTTGCTATTGTCCTGTAGCCCATCCCAGCCTTGTGCAGGTCTACAATTTTATCCCTGATGTCCTTACACAGCTCTCTGGTCTTGGCCATTGTGGAGAGGTTGGAGTCTGTTTGATTGACTATGTGGACAGGTGTCTTGTATACAGGTAACAAGTTCAAACAGGTGTTGATACAGGTAATGAGTTGAGAACAGGAGGGCTTTTTAAAGAAAACTAACAGGTCTGTGAGAGCCGGAATTCTTACTGGTTGGTAGGTGATCAAATACTTATGTCATGCAATAAAAAGCAAATTAATTATTTAAAAATCATACAATTTGATTTTCTGGATTTCTGTTTTAGATTCCGTCTCTCACAGTTGAAGTGTACCTATGATAAAAATGACAGACCTCTACATGCTTTGTAAGTGGGAAAACCTGCAAAATCGGCAGTGTGTCAAATACTTGTTCTCCCCACTGTATGTATGCAGAATACACACATTAGGCTTCTGGATCAAAACATTGGTGAAGACGAGGGAGGAGTGGAGAAACAGCTACCAGCCCTGCTTATCCTCTACCAGGCTGGATAAACAGCTACCAGCCCTGTTTATCCTCTACCAGGCTGACAAACAGCTACCAGCCCAGCCTATACCAGGCTGGAGAAACTACTACCAGCCCTGTTTATCCTCTACCAGGCTGGAGAAACTACTACCAGCCCAGCCTATCCTCTACCAGGCTGGAGAAACTACTACCAGCCCTGCTT
This sequence comes from Galaxias olidus, assembly GCA_026901105.3. Taxonomy (NCBI): domain Eukaryota; kingdom Metazoa; phylum Chordata; class Actinopteri; order Galaxiiformes; family Galaxiidae; genus Galaxias; species Galaxias olidus. Next base: position 1,798 of record JAPMUY010000419.1, on the reverse strand, counting down.
ATCCTCTACCAGGCTGGACAAACAGCTACCAGCCCAGCCTATCCTCTACCAGGCTGGAGAAACTACTACCAGCCCTGCTTATCCTCTACCAGGCTGGAGGAGAAACCTCCCTGCTCTGACGATCATTAGAGACATTTCCTCCTTGATTCATGATTAAGAAGAGACATTAACTATACTTTTTGCATTCTTTTGTATCAATTGAGATATGGGTGTGTAGACTTATGATGTGTACTAAAATGTAGTCATCACCCCTAAGTGAGACGTTAATCATCACGATCATAATTCTAGAGCTTATTTTATGTCTTTTCATTCATGCAGTAGCTCTATTTGTCATTCCAATGAGATAAAGCTCTGAATCTTGCCTTGGCTTCAAATGTAACACATTCCAGCTAGCAGAGCTTTGATAGCATCTAGAATGCCACGGCCTGACTGCTGGTGTGCTACCGTAGCCACAGGCACTTTTACACCTGACTCAGAGATAAGACGCTGAAAAGTGCATATTTACCCAGCAAGCACAAAACACATCCATTGTTGTCTTGATAAGCTTGGCCATGGTTGTCTATTGAGCTAGTTTCTCACAGCACAGTAACCCATAGATCACCAGACCTTTGGGTGTCAGCTTCTTCCCTAAAGAGGCATTGCTTCTCATCGTGTTGCCTCTGGTAATATCACCCATTTGTAGAATTGTTTTTCTCTGCATCAACAATGACAAAGTCAGCTAAAACGTGTTTGGTAGAGGATAAGCAGGGCTGGTAGCTGTAACGCAACCCTAACCCTAACCCTAACCCTAACCCTAAAACGTGTTTGGTAGAGGATAAGCAGGGCTGGTAGCTGTAACGCCACCTGAGTTCATACAAAGAGGAGTTCTCACTAGAACAGTGATGTCACAGCCCACCTGACATCACTTCCACCTTCTGCACTTCCTGTGCGTGGAGAGTTCAACGAGTCTGTTGACTGTTTAAAAATGATTTACCTTGCTGAACGTTTGACTAGTTTTCTGTGACGGTGAGGTGGCTGTATAAACAGCTCCAGATGGTCACACAACAGGCTTGTGTGTTCAGCAGCGCTGCATTCCAGCCCCAACCTCAGGACAACCTGAAACCTCATACCTAACCCTAACCCTGCCAGCTCCCCAACCTCAGGACAACCTGAAACCTTAGACCTAACACTAAACCCTGCCAGCTCCCGACCTCAGGACATCCTGAAACTTCAGACCTAACCCTAACCCTGCCAGCCCCCCCAACCTCAGGACAACCTGAAACCTCAGACCTAACCCTAACCCTGCCAGCCCCCCCACCCTCAGGACAACCTGAAACCTCAGACCTAACCCTAACCCTGCCAGCTCCCCCAACCTCAGGACAACCTGAAACCTTAGACGTAACCCTAACCCTGTCAGCTCCCCAACCTCAGGACAACCTGAAATCTCAGACCTAACCCTAACCCTGCCAGCCCCCCAACCTCAGGACAACCTAAACCTCAGACCCCAACCGTGCCAGCCCTCCCAAACCTCAGGACAACCTGAAACCTAAGACCTAACCCTAACAGCCCCCCCCCAACCTCAGGACAACCTGAAACCTAAGACCTAACCCTAACAGCCCCCCCAACCTCAGGATAACCTGAAACTTTAGACCTAACCCTAACCCTGCCAGCCCCCCCCCAACCCCTCAGAACAACCTGAAACCTCAGACCTAACCTGCCAGCCCCCCGCCCCCAACCTCAGAACAACTTGAAACCTCAGACCTAAACGTAACCCTGCCAACCCCCCCCCCAACCTCAGAACAACCTGAAACCTCAGACC
>JAPMUY010000418.1:2500-10000 GCA_026901105.3 Galaxias olidus | reverse complement strand
CAACTGAGCAGGGCTGTGTCAAAGTGTCCCAGACAAAACGAAAACTGTTCGGCGCCTTTTTTTATTTTTTTTCACGGCAACTGTTCGTTTACGGAAAATGACCTGTCAACCAATCAGATCACAGTAATTCAGAGCTGAAGGATATTCCAGAGACACACACACACACACACACACACACACACACACACATACACACACACATGATCAGTCTACTGATCTGTGGATGATTTGCATGCTCTCGTGTCCCATCAGTAGCTGGTCCTTGGAGAGTGATCCTCACTTCACCCTACCAGTTATGTGAAGTAGGCCCGTCACTCCCTATTCATTTTCCATCACACATTCTTTCCCTCTCTTGTTTATTCTGTCATCCCCCTGTTCCACGCGCACTTCTCCATTACTGAAGCCTTGTGACAAACAGGTACCGATGTGTGAATGTGCTCTATGTGTGTGTGTGTGTGTGTGTGTGTGTGTGTGTATGAATGTGCTCTGTGTGTGTGTGTGAGTGTGTGTATGAATGTGCTCTGTGTGTGCGTGTGCGTGTGTGTGCGTGTGTGTATGAATGTGCTCTGTGTGTGTGTGTGTGTGTGTGTGTGTGTGTGTGTCCCATAATATCAGCACACCTCTCCATGACCAAACCAGGCCCAGCGAGGATGACTGTTAATGCAATGTTGATGGTATGAATGCCTCTGGGTTAGTTTATTAGTTTACGTGGTTCTGATCAACCAATCAGGAAAATAGAAAGAGACCACATCACTCAATCGTCATGTCACCCTCTTGGGGGGTGGGTGTGTGTGTGTGTGTGTGTGTGTGTGTGGGGTGGGGGGTGGGTGGGGGGGGGATAACGAGATGGATGTGACGCGGATGTAAAGTGTTGCATGTTCATTTTGGGTGCCTTCAGAGCGTCAACAAAAGAACTTGAGCAGTGACGTCAAACAGCAGTAAGAACTGAGGAGAAGAAGTGAGGCTCGCTGAAATGTGTTTCTTTCTCTTTCCTGCTCTTCAGGGGTTTGCGGAGCGGGGTTTTTAATAACCTTGAAACATAAAACTTTAGGGACGTGTTATTCTGTTAAAAACATTCTACGAGGGCCACCAAATTGCAGTGCTTTTTGTTTTGTTCCACATCAACATACAACAACGGTTATAAGCTTGGATGCCGTTTTAAAACACAAGTATAACTTTGAGCAAAAGCCAAATTATAGCCAATAAAACACGAGCCAAACTCTAATGACACTCTGTTTCCCTTCCATTTTTCCTGCATCAATTCACCCGTTTGATTTATGAAAACGACGACGCGGTGGAGCCCACAAAATGGACGCCAGCCAAACCAATCTCCACTTCAACAAAAGCTCCTGGCTCGGTATGGTGCTTTTCAAAATGGCCGCCGCCCGTTCCGGAATGTTCTCGGAGGAATTCTGGAGAGGACCTGGATGTCTGTCGGCACCCTGGCATTGGAATGGTGGACGTTAGGGGCGGACAGGATACGGTGACGGGCATTCTGGGAGTGGAGGCTCATCTCTCCTGGTAGCCCATTGGATTGAAAAGGCCTGTCTGCAAGGCTGAGCCAGTTTGTTCAGTCAACGCTCTGAATTCCTCTCTTTCTGTCTTCCTCCCTTTCTTTGCTCTCCTCTTCCCTTTCCATCCCTCTTTTGTCTCTCTTTTCTTTGTCTCTCTTATGCTGTCTATTAACTCTGTATGTCTCACTTTCTCTCTTTCCTTTCGAGCTATCTAACTCTCTCTCTCTCTCCCTCTCCCTCTCTCTCTCTGTCTCTACATCTCTCCCCCACCTCTCTCTCTCTCTCCCCCTCCCTCTCTCTCTCTCTGTCTCTCCCTCTCTCCCCCCTCTCTCTCTGTCTCTCTCTCTCTGTCTCTCTTTCTCTCTCACTCTGTCTCTCTCTCTCTCTCTCGCTCTCTCTCTCTCTCTTTACCTCGCTCTCTCTTTCTCTATTCGTTCCTCGAACTATCCTTCCTTACCTCCAGTCTCCATGTGATATCAATCTCTCCACCTCTCTTCCTCCCTCCTTCTCCTCCTCCTAAATCTTTCTCTCCCCGTCTCAGCGTAGCCGGAAGGCAGCCAGAATGTTTTATTCACAACTTTTCACCGTGTTCCCATTCCAAACGCTTTCCAGCACCATTGATTGTTGAACCGTTTCCAAGTGAAAACAACACGATTGGGGTTGGCCAATCCGTCCACTGCGTTCCACATTCAGCGTATTGAAGTGCCACAGTCATGTCGGGCCCTGGCCTTCATGAATCAACGTCAGCGGCACTGTTGACAAAGCCCCTGGGACTGTGTGTTATTTTTACGCGTGCGTGTTCATGTTGATGTGTGTGTGTTTATGTTCATGAGTCTGTGTTATATTTATGTGTGTGTGTTCATGCTGATGTGTGTGTGTTTTATTTATGTGTGTGTGCTTATGTTCGTGTGTGTGTGTTTATGTGTGTGTGTTCGTGTTGATGAGTGTGTGTTATATTTATGTGTGTGTGTTTATGTTTATGTGTGTGTGTTCATGTTTATGTGTGTAAGTGTGTGTCTCTGTGTGTTTGTACGTGTGTGTGTTTAGGGCAGGTTCCTGCGTGTCTGCTATCGACGGCACTGTGTAAAGTGAGGTCCTTTCTCACACTCTCTTCTTCTCTAAATGCTGGACTCTCTCTCTCATTCTCTCTCTCTCTCTTCCTCGCTCTCTCTCTCTCTTCCTCTATCTCTCTCTCTCTCTCTCTCTCTCTCTCACTTTCTCTCTCTCTCTCTCTCTCTCTCTCTCTCTCTCTCTCTCTCTCTCCCTCTCTCTCTCTCTCTCTCTCCCTCTCTCTCTCCCTCTCTCTCTCTCTCTCTCTCGCTCTCTCTCTCTCTCTCTCTCTCTCTCTCTCACACACACACTCTCTCACTCTCTCTTTGTGCTACACTCCTCTCGCTCTCTCTCACTTTCCAGCGTGCGTGCACTACAACATCCAGTCCTGAATAAACAGCGTCAGAAACAACGGTTGGACGGACGTGCGGAGCATGTCAAGGACGGGTTGCCCCGGCGACCGAGCTAAAGCGGGGGGGGGGGGGGGGGGGCTCTCCCTGCCTCACAAAGTGACACATGTCCCCGTTGAGACGGAGAGTTGAAAGGGGGGATGTAAGGATAAACAGGTTCTCTGTTAAGATCATTTCCCCAAGAGGAGGATGTGCATGCTGGGTGTGTGTGTGTGTGTGTGTGGGGGGGGGGGGGGGGGTGAGTGTGTGTGTGTGTGTGTGTGTGTGTGTGTGTGTGTGTGTGTGTGTGTGTGTGTATGTTTGTGTGTGTGAGTGAATGTGTGTGTGTGTATTAGTATAAAAAATAAAGTGAGAGTAGAAGTGTGTGTGCACAACTACATATGTGTGAGCAGTGAAATCTCATTTGGAACAGCTGTTGAAACTTGATATTTACGTTTGAGTTGTGTGCCTACGTACTCCCTGTGTTTTAAAAAGCCAGTGAGAATCAGAACAGCAGTTTTTAAAGTCCTCATAAAGCCACATTTAAAAAAAAAAAAAAAACAAGTACAGTTGTTGCCCACACAGTATGGTAGCCCCAACCATCACTTCCAATGATGGAGGGGGGGTTTGAAGTTAGAGCTGTGACTTGTCCCCTGGGCAACGGCCATCCCATAAATACTCCCGTCCCCCCCGGTTCACTGAATGATGACGGTAGGGCTGGGCTTTTCATTTGGGAGTGCTTGGTTTGAGTTATGGTCCAGGGCAGCAACCCATGACTCCATGAAACTACCCACGGATGTTCTTATCTCTTTCCTCATGCCGCACTCTCTCTATCATTTGTTTTTTTTCCTCTTTCTCTGTCCCAATTTATTTCTTCTCTCTTTCCTTACTGCTTTCTCTCTCTCTCTCTCTCCATCTCTCTCTCTCTCTAGTTCTCTCTCTCTCTACCTCCCTCTCTCTCTCTCTCTCTCTCTCTCTCTCTATTTTTCTTAATCTCTCTCTCTCTCTCTCTCTCTCTCTCTCTCTCTCTCTCTCTCTCTCTCTCTCTCTCTCTCTCTCTATCTACCTCCCTCTCTCTCTCTCTACCTCCCTCTCTCTCTCTCTACCTCCCTCTCTCTCTCTCTCTCTCTCTCTCTCTCTCTATTCTCTATCTATTCTCTCTCTCTCTCTCTACCCCCCCATCTCTCTCTCTCCCCCCCCTCTCTCTCTGTCTCTCTCTCTCTATTCTCTATCTATTCTCTCTCTCTTTCTCTCTGGGGATGGATCATCTGAGGCGTGGCGTCAGCCAGAGGTAAACGTGTCATTATTTCTAAACAGACACACTCACACTCACAGCCAGAGTGGGCTGACAGAGCAGAGCAGGGCCAGAGCCAAACACTCACACTCACAGCCAGAGTGACAGAGCAGAGCAGGGCCAGAGCCAAACACTCACACTCACAGCCAGAGTGACAGAGCAGAGCAGGGCCAGAGCCAAACACTCACACTCACAGCCAGAGTGACAGAGCAGAGCAGGGCCAGAGCCAAACACTCACACTCACAGCCAGAGTGACAGAGCAGAGCAGGGCCAGAGCCAAACACTCACACTCACAGCCAGAGTGACAGAGCAGAGCAGGGCCAGAGCCAAACACTCACACTCACAGACACGGGCCACAGAGAATAACAGGGCCAGGGCCAGAGGCTCACCCTAAGAAAAATAACTGTGCAGAGCAGACCCTCACCTTATAGACACAGGACACAGAGAATAACAGGGCAGACCAGCCACAGAGAATAACAGGGCAGGGCCAGGGCCAGATGCTCACCCTAAGAAAAATAACTGTGCAGAGCAGACCCTCACCCTATAGACACAGGACACAGAGAATAACAGAACAGAGCAGACCCTCACCCTGTAGACACAGGACACAGAGAACAACAGAGCAGACCCTCACCCTATAGAAACAGGACACAGAGAATAACAGAGCAGACCCTCACCCTATAGAAACAGGACACAGAGAATAACAGGGCAGGGCCAGACCCTCACCCTATAGAAACAGGACACAGAGAATAACAGAGCAGACCCTCACCCTATAGAAACAGGACACAGAGAATAACAAGGCAGGGCCAGACCCTCACCCTATAGAAACAGGACACAGAGAATAACAGGGCAGGGCCAGACCCTCACCCTATGGGGCAAACCTTTTCTTTAGACACTGAGTGTGTATAAGCCACACAAAAAGGAATATGAATATCACATGGTTTCAAATGGAGAGTCCTAATCCAAGTCTGTTCTACATTGTACATATCTATGAAATATGGACTCCGTTTCATAAGTGTTTAGTCAAACGTAAACTAGACAGTTCCTTGTAAAAAGGGAGGCTGTGCTTTAAAAACTCTTTTTTTTCTTCTTCTAAAGAGGCTTGAAGATCGGATAGCACTAAATATTGTTGCTAAGCGACAACAGGAAACCATATTAGATGTGGAGGGAATTAAAACTTCAACATTATATAATTTTCTGAGCTCAAACTAAAAAAAAAGAGCCAGCGTTCCGCTCTGAAAGTCCAGGTTATAAGCTGACACAAGCTTCCCAAAAGGGTGGTAGTGGATTTATTTAGTGGTAGTGGGCAGTTGTACCAGACAGTTCAAGTGCTGAGCAATATATACGTATAAAGTTTGGGCGCTGAGAATAGACAAGATACATTGTAAATGTTCGTACAATCACTTTCCCCCAAAGGGGCCATACTATGCTCATTTTCAGGTTCATACCTTTATTTAGGAGTTCTACTAGAATAGGTTTACGCATTTTAATGTTCAATAAACTAGTTATTTTTTCTAAACTGCCTGAATCTGTAGCACCTCTATTCACCCTAGTCTGAAACGCTCCGTTTTAGCCCCTGTCTCTTTAAGGCCCCCCCCCCCTTTGAGCCAACTCTGTGCTGATTGGTCAGCTGGCCAAACAAAGGGAATTTGCCTTCACGCTGACAAAACCAACGTTTTCTCGACATGGCGAAAGCACCCTCCCTCCGCTCTGACTGGCTCTGGTTGAGGGCGTGCCAAACATTATTCAAATGTGTGAGTTAGTGACGTAGATAAGTTACGGAAGAAAACACTGGACTACAAACGAGCAGTTCAAGACCCAAAAGGCATAATAGGTCCCCTTTAAAAAGAATTGCTTTTTCTCCTGTCTTGAAAAAAGAAGCACAGAGAAATGAATCTTTGTCTTTTATCCCCCAAACAGAATCCACAGCCAAGAGTGGCCAGGTCGACGATAAGCTATGAGTTTGAATCTAAACTCTTTATGTTTTTCTTCCTTTTTTCTCGACGAGACTTGCCGCCAGGCCTTTTGAAACGGCACGGGGAGTAATCACTTTCCTGTGGACTGACCCTTCAGTACAGCAAAGTCCCAAGGCTTTTGTTTCGTTTCAGTCTCGCGGCCACGTCAAGCCTTCACTAAACTAAGCCAAAGACGTGAACAGAGTAGCAGTTTCTGCAGTGTCTGGCGACGCTCGTCCTATTTGTCAGTTTGCAAATTATTAGTTTCGCAAACTTTAACTTTCGCTATTATAACGACACTTTGATGATTATGATTGGTGGAAACGCAAAGATAACGCTTCTGGAAACCCTGGTGACGTGAGGGTAAGCTTTCACTACAACCCCCACCATGCAATCCTGTCTTTCCGAAAGGTACCATTGCCAGACTGTTAACAATATTTCAGATAAATGCAAATTTAACCTTTCACATGCATAAAAGTAAGATCCATCAACAGCTCTAAAAGGCTCTGATTTCGTCACTACAGCAGGGGTTGTTTTCATTGGCTAGAAGAGCCGCCATGCAATCCTGCAACCATTGCCAGACTAATAACAATATATATATAATAATAAATAAAAATAAAATAAAAATAACATATAATAATATATATCACAATATTTCAGATAAATGCTAAAACAGAAGTTAAATGAATTAAACCTTTCAGGCATTTGAGTATTCAAGTCATCATAGTAGAAATATACATACAAGTAAGATAAATAAACAGCTCTAAAGACCTATGATCTTCGTCACTACAGCAGGGGTTGTTTTCATTGGCTAGAAGAGAATGAACATTTAATTTCACGTACTAGTAAAAGGGAATTTGATTGGGTATGTTAGTCAGTATCAAACGTGTTCAGTAAATGGGTCTTTGGCAGCTAAATTTAAAGAGCCTATTTCTGGAAACCATTTTTGCATCCGGTGCCTTAACGGAGCTCTAAACATCTGTTTAGTCTGAACAGCCTAGCACCTTGGAGATAAGTTACTCACCGAGTCACATGCTACAAACGACACGTTACAATTTACCCAAAGATTAAATAAGCTCTGTGCTCACAATTTATCAACATTTATATATTTCTACTTTATATTTACAAAGTATGTATGTATTTTGGGGGTTTCAGGGAGCAACAGGGGGTTTGTTTTGGTTGTAATGTAGCAGGCAAAGCCACAGAGCAACGGGCTTATTGGAAGGTGAACACGGCTGTTACATGTGCTACATATGCTACATGTGCTACATGTGCTACATATGGTACATGTCCTACATATG
>JAPMUY010000416.1:135000-137500 GCA_026901105.3 Galaxias olidus | reverse complement strand
TACTTCACACCTACTACACACCTACTACCAGGCACACAACGCCTACTACACACCTACTACACACCTTCTACCATGCACACAACGCCTACTACACACTTACTACCAGGTACACAACGCTCACTACACACCTACTACACCTACTACTAGGTACACAGCGCCTACTACACACCTACTACACACCTACTACCAGGTACACAGCGCCTACTACACGCCTACTACACACCTACTACCAGGTACACAACGCCTACTACACACCTACTACCAGGTACACAACGCCTACTACACACCTACTACACACCTACTACCAGGTACACAACGCCTACTACACACCAACTACCAGGTACACAACACATACTACACACCTACTACACGTTTACTACCAGGTACACAACGCTTACTACACACCTACTACACACCTACTACCAGGTACACAATGCCTACTACACACCTTCTACCATGTACACAACGCCTACTACACACCTACTACACACCTACTACCATGTACACAACGCCTACTACACACTTACTACCAGGTACACAACGCTCACTACACACCTACTACACACCTACTACCAGGTACACAGCGCCTACTACACACCTACTACACACCTACTACCAGGTACACAGCGCCTACTACACACCTACTACACACCTACTACCAGGTACACAACACCTATTACACACCTACTACCAGGTACACAGTGCCTACTACACACCTACTACACACCTACTACCAGGTACACAGCGCCTACTACACACCTACTACACACCTACTACCAGGTACACAACGCCTACTACACACCAACTACCAGGTACACAACACCTACTACACTCCTACTACACACCTACTACCAGGCACACAATGCCTACTACACACTTACTACCAGGTACACAATGCCTACTACACAACTACTACACACCTACTACCAGTTACACAACACCTACTACACACCTACTACCAGGTACACAACGCTTACTACACACCTACTACCAGGTACACAACGCTTACTACACACCTACTACCAGTTACACAACACCTAGCGTAGGCGTCGTATAGGCGCCCCAGTATTCCGGGAAACGAGTGCCAACCTCACATGACTGTAGTAGTGAACTGTCCTTTTTTGTATGAATGGAATTGTGTTTGATTTCGAGATATCCACTTACACTCTAGTTTAATTATCATAGGAATAGACTTAATAGCATAGTAAATCTGTTTACATGATTAATCGTGTGACTGAGAATAGAGAGCCGTAGATTACTCCTTTATTTAATAATAGGGTTAGGGGTAACAATGTGGTTAGGTTAGGGTTAATAATGGGGTTAGGTTAGGGTTAACAATGGGGTTAGGTTAGGGTTAATGATAGGGTTAGGTTAGGGTTAATAATGGGGTTAGGTTAGGGTTAACAATGGGGTTAGGTTAGGGTTAATTATAGGGTTAGGTTAGGGTTAACAATGGGGTTAGGTTAGGGTTAACAACGGGGTTAGGTTAGGGTTACCATAGGGTCTTATTGCTAGCTAACAGAGACAGTGCACCATTGGGGCTTATTGCTAGCTGACAGGGACAGTGCACTGTAGGGGCTTATTGCTAGCTGACAGGGACAGTGCACCACAGGGGCTTATTGCTAGCTGACAGGGACAGTGCACCGTAGGGGTTTATTGCTAGCTAACTGGGACAGTGCACCATAGGGGCTTATTGCTAGCTGACAGGGACAGTGCACCACAGGGGCTTATTGCTAGCTGACAGGGACAGTGCACCGTAGGGGTTTATTGCTAGCTAACTGGGACAGTGCACCATAGGGGCTTATTGCTAGCTGACAGGGACAGTGCACCGTAGGGGTTTATTGCTAGCTGATTGTGCCTTTTAGGGTGTACTGCTGATTGCCACCTAACCGGCCAAAAACGTAGCTAGCTAGCTGTTTGTTTTCAACCTAATGCCAAAGCATGGTCAATCAATCGTTAGACACGACCCGTTTCCTAAAGGGTGGTGATACAATCTCTAGGATTTCTGGGTGTTGTGGTCCACTGTGAATGGCCAAGCTAGATTTGAACGCCAAGGTTGATAATTAAAACAACGTGCATAAAATCCTCTGGCTTGACATTATTTTGCTATTTAAGGCAGAGATGTGCTGTAATTAACATGTGTAGCATAAGTGCAAAGGTAGGGTGGAATTACCCTGTTAGCGGAGAGGCTTCATAATATTAGGTGGTTAGGGTTAGGGTTAGGGTTAGGGTAAGGGTAACCCAAAGGTAGGGTAATTCCCCTGTGAGAGGAGCACTTTATAATATTAAGTGGTTAGGGTTAGGGTTAGGATAATTCCCCTGTGAAAGGAGCACCTCATAATATCAAGTGGTTAGGGTTAGGGTTAGGGTTAGGGTAAGGGTAACCCAAAGGTAGGGTAATTCCCCAATGAGAGGAGCACTTTATAATATTAAGTGGTTAGCGTTAGGGTTAGGGTAATTCCCCTGTGAGAGGAGCACTTTATTATATTAAGTGGTTAGG
>JAPMUY010000416.1:122500-127500 GCA_026901105.3 Galaxias olidus | reverse complement strand
TAATAATAATAATAATAATAATAATAATAATAATAATAATAATATTTCCAGGACCTCATGACTCACTGTGATACTACGGTATATGTTACATTAATATAATAATAATGATGATGGTGATGATGATAATATATAATAAAACATAATAATGATAATTAGAATAATACTAATATATAATAGTAATAATCATAATATAATAATAAGGATGATAATAATAATGTATAATAGTAATAATGATAATATAATAATAATAATAGTAATATAAATAATGATGATAATAATAATAATGATGATAATAATAATAATGATGATAATAATAATAATATATAATAGTTATAATGATAATAATATATATAGTTATAATGATAATAATATATAATAGTATAATAATAATATATAATAGTAATACTGATAATAATATATAATAGTAATACTGATAATAATACATAATAGTAATACTGATAATATAATAATAATAATAAAAGTCATAATAATAATAATGATGATAATAATAATAATATATAATAATTATTATAATACCAGGACCTCATGACTCACTGTGATACTATACATAACATTCATATAACAATAACAATAAGAATAAGAGGAGTAACAATAAGAATAAATATAATATATAACACACCACACCAGGAGCTCGTACACCGTGTTAACCTAGTAACACTACAGTATGAATGATTATTTAGTACTGTTGTTAGGTGACAGCATCTCTCTCTCTCTCCTCAGGGATAGAGACTGGCGAGGGGCGTGCGAGTGAATCTGACAGTGACAGCACCATCCGTGGTCGGCTCATCTCATTGGTGGAGAAGGTGGCCTATCTGAAGAAGAAGATGTCTGAGATGCCACAGACCAAAGCAGACAAAAGACCCAGTAAGGAACCAATCACCTCTCACTAACCATAACCCTGACCAATCACCTCTCACTAACCCTAACCCATCAACCCTCACTAACCCTAACCCTGACCAATTACCTCTCACTAACCCTAAACCTAAAGAGTCAAATTTAAACTAACCAGTATTAGAAGATCATGTGGTTGTTAAACTAACCTGTATTAGAAGGTAATGTGGTTGTTAAACTAACCAGTATTAGAAGATAATGTGACGGTTAAACTAACCTGTATTAGAAGATAATTTGGTTGTTAAACTAACCAGTATTAGAAGATAATGTGGTTATAAACTAACCCGTATTAGAAGATAATTTGGTTGTTAAACTAACCAGTATTAGAAGATAATGTGGTTATAAACTAACCAGTATTAGAAGGTAATGTGGTTATGAACTAACTTGTATTAGAAGGTAATGTGATGGTTAAACTAACTTGTATTAGAAGGTAATGTGATGGTTAAACTAACCAGTATTAGAAGGTAATGTGATGGTTAAACTAACCAGTATTAGAAGATAATGTGACTGTTAAACTAACCAGTATTAGAAGATAATGTGGTTGTTAAACTAACCAGTAGATCTCTGTAGACACCATGGTGACCTTCTGACCTTTCTAGGTACCCTGCAGCAGTTGATCTCTGGCACCATGGTGACCCTCTGACCTTTCTAGGTACCCTGCAGCAGTTGATCTCTGACACCATGGTGACCCTCTGACCTCTGACCGTTCTAGGTACCCTGCAGCAGTTGATCTCTGACACCATGGTGACCCTCTGACCTCTGACCTTTCTAGGTACCCTGCAGCAGTTGATCTCTGGCACCATGGTGACCCTCTGACCTTTCTAGGTACCCTGCAGCAGCTGATCTCTGACACCATGATGACCCTCTGACCTCTGACCTTTCTAGGTACCCTGCAGCAGTTGATCTCTGACACCATGATGACCCTCTGACCTTTCTTGGTACCCTGCAGCAGTTGATCTCTGACACCATGATGACCCTCTGACCTCTGACCTTTCTAGGTACCCTGCAGCAGTTGATCTCTGACACCATGATGACCCTCCTCTGACCTTTCTAGGTACCCTGCAGCAGTTGATCTCTGACACCATGGTGACCCTCTGACCTCTGACCTTTCTAGGTACCCTGCAGCAGTTGATCTCTGACACCATGGTGCGCTGGGCCCAGGAGACCGTCATCGAGGATCCAGAGCTGGTCCGCGCCATGTTTGTGCTGCTACACCGCCAGTACGATGGCATAGGAGGACAGGTGGGTTAGGGTTAAGGGTTAAGGTTAAGGTTAGGGTTAAATATAGTACATACTGCTATATAGCCATGTTTGTGCTGCTACACCGCCAGTACGAATAGGAGGACAGGTGGGTTAGGGTTAGGGTTAAGGGTTAGGGTTATGGTGAGGTATAAAAGATAAATATAGTACATACTACTATATTGCCATGTTGGTGCTGCTGTACCGCCAGTACGATGGCATAGGAGGACAGGTGGGTTAGGGTTAAGGGTTAAGGGTTAGGGTTAGGGTTAAATATAGTACATACTGCTATATAGCCATGTTTGTGCTGCTACACCGCCAGTACGATGGCATAGGAGGACAGGTGGGTTAGGGTCAAAGGTTAAGGTTAAGGTTAGGGTTAAGGGTTAAGGGTATGGTTAAATGGCATTCTGATTGCCACAACAATATACTGTCAACATGAACCCAAAGGTGTGACTGTGCTTCAGGTGCGGGCGCTGCCTAAGACCTACACCATTAACTCAGTGTCCGTAGAGGACACCATCCAGCTGCTGGCTTCTCTGGGACAGATCAGATCCCTGCTGTCTGTGCGCATGGGCAAGGAGGAGGAGAAACTCATGATCCGAGGCCTGGGGTGAGGACACACACACACACACACACACACACACACACTCACACACACACACACACACTACACACTCTGTACACACACACACACACACACACACACACACACACACACTCACACACACACACACACACACACACACACACACACACACTCACTCACTCACTCACTCACTCACACACACACACACACACACACACACACACACACACACACACACACACACACACACACACACACACACACACACACACACACTCACACACACACACACACACACACACACACACACACACACACACACACACACACACACACACACACACACACACACACACACACACACACACACACACACACACACACACACTCTGTACACACACACACACACACACACACACACACACACACACACACACACACACACACACACACACACACACACACACACACACACACACACACACACACACACACACACACACACACACACACACACACACACACACACACACACACACACACACACACACACACACACACACACACACACACACACACACACACACACACACACACACACACACACACACACACACACACACACACACACACACACACACACACACACGACACGCACACTGTACACAGACACACACAGCACACACACACACACACACACACACACACACACACACACACACGTTTACGAACGCACGCAACTGGCTGCACACACACACACACACACACACACACGTTTAGTACCAGCACTCTAACTGGCTGATATGTTTAGTGAGATCCTTTAACTGCTTAGTGAACTGGATGTAAATATGTTTAGTGAACTGATCCTTTAACTGGCTGTATATATGTTTAGTGAACTGTCCCTTTAACTGGCTGTATATATGTTTAGTGAACTGTCCCTTTAACTGGCTGTATATAAGTTTAGTGAACTGTCTCTTTAACTGGCTGTATATATGTTTAGTGAACTGTCCCTTTAACTGGCTGTATATATGTTTAGTGAACTGTCCCTTTAACTGGCTGTATATATGTTTAGTGAACTGTCCCTTTAACTGGCTGTATATATGTTTAGTGAACTGTCTCTTTAACTGGCTGTATATACAGTTAGGCCCAAAAATATTTGGACAGTGACACAATCTTCATGATTTGGGCTCTGCATGCCACCATATTGGATTTGAAATGAAACAACTACAACGGAATTGAAGTGCAGACTTTATATATTCAAGTTTAGTGAAAATATATGATTAAACATGTAGGAATGTATATTTTTATACAAACGCTCCTCATTTCAGGGGCTCAAAATTAATTGGACAAATAAACATAACCCCAAGTAAAATGATAATTTTCAATATTTTGTTGAGAATCCTTTGCAGGCAATGACTGCCTGAAGTCCCTTTCACCAAACGCTGAGTTTCCTGTGATATTTACTGCAGCGGTCTTCAGTTGTTGCTTGTCTTTCTTTAAGTTTTGTCTTGAGCTGTATATATGTTGAGATCTGGTGATTGACTGGCCATTGCAGAATATTCCTTTTTGCTTTAAAAAACTCCCTGGGTTAAGTTTTGGGTGAACTGTCCATCTGTAACTGTGCTGTATATATGCTGCATTTGGCTGAATCTGTCCCTATACACTTCAACATCCGGCTGCTATATCAATAAACACAAGTGACCCAGTGCCATTGGAAGCCATGAACTGCCATCACCCTCCACCATGTTTTACAGAAGATGGCTGTGCTTTGGATCATGAGCTGTTCCAGTTCTCCTCCAAACTTTCTTCTTCCCATCATTCTGTCTTGATCTTAGTCTCATCTGTCCAAAGAATGCTGTTCCAGAACTGGGTTGGCTTCTTCAGGTGTTTTTTGGCAAAGTCATGGCCTTTCTATTTTTGAGGCTGATTAATGGTTTGCACCTTGTGGTGAATCCTTTGTACCAGCATCCTCTTTATGGTACCTTAGATGAGAGGAGAGTGTTCTTCACTGAGGGATGTTGTGAAGACGGTTTTTCTTCACCATGGAAAGGTCATGGTCATCCACGTGCTGTGGACGTCCAGGAGAGAGCTCACCAGTCCACTCCTAACATTTCTGCTATCTCTCTGATGGATTTCTTCTTTTTTCAGCCTCAGGATGGTCTGTTTCACCTCCATTGAGAGCTCCTTTGACCGCATGTTGTGTGTTCACAGCAACAGCTTCCAAATGCAAACGCCACACCTGGAATCAACTCCAGACCTT
>JAPMUY010000416.1:20000-112500 GCA_026901105.3 Galaxias olidus | reverse complement strand
AGGCCCGCAGGGTGTCCCAGAGCAGCCAGGTACACACACACACACACTAACCCTAACCCTCTGCACAACCAGGCCCGCAGGGTGTCCCAGAGCAGCCAGGTACACACACACACACACTAACCCTAACCCTCTGCACAACCAGGCCCGCAGGGTGTCCCAGAGCAGCCAGGTACACACACACACACTAACCCTAACCCTCTGCACAACCAGGCCCGCAGGGTGTCCCAGAGCAGCCAGGTACACACACACACACACTAACCCTAACCCTCTGCACAACCAGGCCCGCAGGGTGTCCCAGAGCAGCCAGGTACACACACACACACACACACACTAACCCTAACCCTCTGCACAACCAGGCCCGCAGGGTGTCCCAGAGCAGCCAGGTACACACAAACACACACACACACACACACCTGTTTTCTGTGTTCCAGTTGTCGTTTGAAGGCTCCCCGGGATTCAGCCCTCGCCCCATTGACATGAGCAACGTAACTCTGTCCAGAGACCTCCATGTGAGTACAATCTAGTCTAATCAGATCTATATCCTAACTTAACCCTAACTCTGTCCAGAGACCTCCATGTGAGTACAATCTAGTCTAATAAGATCTATATCCTAACTTAACCCTAACCCTACCCAGAGACCTCCATGTGAGTACAGTCTAGTCTGATCAGATCTATATCCTAACTTAACCCTAACCCTAACCAGAGACCTCCATGTGAGTACAGTCTAGTCTAATCAGATCTATATCCTAACTTAACCCTAACCCTACCCAGAGACCTCCATGTGAGTACAGTCTAGTCTGATCAGATCTATATCCTAACTTAACCCTAACCCTAACCAGAGACCTCCATGAGTACAGTCTAGTCTAATCAGATCTATATCCTAACTTAACCCTAACCCTAACCAGTGACCTCCATGTGAGTACAGTCTAGTCTGATAAGATCTATATCCTAACTTAACCCTAACCCTAACCATAGACCTCCATGTGAGTACAGTCTAGTATAATCAGATCTATATCCTAACTTAACCCTAACCCTAACCCTACCCAGAGACCTCCATGTGAGTACAGTCTAGTCTAATCAGATCTATATCCTAACTTAACCCTAACCCTAACCAGTGACCTCCATGTGAGTACAGTCTAGTCTAATCAGATCTATATCCTAACTTAACCCTAACCCTAACCATAGACCTCCATCTGAGTACAGTCTAGTATAATCAGATCTATATCCTAACTTAACCCTAACCCTACCCAGAGACCTCCATGTGAGTACAGTCTAGTCTAATCAGATCTATATCCTAACTTAACCCTAACCCTAACCATAGACCTCCATGTGAGTACAGTCTAGTATAATCAGATCTATATCCTAACTTAACCCTAACCCTAACCCTAACCAGAGACCTCCATGTGAGTACAGTCTAGTCTGATCAGATCTATATCCTAACTTAACCCTAACCCTAACCATAGACCTCCATGTGAGTACAGTCTAGTATAATCAGATCTATATCCTAACTTAACCCTAACCCTAACCCTACCCAGAGACCTCCATGTGAGTACAGTCTAGTCTGATCAGATCTATATCCTAACTTAACCCTAACCCTAACCATAGACCTCCACATGAGTACAGTCTAGTATAATCAGATCTATATCCTAACTTAACCCTAACCCTAACCCTAACCATAGACCTCCACGGGAGTACAGTCTAGACTAATAATAGTAGTGGGTGTGTGTGTGTGTGTGTGTGTGTGTGTGTGTGTCATGAATACAGTCTAGTCTAATCATATCTATATAATAACTTTATCCCAACCCTAATAATAATAATAACATCATGAATACTGTCTAGTCTAATTATCGCTATGTGTCTACTGTCTGATAATAATATTAATCACAACAGGAATACAGTCTAGTCTAATTATCTCTATGTGTCTACTGTCTGATAATAATAATAATGATAACGTCATGAATACTGTCTAGTCTAATTATCTCTATGTGTCAACTGTCTGATAATAATAATAATAACATCATGAATACTGTCTAGTCTAATTATCTCTATGTCTCTACTGTCTGATAATAATATTAATAACAACAGGAATACAGTCTAGTCTAATTATTTCTATGTGTCTACTGTCTGATAATAATAATAACAGGAATCCAGTCTAGTCTAATAATATCTGTGTCTACTGTCTAATAATAATAATTTCAGGGATTTACAAAGATGTGCATCTGTATCGTCATAATCATAATGATATAGATGTATCTGTGTGTTTATATCATCATAATCATAATATTATAATAATAATAATAATAATAATAATAACAACAGATGTATCTGTGTTTATATCATCATAATCATAATAATAATATAATAATAACACTGTAGATGTATCTCTGTGTTTATATAATAATAATTTAACAAAGATGTGCATCTGTATCGTCATAATCATAATGATATAGATGTATCTGTGTGTTTAGATCATCATAATCATAATATTATAATAATAATAATAATAATAATAACAACAGATGTATCTGTGTTTATATCATCATAATCATAATAATAATATAATAATAACACTGTAGATGTATCTGTGTTTATGTAATAATATTAATTACACTGTAGATGTATCTGTGTTTATGTAATAATAATAATAATAATAATAATAATAATAATAACACTGTAGATGAATCTCTGTGTTTATGTAATAATAATAATAATAAAAATAATAATAACACTATAGATGTATCTCTGTGTTTATATAATAATAATAATAATAATAATAATAATAATAATAACACTATAGCTGTATCTCTGTGTTTATATAATAATAACAATAATAATAATAACACTAGATTTATCTCTGTGTTTTTGTAATAATAATAATAATCATAATAATAACAACACTATAGATGTATCTCTGTGTTTATATAATAATAATAATAATAAGAAGAAGAAGAAGAAGAACAAGAAGAATAATAAGAATAATAAGAATAATAACATTATAGATGTTTCTCTGTGTGTGTTTATAGTCAATGGCTGAGATGCTGGCTGAGAACTATCACAATATCTGGGCCAAGAAGAAGAAGATGGAGCTGGAGGCTAAAGGTATGAAAGAACATCTACGAACCCTAACCCTAAACCCTAACAGCTAATGTGATGTGTGTTGATGTTATTAATGTTATGTGCTGTTGTTATGAACCCTAACCCTAAACCCTAACAGCTAATGTGATGTGTGTTGATGTTATTAATATGATGTGCTGTCTGTTGATGTTATTAATGTGATGTGTGTTGATGTTATTAATGTGATATGCTGTGTGTTGATGTTATTAATGTGATGTGGTGTGTGTGTGTGTGTGTTGATGTTATTAATGTTGTGTGGTGTGTGTGTGTGCGTGTGTTGATGTTATTAATGTTGTGTGGTGTGTGTTGATGTTATTAATGTTGTGTGGTGTGTGTGTGTGTGCGTGTGTTGATGTTATTAATGTTGTGTGGTGTGTGTTGATGTTATTAATGTTGTGTGGTGTGTGTTGATGTTATTAATGTTGTGTGATGTGTGTTGATGTTATTAATGTTGTGTGGTGTGTGTTGATGTTATTAATGTTGTGTGGTGTCTGTTGATGTTATTAATGTTGTGTGGTGTGTGTGTTGATGTTATTAATGTGATTTGCTGTGTGTTGATGTTATTAATGTGAGGTGATGTGTGTTGATGTTATGTGCTGTTTGTTGACGGTACTTTGTAGGGGGTGGAAGCCATCCTCTCTTGGTGTGTGTTGATGTTATTAATGTGCTGTTTGTTGACTGTACCTTGCAGGGGGTGGAAGCCATCCTCTCTTGGTGCCCTATGACACGCTCACTGCCAAAGAGAAATCCAAAGACAGAGAAAAAGCACAAGATATCCTGAAGTTCCTTCAGATCAACGGTTACACTGTCTCCAGGTACGGGATGGAGGGATAAGGGATGGAGAGGAAACCGTCAGGAAGGCATTGATTGATGTTTGTGTGTGTGTGTGTGTGTGTGTGTGTGTGTGTGTGTGTGTGTGTGTGTGTGTGTGTGTGTGTGTGTGTGTGTGTGTCTGCAGAGCTACAAAGGAACAGGAGCTGGACACCCCCTCCATAGAGAAGCGCTTTGCCTACTCCTTCCTGCAGCAGCTCATCACCTACGTAGACCACGCCCACCTGCACATGGCAGAGTACGGTGAGAACTCTCCTCTGTTGCTATGGTAACACCTCTCCTTCACCGTATGTTGCTATGGTGAGAACGCTCATCTGTTGCTATGGTTACACCTTTCCTCGACTATGTGTTATTATGGTGAGAACTTTACTCTAGGTTGCTATGGTAACACTCTTATTCCATCATATGTTGCTATGTTGAGTACTCTCTTCTAAGTTGCAATGGTAACACCCTTTCTTCCCCATGTGCTGAAATGGTAAGAAATGTCCTATGGATTGCAATGATAACACCTGTACTACATCTTATGTTGCTATGGTATGATGCTATTGTTATGGTGAGAACATACGTATCTACACAGATGGCTAGTCCTGCTGTTAGGGATGGGTTCATTCCTAGTCTTATGTAACACTCTCTCCCTAGTTTGATGTAATATTCTTTAATGTAATGTTCTCTGAGTAGTTTAATGTAATGTTCTCTGTGTAGTTTAATGTAATATTCTTTATGTAGTTTAATGTAATGTTCTCTGTGTAGTTTGATGTAATATTATTTATGTAGTTTAATGTAATGTTCTCTGTGTAGTTTAATGTAATGTTATCTGTGTAGTTTTATGTAATGTTCTCTGTGCAGTTTGATGTAATATTTAAGTGCGCTAAATCTTGATTAGAAACAACACTTACAGAGATAGTGAAGTAAACAACCCTCTGTAGTTTGTAGATGTTTGAGGTAATATTCTTTGATATAATATATGCAGCTCAATATTCTCTCCATGTTCAGATGTGGTGACCAAACCCAATAATAATATTCTCTCTGTGTTCAGATGTGGTGACCAAACCCAATAATAATATTCTCTCTGTGTTCAGATGTGGTGACCAAACCCAAAGGACAGACGGTTCCTCATGAGCAGCAGATCAAGTTCTTTGGAAAGGTTGGAGTTAAACTAGAGGCATGGAGGGGGTACATATAAAATACATAGGTTGACAACCCCTGCCCTACACTATACTCTATACTCCCCACATAACAGACATGCTGGTACACTATACTCTATACTCCCCACATAACAGACATACTGGTACGCTATACTCTACACTCCCCACATAACAGACATGCTGGTACACTATACTCTATACTCCCCACATAACAGACATACTGGTACACTATACTCTATACTCCCCACATAACAGACATACTGGTACACTATACTCTATACTCCCCACATAACAGACATACTGGTACACTATACTCTATACTCCCCACATAACAGACATACTGGTACACTATACTCTACACTCCCCACATAACAGACATACTGGTACACTATACTCTATACTCCCCACAGAACAGACATACTAGTACACTATACTCTACACTCCCCACATAACAGACATACTGGTACACTATACTCTATACTCCCCACATAACAGACATACTGGTACACTATACTCTATACTCCCCACATAACAGACATACTAGTACACTATACTCTATACTCCCCACATAACAGACATACTGGTACACTATACTCTATACTCCCCACATAACAGACATACTGGTACACTATACTCTACACTCCCCACATAA
Source organism: Galaxias olidus (assembly GCA_026901105.3). Lineage (NCBI taxonomy): Eukaryota > Metazoa > Chordata > Actinopteri > Galaxiiformes > Galaxiidae > Galaxias > Galaxias olidus. The sequence continues at coordinate 106,758 of JAPMUY010000416.1, read as the reverse complement.
CAGACATACTGGTACACTATACTCTATACTCCCCACATAACAGACATACTGGTACGCTATACTCTACACTCCCCACATAACAGACATGCTTGTTTGAAAGGAAGAGGCCATACTGAAACAAGCACCATGTGATCCCCAGGTGGTTCTGCCATTGGTCGATCAGTACTTCAAGAACCACCGGCTCTATTTCTTGTCTACGGCCATCCGGCCAATAAGCAGCGGCGGCCACGCCTCCAACAAAGAGAAGGAGATGGTGACCAGGTGAGGGTGTTCTGTTACTACGACAACCAGCAGGTTGACATTCAACTAACTCCACCTCTTTTTCTAAGAGAATTCTGCTTTACTTTTTCTCACAATACTGCGGGTTATATTTTTCTTTTATTTCTTTGCCCTATCTCCTCCATCCCTCTCTCCCCTTCCCTCCATCCCTCTCTCCCCGTCCGTCCTCTCCTCCTCCCTTTCTCCTCAGTCTGTTCTGCAAACTGGGAGTTCTTGTGAGACATAGGATCTCCTTATTTGGTAAGGCTGCATGACTGTGACACAGGATGTCCTTATTTGGTGAGGCTGTGTGAGTGTGTCACAGGATGTCCTTATTTGGTGAGGCTGTGTGAGTGTGTCACAGGATGTCCTTATTTGGTGAGTCGGTGCGAGTGTGACACCGGATGTCCTTATTTGGTGAGGCTGTGTGAGTGTGTCACAGGATGTCCTTATTTGGTGAGGCTGTGTCATTTTGCTTGTGTTTCTCTCCATCTCCCCGTGACTTCAGACCAGTGATCTCCATGGTAATGGCCTTGACCTTTGGCCTACAGTATGGGCGAGGGGTTGATGCTCCTCATCCTATCTCCACACACCAGATCAGAAACTGAGCTCACATTGATCAGCCAATCAAATCCTTCTGCATGGACTGTGAAGGAATCACTCAGCCAATCCAGATGGGTTTGTGGTCAGAGAGCTGGGAAGGGGATGTGACCTCACAGTGATAGTGTCTTTAAGGCAGACTGAAAGCAGGGAATCACTCAGCCAATCCAGATGGGTTTGTGGTCAGAGAGCTGGGAAGGGGATGTGACCTCACAAGGCAGACTGAAAGCAGGGAATCACTTCCTGGTTCACGGCTGCACATCCAACTCCGTTTAGAATGGATATATGAGTGGCTGTCCATCAGTGTGTTCCTGCATGTATACAATACACTGTAAACCAGGGAGCAGATGATCTGCATGTGTACAATACACTGTAAACCAGGGAGCAGATGATCTGCATGTGTACAATACACTGTAAACCAGGAGCAGATGATCTGCATGTATACAATACACTGTAAACCAGGGAGCAGATGATCTGCATGTGTACAATACACTGTAAACCAGGGAGCAGATGATCTGCATGTATACAATACACTGTAAACCAGGGAGCAGATGATCTGCATGTGTACAATACACTGTAAACCAGGGAGCAGATGACACTGTAAACCAGGGAGCAGATGATCTGCATGTGTACAATACACTGTAAACCAGGGAGCAGATTATCTGCATGTGTACATATCACTTAAAGGATTTAAAGTCTGATGATATAATCAAGCTGTTACATATCACTTAAAGGATTTAAAGTCTGATGATATATTCAAGCTGTTACATATCACTTAAAGGATTTAAAGTCTGATGATATAATCAAGCTGTTACATATCACTTAAAGGATTTAAAGTCTGATGATATATTCAAGCTGTAACATATCACTTAAAGGATTTAAAGTCTGATGACATAATCAAGCTGTTACATATCACTTAAAGGATTTAAAGTCTGATGATATATTCAAGCTGTTACATATCACTTAAAGGATTTAAAGTCTGATGATATAATCAAGCTGTTACATATCACTTAAAGGATTTAAAGTCTGATGATATAATCAAGCTGTTACATATCACTTAAAGGATTTAAAGTCTGATGATATAATCAAGCTGTTACATATCACTTAAAGGATTTAAAGTCTGATGATATATTCAAGCTGTTACATATCACTTAAAGGATTTAAAGTCTGATGATATATTCAAGCTGTTACATATCACTTAAAGGATTTAAAGTCTGATGATATATTCAAGCTGTTACATATCACTTAAAGGATTTAAAGTCTGATGATATAATCAAGCTGTTACATATCACTTAAAGGATTTAAAGTCTGATGATATATTCAAGCTGTTACCTGGAAGCCTAAACCTCAATAGAGGATTCTAAAATTCACTCTGGACCTGAATCAAGTGGGCGTGGCCTAGCTCTGGGTGTGAGGGGGAGCACGATGTCATTGTCAGAGCATTGTGCTGGCCTGTGTGTTCCCTAGGTACCTCCAAAGTCGTGTGTGTGTGTGTGTGTGTGTGTGTGTGTGTGTGTGTGTGTGTGTGTGTGTGTGTCCTAGGTAACGATGCTACCTCCATTGTCAACTGTCTGTGTGTGTCCCCTAGGTAACGATGCTACCTCCATTGTCAACTGTCTACACATCCTTGGACAGACACTGGATGCCAGGTAAAGTACTGCCCTCATCATCATACTCTTCATCAGGGTTACTTTCACTCTGTGGTGTGTGTAAGTCTTCATCAGTGTTACTTTATCTCCGTGGTGTGTGTATGTGTGTGTGTGTAAGTCTTCATCAGTGTTACTTTATCTCCGTGGTGTGTGTGTGTAACTCTTCATCACTGCAGGACAGTGATGAAGACGGGGCTGGACTCTGTGAAGGCAGGTCTGAGGGCGTTCTTTGAGGACGCGGCGGTGGACCTCGAGGCTACGCTGGAGAACCTGAAGCAGGGCCAGTTTACGCACACACGCTCCCCGCCACCAGGGGGCGCCACTCAGATCATCAACTACACCACCTTCTCCCTGCTGCCTGTGCTCTCCTCGCTGTTCCAGCATGTCGGACAGAACGGCTTCGGGGAAGACCTCATCTGTAAGTCCTCCTGTGTTCACCTGTAACCCTAACCCTAACCCTGACCCTGTGACCTTCAAAACATGACCAATTAAATATCTGTCAGTCCTCCGTTGTTCACCTGTGACCCTAACCCTAATCCTGACCCTGTGACCCTCAAATCATGACCAATTAAATACCAACAAAATAGTCGACAATATCAGGTTTATAGTAACAATCTATGATTATATCAGGTTTATAATAACAGTTTATATGATAATATCAGGTTTATAGTAACAGTCTATGATAATATCAGGTTTATAGTAACAGTCTATATGATAATATCAGGTTTATAGTAACAGTCTATATGATAATATCAGGTTTATAGTAACAGTCTATATGATAATATCAGGTTTATAGTAACAGTCTATATGATAATATCAGGTTTATAGTAACAGTCTATATGATATTATCAAGTTTAATAGTAACAGTCTATATGATAATATCAGGTTTATAGTAACAGTCTATATGATAATATCAGGTTTATAGTAACAGTCTATGATAATATCAGGTTTATAGTAACAGTCTATATGATAATATCAGGTGTATAGTAACAGTCTGCTAGTAGCAGGTTGTCATGGTGACAGACTGTTTGTCTCCTGTTGGTCCACAGTGGATGAGGTGCAGGTGTCCTGCTACAGAATCCTCAACAGTCTCTACTCACTGGGGACCAGCAAGAGTATCTACGTAGAGAGGTAACCTGTATATCCTATATACTTTATACTATACTACCCGTTATCTATGTAGAGAGTAATCTATATATACTACGGAGTCTCTAGCAGCTTTATAATAACTCCTCGTCTTCCTGGGGGAGTGTCTAGAGGCTTTATAATAACTCCTCGTCTTCCTGGGGGTGTGGCTAGCAGCTTTATAATAACTCCTCGTCTTCCTGGGGGTGTGGCTAGCAGCTTTATAATAACTCCTCGTCTTCCTGGGGGAGTCTCTAGCAGCTTTATAATAACTCCTCGTCTTCCTGGGGGAGTGTCTAGAGGCTTTATAATAAGAGGCTTTATAATAACTCCTCGTCTTCCTGGGGGAGTGTCTAGAGGCTTTATAATAACTCCTCGTCTTCCTGGGGGAGTGTCTAGAGGCTTTATAATAACTCCTCGTCTTCCTGGGGGTGTGGCTAGCAGCTTTATAATAACTCCTCGTCTTCCTGGGGGAGTGTCTAGCAGCTTTATTATAACTCCTCCTCTTTCTGCAGACAGAGGCCTGCCTTAGGGGAGTGTCTAGCAGCTTTATTATAACTCCTCCTCTTTCTGCAGACAGAGGCCTGCCTTAGGGGAGTGTCTAGCAGCTTTATTATAACTCCTCCTCTTTCTGCAGACAGAGGCCTGCCTTAGGGGAGTGTCTTGCAGCTTTATTATAACTCCTCCTCTTTCTGCAGACAGAGGCCTGCCTCAGGGGAGTGTCTTGCAGCTTTATTATAACTCCTCCTCTTTCTGCAGACAGAGGCCTGCCTTAGGGGAGTGTCTAGCAGCTTTCTCTGGAACGTTCCCTGTCGCCTTCATGGAGCCTCACCTCAACAAGTTCAACAGCTACTCCATCTACAACACCAGAGGCTCCAAAGAATGTTCCGGTACCTTCAGTCTACTGCTTTAAACATTACACAGACTGACAGCTGAAAACATCACAAAGACTGACTGCTAAAAACATCACATAGACTGACAGCTGAAAACATCACATAGACTGACAGCTGAAAACATCACAGACTGACTGCTTTAAACATCACATAGACTGACTGCTGAAAACATCACATAGACGGACTGCTTTAAACATTACATAGACTGACAGCTGAAAACATCACAAAGACTGACAGCTGAAAACATCACATAGACTGACAGCTGAAAACATCACAGACTGACTGCTTTAAACATCACATAGCCTGACAGCTGAAAACATCACAGACTGACTGCTTTAAACATCACATAGACTGACTTCTGAAAACATCACATAGACGGACTGCTGGAAACATCACATAGACTGACAGCTGGAAACATTACATAGACTGACTGCTGAAAACATCACAGACTGACTGCTTTAAACATCACATAGACTGACTGCTTAGAACATAATATAGACCGACAGCTGGAAACATTACATAGACTGACAGCTGGAAACATCACAGACTGACTGCTGAAAACATCACACAGACTGACTGCTTAAAACATCACAGGCTGACTGCTGGTGTGTGTGTGTGTGTGTGTGTGTCTGTCTGTCTGTCTGGTGTGTGTGTGTGTGTGTGTGTGTGTGTGTGTGTGTGTGTGTGTGTGTGTGTGTGTGTGTGTGTGTGTGTGTGTGTGTGTGTGTGTGTGTGTGTGTGTGTCTCTCTCTCTGTGTGTGTGTGTGTGTGTGTGTGTCTCTGTGTGTGTGTGTCTCTCTCTCTGTGTGTGTGTGTGTGTGTGTGTGTGTGTGTGTGTGTGTGTGTGTCTCTCTCTCTCTCTCTCTCTCTGTGTGTGTGTGTGTGTGTGTGTGTGTGTGTGTATGTCTCTCTCTCTGTGTGTGTGTGTGTGTGTGTGTGTGTGTGTCTCTCTCTCTCTCTCTCTCTCTGTGTGTGTGTGTGTGTGTGTGTGTGTGTGTGTGTGTGTGTGTGCTGTCTCTCTCTTTGTGTGTGTGTGTGTGTGTCTCTCTCTCTCTCTCTCTCTGTGTGTGTGTGTGTGTGTGTGTGTGTGTGTGTGTGTGTGTGTGTGTGTGTGTGTGTCTCTCTCTCTCTGTGTGTGTGTGTGTGTGTGTGTGTGTGTGTGTGTGTGTGTGTGTGTGTCTCTCTCTCTCTCTCTCTCTCTCTGTGTGTGTGTGTGTGTCTGTGTGTCTGTGTGTGTGTGTGTGTGTGTGTCTCTCTCTCTCTCTCTCTCGTCTGTCTCTCTCTCTCTCTGTGTGTGTGTGTGTGTGTGTGTGTGTGTCTCTCTCTCTCTCTCTCTCTCTCTCTCTCTCTCTCTGTGTGTGTGTGTGTGTGTGTGTCTCTCTCTCTCTCTCTCTCTCTCTCTCTCTCTCTGTGTGTGTGTGTGTGTGTGTGTGTGTGTGTGTGTGTCTCTCTCTCTCTCTCTCTCTGTGTGTGTGTGTGTGTGTGTGTGTGTGTGTGTGTGTGTGTGTGTGTGTGTGTGTGTGTGTGTGTGTGTGTGTGTTCCCAGCTCTAGGGCTCCCCCCCCTGGTTACGGAGGTGTGTCCGGTCATGCCCTCTCTGGAGAAGAGCCTGGAGGAAATCATGGAGCTGGCCGAGTCGGGCATGAGATACACTCACATGCCCCATGTCATGGAGGTACACACACACACACCCTGTTCTGTGTTAATAATAGAACACAGTAGAACCTAACCCTACTGTCCCTGTTCTGTGTTAATAATAGAACACAGTAGAACCTAACTCTACTGTCCCTGTTCTGTGTTAACAATAGAACACAGTAGAACCTAACTCTACTGTCCCTGTTCTGTGTTAATAATAGAACACAGTAGAACCTAACTCTACTGCCCCTGTTCTGTGTTAATAATAGAACACAGTAGAACCTAACCCTACTGTCCCTGTTCTGTGTTAACAATAGAACACAGTAGAACCTAACCCTACTGTCCCTGTTCTGTGTTAATAATAGAACACAGTTGAACCTAACTCTACTGTCCCTGTTCTGTGTTAACAATAGAAGACAGTTGAACCTAACTCTACTGTCCCTGTTCTGTGTTAATAATAGAACACAGTTGAACCTAACTCTACTGTCCCTGTTCTGTGTTAATAATAGAACACAGTAGAACCTAACTACTGCCCCTGTTCTGTGTGAACAATAGAACACAGTATAACCTAACTCTACTGCCCCTGTTCTGTGTGAACAATAGAACACAATAGAACCTAAGGCTTCTGTCCCTGTCCAGGTGGTTCTCCCCATGCTGTGTAGCTACATGTCTCACTGGTGGGAGCACGGGCCAGAGAGCTGTGACTCCTCCTGCTGCGCCTCCTGCTGCACCTCCCTCACCTCCCAGCACATGAACTCCCTGCTGGGAAACATTCTGAAGATCATCTACAACAACCTGGGCATCGACGAGGGCGCCTGGATGAAGCGACTGGCAGGTACCTGACCACAGCTAGCTAGATAGTTAGCTAACGGGCATGTAGCCTAGCCATGGCTAGCTCTGAGGTAGTTAACTAATGGGCATGTAGCCTAGCCATAGCCAGCTCTGAGGTAGTCAGGATATGGGCATGTAGCCTAGTGACAGCTAGCTCTGAGATAGATAACTGGCAAGTAGCATAGCCACAGCTAGCTCTGAGATAGATAACTGGCAAGTAGCCTGGTCATAGTTAGCTCTGAGGTAATTCACTAACAGGCATGTAGCCTAGCCATAGCTTGCTCTGAGGTAGTAAGCTAATGGGCATATAGCATAGCCACAGTTAGCTGTATAATAGTTCGGTAACAAGCACATAGCCTAGCCACAGCGAGCTCTTAGACAGCTTGCAAACAGGCACATCAAGCTCTGAGAAAGCTGATGGGCATTAAGTAACAGTTTGTACTAAGAAATTGTTTGTATTAGGTTTGCGATGGTTCTATTTTTTATCCTGATGTTTAATATAGCACTTGCTTAGCTGGTATCTAGGTGATTAGGTCAGGGATGCACTTATTTTATCTACCTGACTTGTAGTTTTTTTTTTTGTTGAAAGCTCTATTTTTTGTAAGTCGCTTTGGATGAAAGTGTCCGCTAAATGATTGTAATGTATTGTAATAGCATAGCCACAGTTAGCAATGAAATAGTTAGCTAACAGCTCTAAGACAGTTAGCTAGCAGACATGTAGTGTAGCCACAGCAAGCTCTGAGATAGTTAGCTAGTCTAGCCACATTTAGCTTTGAGTGACCAGTGACCAGCTAGATACTGGAAAGATCCTGAACCAAGACACCTTAGCAAGCCACAACTTGGTGCATATATCTCAACCAGTTGGAGCCGGGTGTTAAGAACATCTGCAGCACAAAGGCACTTTTGAGACTTTTTACCTTAATAATAATAATAATAATAATACATTGCAAGCCACAACTCATAAAAATAATAAAAATAAATAAATAAATAAAATAAAATAAGGTGCAATAAAAAGGCATAGCCTCTGGAGATCCACAGTAAGCCAGCCTAAACAAATGGGTTTTGAGGTGGTTTTGGAAACAGGAAATTGAGTCCAGATTTTTGATGTCAGGGGGAGGGAGTTCCATAGACGTGGGGCGGAGCAGCTGAAGGCTCGCGATCCCATGGTGGACAGACGGGTGTTAGCTAATCGAACAGTGTTAATATGAATGAGGTCAGACAGGTATGGAGGGGCTAGATTGTGGATGGCCTTGAATGTATGGAGGAGGATTTTGAAATTTATTCTGTATTTGATGGGAAGCCAGTGGAGTTGGAGCAGAACGGGGGTGATGTGACAGATGGCAGGGGTTTTGGTGATGATGCGTGCGGCAGCGTTCTGGACTAATTGCAGTTTATGGAGGAGTTTGTGGGGAGACCGAAGAGGAGGGAATTGCAATAGTCCAAGCGGGAAGTGACAAGAGAGTGTACCAGGACTGCAGTGGTGTTGGGAGTGAGTGAAGGGCGGAGGCGGTTGATGTTTCGGAGGTGGAAGTAGGCGGACCGGATGGTATTGTTGATGTGGGTGTGAAATGATAGGGTGCTGTCGAGGACAACTCATGATGATAACAGACTTTATTTCAATCGTTTAATATGCTAAACCTTTTGTACCTTATGACATGGTTGATGCACAGCACACTGTCACTTCTCATTTTGCCTTCAGAACTGAAGACACTGAAATCTAAATGACACAGACAGTCATGACCTGACCTGTCAATCTCCTTTCCCCACCACTAGTGTTCTCTCAGCCTATCATCAGTAAGGCCAAGCCCCAGCTGCTGAAGACTCACTTCCTCCCGCTAATGGAGAAGCTGAAGAAGAAGGCTGCTGTCGTCCTATTGGACGAGGAGCACATGAAAGCAGAGGGGCGTGGCGAGATGTCGGAGGGGGAGTTACTAATTCTGGACGAGTTCACCGTATTGGTCAGAGACCTGTATGCCTTCTACCCTCTCCTCATACGATTTGTCGACTACAACAGGTAGGACCTTTTCATTGACTCCATTCAAAATAGATTCATATCTATTTTGCTGTGAAACAATTACACTGTTAATTAGTAGCAGTCCCTATTTAACCCACGCACATGGGTCATTAATTAGTTTGGCTTTGTTTGAATATTACCACAAAGTCACTGGTTAACATGCAGCCTGCTACAACAGGTAATGTCCCCTGTACTAGGGTTAAGAAGCTGTCCTCTCCCCACTGTCTAATGCGGAGGGGTTAGGGTTAGGGTCCCTAACCCTAACCCTGTACTAGGGTTATGAAGCTGTCCTCTCCCCACTGTCTAATGCGGAGGGGTTAGGGTTAGGGTCCCTAACCCTAACCCTGTACTAGGGTTAAGAAGCTGTCCTCTCCCCACCGTCTAATGCGGAGGGGTTAGGGTTAGGGTCCCTAACCCTAACCCTGTACAAGGGTTATGAATCTGTCCTCTCCCCACTGTCTAATGCGGAGGGGTTAGGGTTAGGGTCCCTAACCCTAACCCTGTACTAGGGTTATGAATCTGTCCTCTCCCCACTGTCTAATGCGGAGGGGTTAGGGTTAGGGTCCCTAACCCTAACCCTGTACTAGGGTTAAGAAGCTGTCCTCTCCCCACTGTCTAATGCGGAGGGGTTAGGGTTAGGGTCCCTAACCCTAACCCTGTACTAGGGTTATGAAGCTGTCCTGTCCCCACTGTCTAATGCGGAGGGGTTAGGGTTAGGGTTAGGGTCCCTAACCCTAACCCTGTACTAGGGTTATGAAGCTGTCCTCTCCCCACTGTCTAATGCGGATGTTTGTTTATTTATTTGTGTCAGGGCTCGGTGGTTGAAGGAGCCAAACCCAGAAGCTGAGGAGCTGTTCCGCATGGTGGCTGAGGTCTTCATCTTCTGGTCCAAGTCTCACGTAAGCCTGTTTGGTACATTAAGGGTCAACCTCAACCTCTGCCCTTAGCCTCTGACCCCTGACCCTGTCTGTGCTCTCCTCAGAACTTCAAACGTGAGGAGCAGAACTTTGTGGTTCAGAACGAGATCAACAACATGTCTTTCCTCATCACAGACACCAAGTCCAAGATGGCCAAGGTGAGATCTGATCCAGAGTCAGCTACACATGAAGTAACTGTTAATGATGACTATAGGATCTGATCCAGAGTCAGCTACACATGAGGAGACTATTAATGATGACTATAGGATCTGATCCAGAGTCAGCTACACATGAAGTAACTGTTAATTATGACTATGGAATCTGATCCAGAGTGTGTGTGTGTGTGTGTGTGTATTTCCTTCAGGGGGCGGTGTCGGACCAGGAGAGAAGGAAGATGAGGAAGAAGGCCGATCGTTACTCCATGCAGACCAGCCTCATCGTCGCTACTCTCAAACGCCTTCTTCCTGTAGGACTCAACATCTGCGCTCCCGGAGACCAGGAGCTCATCGCATTGGCTAAGAACCGCTTCACTCAGGTAAAGCCTCTCTTCCTATTGGCTAAGAACCGCTTCACTCAGGTAAAGCCTCTCTCCCTATTGGCCAAGAACCGCTTCAGTCAGGTAAAGTCTCTGTCCCTATTGGGTAAGAACCGCTTCAGTCAGGTAAAGCCTCTCTCCCTATTGGCTAAGAACCGCTTCACTAAGGTAAACCCCTCTCCCTATTGGCTAAAACCGCTTCACTAAGGTAATTGATGTGGTAAATGTTTTTTATATTATTTATTGTTTAGTGTTTGTTTGTTTCATCAGTATAAATTGTGAGCTAACAGATTGGGTGTGTTTGATTAACTCCACAGAAGGACACGGAGGAAGAGGTACGAGAGATCATCAGGAGCAACCTCCACCTGCAGGGCAAGGTGCACTCCTTTTCCTTACCTGTGTAACTGTAGACCTCCACCTGCCAGGCAGCATGGTTCCATTGAGCATGTCCCCACACACACCCTGCCATGATAACCCCACCCACCCCCACACACACCCTGCCATGATAACCCCACCCACCCCCACACAAACCCTGCCATGATAACCCCACCCACCCCCACACACACCCTGCCATGATAACCCCACACACCCTGGCATGATAACCCCACCCACCCCCACACACACCCTGCCATGATAACCCCACACACACACTGCATGATAACCCCACCCACCCCACACACACCCTGCCATGACACACCCTAACCCCACCCACCACCCCCACACACACACACTGCCATGATAACCCCACACACCCCACTGCCATGATAACCCCACACACCCCCACACACACCCTGCACACACACCCCACCCAGGATAACCCCATGATGAACCCCACACACCCTGCCATGATAACCCCACACCACCCCACACACACACCCTGCCATGATAACCCCACACACCCTGCCATGATAACCCCACCCACCCCCACACACACCCTGCCATGATAACCCCACCCACCCCCACACACACCCTGCCATGATAACCCCACACACCCTAATTCTACCATAATTAAATTAAGCAGTCAGAGCTGTGTGTCAGACAGCATGTCTCATCATTTCCCCCTCCCTCTCTCCTCTCCTCTCCCTCTCTCCTCTCTTCTCCTCTCCATCTCTCCTCTCCATCTCTCCTCTCCTATCCTCTCCTCTCCTCTCTCTCCTCTCCTCTCCTCTCGCCTCTCCTATCTTCTCCTCTCCTCTCCTCTCTCTCCTCTCTCCTCTCCTATCTTCTCCGCTCCCTCTCTCCTCTCCTCTCCTCTCCCTCTCTCCTCTCCTCTCCCTCTCCTCTCCTCTCCCTCTCCTCTCCAATCCTCTCCTATCTTCTCCTCTCCATCTCTCCTCTCCTCTCCTCTCCTCTCCCTCTCTCCTCTTCCTCTCTCCTCTCCTCTCCTCTCGCCTCTCCTATCCTCTCCTCTCCATCTCTCCTCTCCTCTCCTCTCCTCTGCCCTCTCTCCTCTCCTCTCTCCCTCCTCTCCTCTCCATCTCTCCTCTCCTCTCCTATCCTCTCCTCTCCCTCTCTCCTCTCCTCTCCTCTCCCTCTCTCCTCTCCTCTCCTCTTCTCTCCTCTCCTCTCTCTCCTCTCCTCTCCTCTCCCTCTCTCGTCTCCTCTCCTATCCTCTCCTCTTCTCTCCTCTCCATCTGTCTTTCCTGCATGCTGCATGGTGGGTCCCTCCCCAGTACCGAGTGGTTTGTTTTAAGAGGCTGGTGAAGAAGCTGATGTTGGTTCTGAAGTGGATGAAAGGCCGTCAGCCCAGAGCCACTGGACCAGAACCACTGGCCAAACACAAACCACAGACGCTCCGCACCAGATCCAGCACTTTGGACACCACACACACACAACACACACAGCACACACACCCTACACACACACAGCACACACACCCCACACACCCCCCACACACACAGCACACACACCGTCCTCACACCACACACACCCCCCTGTTGGCTCGTTCTCCTGGGGTCCTCAGGAAGTCTTGGTCTTTAGACAGCCGGTCTGCAGACACACACAGAGACCAGCTGGGTTCTCACAGGCAGAACATGTTAGGAGGTGATTCTGCGTTGGTGGGTAACAAACCTAGAACCGAGACTTTAGAACCTAGACTTTAGAACCTAGAACCTAGTCCAGATTATAGGTTATAGTAGAATCCTCTACTCCACTCACATCTACCTGTGTGTGTGTGTGTGTGTGTGTGTGTGTGTGTGTGTGTGTGTGTGTGTGTGTGTGTGTGTGTGTGTGTGTGTGTGTGTGTGTGTGTGTGTTTCCTGTTCCGATGTGTGTTTCCTCTGCTGATATGTGTGTGTGTGTCTCTGTGTGTATGTGTGTGGCTCCTGTGTGTGTGTGTGTGTGTGTGTGTGTGTGTGTGTGTTTCCTGTTCCGATGTGTGTTTCCTCTGCTGATATGTGTGTGTGTGTCTCTGTGTGTATGTGTGTGGCTCCTGTGTGTGTGTGTGTGTGTGTGTGTGTGTGTGTGTGTGTGTGTGTGTGTGTGTGTGTGTGTGTGTGTGTGTGTGTGTGTGTGTGTGTGTGTGTGTGTGTGTGTGTGTGTGTGTGTGTGTGTGTGTGTGTGTGTGTGTGTGTGTGTATATCCAGCTGGAGGACTGTGGAGCGGGTTCTGGACATCGCACACGTCCTCTTCCACCTGGACAGATGTCTCTGTACAGAGAGCACACCCTGACCCTAAACCTAACTCTAACCCTATCCCTCTTCCACCTGGACCAGGAACCAGAACACACCCTGACCCTAAACCTAACTCTAACCCTATCCCTCTTCCACCTGGACCAGGAACCAGAACACACCCTGGAACCCTAACTCTAACCCTATCCCTCTTCCACCTGGACCAGGAACGAACACACCCTGACCCTAAACCTAACTTAACCACCTGGACCAGGTACCAGAACACACCCTGACCCTAAACCTAACTCTAACCCTATCCCTCTTCCACCTGGACCAGGTACCAGAAACACCCTGACCCTAAACCTAACTCTAACCCTATCCCTCTTCCACCTGGACCAGGAACCAGAACACACCCTGACCCTAAACCTAACTCTAACCCTATCCCTCTTCCACCTGGACCAGGAACCAGAACACACCCTGACCCTAACCCTAACTCTAACCCTATCCCTCTTCCACCTGGACCAGGAACCAGAACACACCCTGACCCTAAACCTAACTCTAACCCTATCCCTCTTCCACCTGGACCAGGTACCAGAACACACCCTGACCCTAAACCTAACTCTAACCCTATCCCTCTTCCACCTGGACCAGGTACCAGAAACACCCTGACCCTAAACCTAACTCTAACCCTATCCCTCTTCCACCTGGACCAGGTACCAGAACACACCCTGACCCTAAACCTAACTCTAACCCTATCCCTCTTCCACCTGGACCAGGTACCAGAAACACCCTGACCCTTACTGTAATTCCCTCGAAGCACAGGCAGACACAAGTGGTTTTCTTGCAACTGATTTATTTGAAGACTTCTCTCCAAATCCACCGTGAAAACTAAACAAACAGCATTGACGAAAAATATAAAAACCATGCCAGCATAGCATAAACAAAAGCATTCACAGAATGTGGAACAAAGTTTTACCAAAGTCAAATACAGACACACAAACAAATTACCTCGTTGGCTGCATGCTACAAAAAGGGGAATAGCCTTTAAGTCTTCCTTATAACCGTTTAAACATTTCACCGACACACATACGATGCTCTTGCTTACAGGTGTTGCATACTGTATAGAGTCTTACTCACGTGAGACCAGCCTAACGAGGCTTGCACATAACCTTGAGCTGAAACTTCAAAATAAAAGTACTATTACTCGTTCCAACAATCAATTGCATACTATCAATGGCGGCATTGATTTCAGAAACTATTATACATAAATTATGTGAACAATATAACGGCAACAGTTACACTAACCCTAAACCTCCTCCACCTGGACCAGGTTCCAGGAACACCCTGACCCTAACCCTAAACCTCCTCCACCTGGACCAGGTTCCAGGAACACCCTGACCCTAACCCTAACCCTCACCCTCCTCCACCTCGACCAGGTACCAGGAACACCCTGACCCTAACCCTAAACCTCCTCCACCTGGACCAGGTTCCAGGAACACCCTGACCCTAACCCTAACCCTCACCCTCCTCCACCTCGACCAGGTACCAGGAACACCCTGACCCTAACCCTAACCCTCCTCCACCTGGACCAGGTACCAGGAACACCCTGACCCTAACCCTAGCCCTCCTCCACCTGGACCAGGTACCAGAACACCCTGACCCTGACCCTAACCCTAACCCTCCTCCACCTGGACCAGGTATCAGAAACAGACAGTGATGCCATTTAACACGAGCTCTCTGTGGTCCAGCATTCTGCTCCAGGATCAGGGCCAGGGTCAAGGTTAGGGTTAGGGCCAGAGTCAGGGCAAAGCAGTTGGAGGGAGACTCCTTTTGAGACCATCTCCACCTTCATCGTCTGCCTCCACCCCCCCCCCCCACCCAGGTGGAACACCCCCAGAGGAGTAAGAAGGCTGTGTGGCACAAGCTGCTCTCCAAACAGAGGAAGAGGGCAGTGGTGGCCTGCTTCAGAATGGCCCCCCTCTACAACCTGCCCAGGTACGCACACACACACACACACACACAACTTACACACACACACACACACACACACACACACACACACCCACACACACACACACACACACACACACACACACACACACACTACTTCAGGATAGCCCCCCTCACACACTGTACGGTTGTGTTGGTTCTGTGTCTGACCTTTGACCTGAGCCTGCCTGTGTCCTGTGCAGACATCGAGCGGTGAACCTCTTCCTGCAGGGCTATGAGAAGTCCTGGATAGAAGCAGAGGAGCACTGCTTTGAAGACAAGCTCATAGAGGACCTGGCTGTATGCTCCCTACTCACACTCCTGTACTATATAGACTGTTTAGACTAAGCTGTGCAATATAGACTGCTACAGACTAACCAATGCTATATAGACTGTTTAGACTAAGCTATGCTATATAGACTATTTAGACTAAACTATGCTACAGAGACTGTTTGGACTAAGCTATGTTATATAGACTGTTTAGACTAAGCTATGCTATATGGACGGTTTAAACTAAACTGTGCTATATAGACTGCTACAGACTAACCTACGCTATATAGACTGTTTAGACTAACCTATACTATATAGACTGTTACAGACTAACCTATAATATATAGACTGCTACAGACTAACCTATGCTATATAGACTGTTTAGACTAACATATACTATATAGACTGTTACAGACTAACCTATGCTATATAGACTGTTTAGACTAAGCTATGCTCTATAGACTGCTAAAGGCTAACCTATACTATACAGACTGTTTAGAGTAACCTATACTATATAGATTGTTACAGACTAACCTATGCTGTATAAACTTGTTACAGACTAACATATGCTATACAGACTGTTACAGACTAACCTGTACTGTGTAGACTGTTACAGACTAAGCTGTACTATGGTAGGCCTATTATGTACCTGCACCGGCTGTACGCTCCCTACTTACACTCACTCAGTCTGTAGACAGGCTGATCATTACTGTATAGACTGTTAGACAGACTGATCCTTACTGTATAGACTGTTAAACAGACTGATCATTATTGTATAGACTGTTTGACTGATCCTTACTGTATAGACTGTTAGACAGGCTGATCATTGCTGTATAGACTGTTAGACTGACTGATCCCTACTGTATAGACTGTTAAACTGATCATTACTGTATAGACTGTTAGACAGACTGATCCTTACTGTATAGACTGTGAGACAGACTGATCATTACTATATAGACTGTTAGACTGATCCTTACTGTATAGACTGTTAGGCTGATCCTTACTGTAAAGACTGTTAGACTGATCATTACTGTATAGACTGTTAGACAGGCTGATCCTTACTGTATAGACTGTTAGACAGACTGATCATTACTGTATAGACTGTTATACAGACTGATTCTTACTGTATAGACTGTTAGACTGAGACTGCGTGCGTGTGTGTGTGCGCATGTGTGTGTGCCTCAGCGGCCGGGGGAGGAGGAGCCTCCAGAGGAGGAGGAGGGGCTAAAGCGTATGGACCCACTGCATCAGCTGATCCAGTTGTTCAGTAGGACCGCCCTCACGGAGAAATGGTGCGTCCAATCACCAGCTACACCAGCTCGGCCCTTACCCAATCACAGCCCTCCTATGCAGAACCACTACACCATCCTAGAATAATGGGTGGACTGTGGAATCAGATTGATCTGGTTTGTGTGTGTGTGTGTGTGTGTGTGTGTGTGTGTGTGTGTTGTAGTAAACTGGATGAAGACCAGCTGTACATGGCCTATGCTGACATCATGGCAAAGGTAACGTGTGTCACTCTGATAGAACAGGGTTAAAGGTTAAAGGTTGGAGGTGTTTGTGTGCCCCTCTCTGATAGAACAGGGTAAAAGGTTAAAGGTTATTGGTGTTTGAGTCTCTTTCTGATAGAACAGGGTTAAAAGTTAAAGGTTCCTTTGTGTAAATAGCATGTTCTTGCTCCTTTAGAGTTGCCATGATGAAGAGGATGAGGATGGGGAGGAGGTGAAGAGTTTTGAAGTAGGTGGTCTTCCTCTCTCTGTCATAACCCTATGTCTCTCTCTCTATCTACTCAGTGTTAAGCTGTTTCCTGCATGCTGTTCAGTGTTAAGCTGTTTCCTGCATGCTGTTCAGTGTTAAGCTGTTCCCTGCATAGCTGCTCAGTGTTAAGCTGTTTTCCTGAATGGCTGCTCAGTGTTAAGCTGTTTCCTGCATGTCTGCTCAGTGTTCAGCTGTTTGGTGCATGCTGTTCAGTGTTAAGATGTTTCCTGCATGGCTGCTCAGTGTTAAGCTGTTTCCTGCATGGCTGTTCAGTGTTAAGATGTTTCCTGCATGCTGTTCAGTGTTAAGCTGTTTCCTGCATGTTGTTCAGTGTTATGCTGTTTGCTGCATGCTGCTCAGTGGGTTCGCTGTTTCCTGCATGCTGCTCAGTCTTAAGCTGTTTGGTGCATACTGTTCAGTGTTAAGCTGTTTGGTGCATGCTGCTCAGTGTTAAGCTGTTTCCTGCATGCTGTTCAGTGTTAAGCTGTTTCCTGCATGCTGCTCAGTGTTAAGCTGTTTGGTGCATGCTGCTCAGTGTTAAGCTGTTTGGTGCATGCTGCTCAGTGTTAAGCTGTTTGGTGCATGCTGCTCAGTGTTAAGCTGTTTGGTGCATGCTGCTCAGTGTTAAGCTGTTTGGTGCATGCTGCTCAGTGTTAGGGTGTTTGGTGCATGCTGCTCAGTGTTAAGCTGTTTGGTGCATGCTGTTCAGTGTTAAGCTGTTTGGTGCATGCTGCTCAGTGTTAAGCTGTTTGGTGCATGCTGCTCAGTGTTAAGCTGTTTCCTGCATGCTGTTCAATGTTAAGATGTTTCCTGCATGGCTGCTCAGTGTTAAGCTGTTTCCTGCATGCTGCTCAGTGGGTTAGCTGTTTGGTGCATGCTGCTCAGTCTTAAACTGTTTGGTGCATGCTGCTCAGTGTTAAGATGTTTGGTGCATGCTGTTCAGTGTTAAGCTGTTTGGTGCATGCTGCTCAGTGTTAAGCTGTTTGGTGCATGCTGCTCAGTGTTAAGCTGTTTGGTGCATGCTGCTCAGTGTTAAGCTGTTTGGTGCATGCTGCTCAGTGTTAAGCTGTTTCCTGCATGCTGTTCAGTGTTAAGCTGTTTGGTGCATGCTGCTCAGTGTTAAGATGTTTGGTGCATGCTGTTCAGTGTTAAGCTGTTTGGTGCATGCTGCTCGGTGTTAGGGTGTTTGGTGCATGTTGCTCAGTGTTAAGCTGTTTGGTGCATGCTGCTCAGTGTTAAGCTGTTTGGTGCATGCTGTTCAGTGTTAAGATGTTTGGTGCATGCTGCTCAGTGTTAAGCTGTTTGGTGCATGCTGTTCAGTGTTAAGCTGTTTGGTGCATGCTGTTCAGTGTTAAGCTGTTTGGTGCATGCTGTTCAGTGTTAAGCTGTTTGGTGCATGCTGTTCAGTGTTAAGCTGTTTGGTGCATGCTGCTCAGTGTTAGGGTGTTTGGTGCATGCTGCTCAGTGTTAGGGTGTTTGGTGCATGCTGCTCAGTGTTAAGCTGTTTGGTGCATGCTGTTCAGTGTTAAGCTGTTTGGTGCATGCTGTTCAGTGTTAGGGTGTTTGGTGCATGCTGCTCAGTGTTAGGGTATTTGGTGCATGCTGCTCAGTGTTAGGGTGTTTGGTGCATGCTGTTCAGTGTTAAGCTGTTTGGCGCAGTGTCAGTAGGGTGTTTGGTGCATGCTGCTCAGTGTTAAGCTGTTTGGTGCATGCTGTTCAGTGTTAAACTGTATGGTGCATGCTGTTCAGTGTTAAGCTGTTTGGTGCATGCTGCTCAGTGTTAGGGTGTTTGGTGCATGCTGCTCAGTGTTAAGCTGCTCAGTGTTAAGCTGCTCAGTGTTAAGCTGTTTGGTGCATGCTGCTCAGTGTTAAGCTGCTCAGTGTTAAGCTGCTCAGTGTTAAGCTGCTCAGTGTTAAGCTGCTCAGTGTTAAGCTGTTTGGTGCATGCTGCTCAGTGTTAAGCTGTTTGGTGCATGCTGCTCAGTGTTAAGCTGTTTGGTGCATGCTGCTCAGTGTTAAGCTGTTTCCTGCATGCTGCTCAGTGTTAAGCTGCTCAGTGTTAGGGTTAGGCTTAACATTAGGGTTTGTCTGCACAGCACCGTAGTAAAGGTTCAAACAGCAGAATTCACAGGGAGGAGAGTTAAGCCCTGTTAGAGATATATTATAGTGTTAGAGATCTCTGGTAGAGCCCTGTTAGAGATAAATTATATTTTAGTGTTAGAGATCTCTGGTTAAGCCCTGCTATAGATTTATTATAGTGTTAGAGATCTCTAGTTAAGCCCTGTTAATGTATCTCTGTATAGGACCATGTCACTCTGCTGACTCTGTCTGTATTACTGTTTTGCTTGTCTTTGAGAGGCTTTTTGCATCCATTCCTGTTGTTTTCAGCCTGACCAAAAACAACAGCTGCAGATGCAGCCATCTTTCTTTTCCTTGGCTCTTCCATCCTCTTCCTTGTGTTTCTTCTTCATAGCTCAAATAGAAAGCGGGAAGCAGCAAGGCTGGCACTCTCTGCCGCTGGCACTCAGTTGTGTTTCTGTGACTGTTTGTCAAATGTTTTGAAGTTGTTTTAGCTGTGAGTAAAAGGAATAGGGGCGTTTGTTTTAGCTGATTGTAAAGGGGATAGGGGCGTTTGTTTTAGCTGTGTGTAAAGGGAACAGGGGCGTTTGTTTTAGCTGTGTGTAAAGGGAATAGGGGCGTTTGTTTTAGCTGTGTGTAAAGGGAATAGGGGCGTTTGTTTTAGCTGTGTGTAAAGGGAATAGGGGACGTTTGTTTTAGCTGTAGGGGTCAGCCTGGAGGAACATGACACTATACCAACAGCAGTTGCTGCCACCTCTCACCTGTCCCCCACCTGTCCCCCACCTTCCAGGAGAAGGAGATGGAGAAGCAGAAGCTGTTGTACCAGCAGGCCAGATTGCACGACCGTGGGGCGGCTGAGATGGTGCTGCAGACCATCAGCGCTAGCAAAGGTAGCTAATATAGTATATTATTATTATTATTATTATTATTATTATTATTATTATTAATAATAATAATAATAATAATAATAATAATAATAATAATAATAATTACAATAATAATAATAATAATAATAATATATAATAATAATATTATATAATTATGAAGGTATCTAAAGCACACATCTAACTATATATTAAATTAATACAATATAACTATAAAGGTCTCTAAAACACAAATAGACAAATGGTAGTGTATAGGTTAGGTAGAGGTCGGTGTATAGTTACCATCAACCACCTAACTGTCTACCATTTACACAGAGGTTAGTGGATAGTTACCATCAACCACCTAACTGTCTACCATTTACACAGAGGTTAGTGTATAGTTACCATCAACCACCTAACTGTCTACCAATTACACAGAGGTTAGTGGATAGTTACCATCAACCACCTAACTGTCTACCATTTACACAGAGGTTAGTGGATAGTTACCATCAACCACTTAAATGTCTACCATTTACACAGAGGTTAGTGGATAGTTACCATCAACCACCTAACTGTCTACCATTTACACAGAGGTTAGTGGATAGTTACCACTCACCACCTAACTACTAAATAGGCAGAGAGACATCTGAGAAAGAATTATATTTCTGAGTTGAACGGTCAAAACGACTGATTGTGTCCAGGTGAGATGGGTCCAATGGTTGCGTCCACCTTGAAGCTGGGCATCGCCGTTCTCAATGGAGGGAACACTACAGTACAGCAGGTATGACTCAGCATTTAGCTTTAGTTTACAATGACTCAGCATGTAGCTTTAATTGACACCATCAGATTTGACTCAGCATGTAGCTTTAGCTTACAATGACTCAGCATGTAGTTTTAGCTAACAATGACTCAGCATGCAGCTTTCGTTTACACCCTTCAGATTTGACTCAGCCTGTAGCTTTAGATTACAATGACTCAGCATGCAGCTTTTGTTAACACCATTCAGGTATGACTCAGCCTGTAGGTTTAGTTTACAATGACTCAACATGTAGCTTTAGTTTACACTATCAGATTTGACTCAGCCTGTAGCTTTAGATTACAGTGACTCAGCATGCAGCTTTTGTTTACACCATTCAGGTATGACTCAGCATGTAGTTTTAGTTTACACTACAGTACAGCAGATATGACTCGGCATGTAGGTTTAGTTTACACAACAGTACAGCAGGTAGGTTTAGTTTACACTACAGTACAGCAGATATGACTCAGGCATGTAGGTTTAGTTTACACTACAGTACAGCAGATATGACTCAGCATGTAGGTTTAGTTTACACTACAGTACAGCAGATATGACTCAGCATGTAGGTTTAGTTTACAACTACAGTACAGCAGGTATGACTCAGCATGTAGCTTTAGTTTAGCTTTGTACCCATGTAAATAATGCCTCTATATGTTAGCTGCTAGCTCACCCTGTGTATGGTAGCTGTTAGCTCACCCTGTATATGTTGGCTTGAGGTCATGCTTGGTATGTTAGCGGCTAGCAAACTCTGTGTATGTTTACGGCTAGCTTACTCTTGGTATGTTAGCTGCTAGCTCACTCTGGATACATTTGCTGCTAGCTCATCCTTGGTATCTTAGCAATAATTAACAACTTTATCCTCCTTCTCTTGACAGAAAATGTTGGACTATTTAAAAGACAAAAAGGATGTTGGCTTTTTCCAGGGTGTGGCGGGTCTCATGCAGTCATGCAGGTACAAAACCACTTTCCTCATCTACCTCATCCTCAACCCTATGTGCCTTCTGGCCATTGCTGTCCCTCTGCCTGTTCTTAATCTTTCAAAACATTATGTGTTCCAGTGTGTTGGACCTAAATGCATTCGAGAGACAAAACAAGGCCGAAGGTTTGGGCATGGTGACCGAGGAGGGCTCAGGTACTCTCATAGCCGTACCATGTCACAGTACGACACTATGTGCTACCGTAATGCACACTATAATATATATTATTATATATAGTATAATGCTATGCTAACAGTAGTGCACACTATAATATATATTATATATATATTATATATAATGCTATGTAGTGCAACCGTAATGCACACTATAATATATATTATTATATATAGTATAATGCTATGCTAACAGTAGTGCACACTATAATATATATTATTATATATAGTATAATGCTATGCTAACCGTAATGCACACTATAATATATATTATTATATATAGTATAATGCTATGCTAACAGTAGTGCACACTATAATATATATTATTATATATGATATAATGCTACTTTAACCGTAGTATACACTATAATATATATATTATTATATATAATATAATGCTACTTTAACAGTAGTGCACACTATAATATATATTATTATATATAGTATAATGCTACTTTAACAGTAGTGCACACTATAATATATATTATTATATATAGTATAATGCGCTAACCGTAATGCACACTATAATATATATTATTATATATGATATAATGCTACTTTAAAAGTAGTGCACACTATAATATATATTATTATATATGATATAATGCTACTTTAACAGTAGTGCACACTATAATATATATTATTATATATGATATAAAGCTACGCTAACCGTAAAGCACACTATAATATATATTATTATATATGATATAATGCTACTTTAACAGTAATGCACACTATACTATATATATATATATATATATATATATATATATATATATATATATATATATATGATATAAATATACTTTAAAAGTAGTGCACACTATAATATATATTATTATATATAGTATAATGCTACGCTAACCATAATGCACACTATAATATATATTATTATATATAATATAATGCTACCTTAACCGTAGTGCACACTATAATATATATTATTATATATAGTATAATGCTACCTTGACCGTATGCACACTATAATATATATTATTGTATATAATATAATGCTACCTTAACCGTATGCACACTATAATATATATATTATTATTATATTTAATATAATGCTACTTTAACCGTAATGCACACTATAATATATATTATTACATATAGTATAATGCTACCTTAACCGTATGCACACTATAATATATATATTATTATTATATTTAATATAATGCTACTTTAACCGTAATGCACACTATAATATATATTATTATATATAGTATAATGCTACCTTAACCGTATGCACACTATAATATATATATTATTATTAAAATATAATGCTATGCTAACCGTAATGCTACGCTAACCGTAATGCACACTACTATATTTATATATATATACATATATATATATATATTATTGTAATTAATATAATGCTACGATAACCGTAATGCACACTATAATACATATTATTATATATAATATAATGCTACTTTAACCGTAATGCACACTATAATATATATTATTATATATAATATAATGCTACCTTAACCGTAATGCACACTATAATATATATATATATATATATGTATATATAATGCTATGCTAACTGTAATGCACACTGTAATATATATTATTATATAGGATATGATGCTACCTTAACCGTAATGCACACCATAATATATATATATACATTATTATATATAATATAATGCTAGGGTAACCGTAATGCACACTATAATATATATATATATATATATAATTATATATAATATAATGTTACGCTAACGTAATGCGTAATGCACACTATAATGTGTATATATATATATATATATATACTGTACATATTATTATATTTAATATAATACTACACCAACCATAATGCACACTGTAATATATGATTATATATAATATAATGCTATGCTAACCATAATGCACAGTGTAATATATATTATTTTATTTAATATAATGCTATGCTAACCATAATACATGCTATAAATATATTATTATATATAATATAATGCTATACTAACCATAATGCACAGTGTAATATATGTTATTATATTTAATATAATGCTACGCTAACTGTAATGCACACTATAATATATATTATTCTAAATAATATAATCTAGTCTCCCAGCAATAACAGCTGAAACGTTGAAAATTGTTTCTTTAACAGCTTCTTTCTCCGTATAATAAACTGGAAAATGTTTTGACATAGCACTGACAATTGTAAAGCTTGTATTCCATAATTGATCATGCATCTTCTGAAGTTTGTGCTGTTTTCTTTTTCATCCCATTGTTGGAACATTAAGTTGGAATGTGTGTGGACACAAACTCCGTTTAGATTTCATTCTCAGTTATTATTTCCCAACAAGTCTCTGTGCTTCTGAGTTTATTTTTATACTTGTATAAACTTGTATATAGTGTATATAATTGTGTCAGTTAATTTTTATATTTTTTCCAATTCTGAAATTAATTCAAAGTAAAGTATATCAGTCAAGCAGGAGGATCTTATCTTGTTTTTTTTATTACAGGGTACATTGGCAAAACAAGTTATCTATTTATTTATCATTAAAACCAACACACTCAGATCTGAGGTAGCTTTAATTTCCAATGCATTAAATTGTGATAATCATTTTTTTTACACATTTATTCTCTTTTGTGCCAAAGCACAGTCTGTTTCTCAATGACATATTCTTAAATTATGTACTTCATATATATTCCATAAATAGTAGATTCTAAATGCATTTTTATAACATATTTTAGCTTTTTTTCATAGTCAATCATCATACTGTTTTTGGCATTCATACCCTTCTCTAAAATGCAGTTGTCCTTCTGCTCTGTACCACCGTTTTCTCTTTCTACACATTTTTCTAAACTTTTCTCCTTTTTCGTCCAAAACAAACTGATTATAGATTATTAAATTTATTTGACTTCTGGCTTTTTTCTTTCTTTCTTCCTCCCTTTCTTCTTTCTTTTCTTTTGGGTTTGATTTACTGTACTGTCCCCCCTGCCCAGTCATCACTCATGAGCGTGGTAATTATGACTTACGCCATTTTGTTGTTGTGCTCCTTGGGTTTGTGGGTCAGTCAGTCAGTCAGTCTCTTAGCTTTGTGTCAGTTGGTCTAAAGCCTCATCAAACATCTACCATACGGGAGCCATGTTTTATCACTAGTCTTCACTATTTGCCAGTCTTTTTTAATATCTGCCAATATTTATATGATCTATAAATTATTGTTAAATTAATAATTGGCCACAAACACATTTTAATTTACTTCCATTAACTATTTACAAAAACGATCTCTTCAGCATCTGCCCCTAGATGTTCTCTTGCCTGAACAATTATATTGTTGTTAGCCTTTTAGATAGCTATTAGCCGTTAAATAGCGGCTAACCTGTTAGATAGCCTTAAGCCCGTTAAATAGCTGCTAGCCATTAGATAGCATTAAGCCCATTAGTCATTAGATAGCCATTAGCATCAAGCCTGTTGGACAGTTGTTAGATATCCGTTAGCCATAAGATAGCATCAAGCCTGTTGGACAGTTGTTAGATATCCGTTAGCCATAAGATAGCATCAAGCCTGTTGGACAGTTGTTAGATATCCGTTAGCCGTTAGATAGCATCAAGCCTGTTGGACAGTTGTTAGATATCCGTTAGCCATAAGATAGCATCAAGCCTGTTGGACCGTTGTTAGATATCCGTTAGCTGTTAGATAGCATCAAGCCTGTTGGACAGTTGTTAGATATCCGTTAGCCATAAGATAGCATCAAGCCTGTTGGACAGTTGTTAGATATCCGTTAGTGTTAGATAGCATCAAGCCTGTTGGACAGTTGTTAGATATCTGTTAGTCGTTAGATAGCATCAAGCTTGTTGGACAGTTGTTAGATAGCCGTTAGCCTTTAGATAGCATTAAGCCTGTTAGATAGCCGCTAGATATCCATTAGCCGTTAGATAGCTGTTAGTAAGTTAGATTGCTGTTAGCTTGTGAGCTGGGTGTTGTTACCCTCATACCCTCGACATCCCCCCCCCCCCATACCCTAGGACCATTTTTCTGTGCGTCCTCCCCTAGCTAGCTGGCTGTGTGTTTGATAGTAGCTGGCCCTAGTTGCCATGGTGATGAATGCTTGGTGTCCGTGGTCCCTCTGTGATGCATCTTGGCCTCTCCAGTGGTTTTATGGCTGATCTGTGCTAGCGGAGGATGGGCTGGTCCAGATCTCTGTGTACCCTGGCCAAACTGCTGTCATATGCCACTGCTGTCTTGTGGTTCCACTTGTATTTTATACTTTGATTATATGTGTGTGTGAAGTACACTTAATATTTTCTACCCTCCCTTTACGTGATTTGTGTTGTGTGTTTCTAGTTGGATATTGTATTTCCGTCCACGTTTTGTTTCTCACCAAATAGTAATAGTTAAATAATGTCTTGAATATACCAGAAATAAATTATGATTATAGGAATGAGTCCACCATCATCACCATGGCTACCTCTGTATTTGTGTATGTAGGAAAATAGTACATACCATGTCTATTGAATTGTGGTAGTAAAATAATGTGTATTATAGTAGTACACACCATGTGTATTGAATTGTGGTAGTAAAATAATGTGTATGATAGTAGTACATACCATTTGTGTGCAGTACGGTAGTACATACCATGTGTGTAGGATGATAGTAAAACCATGTGCATGCAGTATATTCACACATTACATCTGTGTGTAGCGTGTTAGCACATTACGTCTGTGTGTAGCGTGTTAGCACATTACATCTGTGTGTAGCGTGTTAGCACATTACATCTGTGTGTAGCGTGTTAGCACATTACATCTGTATGTAGCGTGTTAGTACATTACATCTGTGTGTAGCGTGTTAGCACATTACATCTGTGTGTGGCGTGTTAGCACATTACATCTGTGTGTAGCATGTTAGCACATTACATCTGTGTGTAGCGTGTTAGCACATTACATCTGTGTGTGGCGTGTTAGCACATTACATCTGTGTGTAGCGTGTTAGCACATTACGTCTGTGTGTAGCGTGTTAGCACATTATGTCTGTGTGTAGCGTGTTAGCACATTACGTCTGTGTGTAGCGTGTTAGTACATTACGTCTGTGTGTAGCGTGTTAGCACATTACATCTGTGTGTGGCGTGTTAGCACATTACATCTGTGTGTAGCGTGTTAGCACATTACATCTGTGTGTAGCGTGTTAGCACATTACATCTGTGTGTAGCGTGTTAGCACAGTACGTCTGTGTGTAGCGTGTTAGCACATTACGTCTGTGTGTAGTGTGTTAGTACGTTACGCCTGTGTGTAGTGTGTTAGTATGTTACGTCTCTGTTTAGTGTGTTTGTACATTACGTCTGTGTGTAGTGTGTTAGTACGTTACGTCCGTGTAGTGTGTTAGTGCGTTACATCTGTGTAGTGTGTTAGTATGTGGTGGTGGCCATGGTAACCATCTTACAGGTGGTGTGGTGGTGGCTGGTGTCTGGACCGCTCAGACTGGGAGGAACAGGCTGATGTTGGTTAGGGTTCATCTAGCTGTTGGTGAGGTGGTGGCCATGGTAACCATCTAGCTGTTGGTGTGGTGGTGGCCATGGTAACCATCTAGCTGTTGGTGTGGTGGGGACCATGGTAACCATCTAGCTGTTGGTGTGGTGGGGGCTGGTTTCTGATGTTCCCAGTATCACCAGTGTCCTCCCAACAGACATCAGTCACCTCCTAAAACCAGAACAAAATGGATGTTAAGACTTTGTCCGCTCTGTGTTCTCTTTCTATTGGTGTTGTTTCTCTCTCCATGATCCCCCTCACTCTTTCTCTGTGTTTGTGTGTGTGTATCTCCCTGCCTCTTACTATCTCTCTGTGTTTGTGTGTGTGTATCTCCCTGCCTCTTACTATCTCTCTGTGTTTGTGTGTGTGTATCTCTGTGTTTTGTGTGTGTGTATCTCCCTGCCTCTTACTATCTCTCTGTGTTTGTGTGTGTGTATCTCCCTGCCTCTGTGTGTGTCTCTCTGTGTTTGTGTGTGTGTATCTCTCTGTGTTTGTGTGTGTGTATCTCTCTCTCTGCTCTTACTATCTCTCTGTGTTTGTGTGTGTGTATCTCTCTCTCTGTTTGTGTGTGTGTATCTCCCTGCCTCTTACTATCTCTCTGTGTTTGTGTGTGTGTATCTCCCTGCCTCTTACTATCTCTCTGTGTTTGTGTGTGTGTATCTCCCTGCCTCTTACTATCTCTCTGTGTTTGTGTGTGTGTATCTCCCTGCCTCTTACTATCTCTCTGTGTTTGTGTGTGTGTATCTCCCTGCCTCTTACTATCTCTCTGTGTTTGTGTGTGTGTATCTCCCTGCCTCTTACTATCTCTCTGTGTTTGTGTGTGTGTATCTCTCTCTCTGTTTGTGTGTGTCTATCTCCCTCTCTGTGTATGTCTGTGAATGTGCGTTGTGTTGTGTGTGTATGTGTGTGTGTGTGTGTGTGTGTGTGTGTGTCGTATTGTGTGTTTATCTCTCTGTCTCTGTGTGTGTTGTGTGTGTGTGTGTGTGTGTGTCGTGTTTTGTGTGTGTGTGTGTGCGTCTGCTCCTCTGTCTCCAGGTGAGAAGGTGATGCAGGATGATGAGTTTACCTGCGACCTGTTCCGCTTCCTGCAGCTGCTGTGTGAAGGACACAACTCAGGTGTGTTGTAGAGTTTTCCTCCTTATCATCTAAGTGGTCCTGTGTTTAAGCAGCAATGGCACCCTGCATACCTCTGGCTTGCCTCTGAAGCTAAGCAGGGCCTTTCCTGGTTCTCCCTTGTATGGATGACCTGTTGGTTGACCAGTAGGGGTCACTCTACCCTCTAGTCTGTGGCAGCCCAATGCTCCAGGACAGTGACAGGGACACTGTCGTGTACAGAGCGTGTCTTTTGGATAGGACGCTAAACAGGTGTCCTGACTCTGGTCACTAAAGATCCCATAGCACTTCTCGAAAAGAGTAGGGGTGCAACACCGGTGTCCTGGGGGGCAACACCGGTGTCCTGGGGGTCCAACACCGGTGTCCGGGGGGGGCAACACCGGTGTCCTGGGGGTCCAACACCGGTGTCCTGGGGGCAACACCGGTGTCCTGGGGTCCAACACCGGTGTCCTGGGGGTCCAACACCGGTGTCCTGGGGGGCAACACCGGTGTCCTGGGGGGCAACACCGGTGTCCTGGGGGGGCAACACCGGTGTCCTGGGGGGGCAACACCGGTGTCCTGGGGGTGCAACACCGGTGTCCTGGGGGGGCAACACCGGTGTCCTGGGGGGGCAACACCGGTGTCCTGGGGGGGCAACACCGGTGTCCAACCTGGCCATTTATTACGTCTGGCCACCCAATCATCCCATTGGCTAGTTACTCCCCTCTCCTGCCCCTCGTGGCTCTCAGTAGGTCAGACACTGATGTGTGGTGAGCAGGTATTCTGAGTGTGCAGCACCCCCCCCCCCCCCCCATACAGTGTAAAGCACTTTGGGTGTCTAAGTGCTATATCAAATTAATCAATTATAATAGGGTTCTCCTCTGTCTCCTGATCACCCAGCTCCTCCTGTGTTTAAGGTATTTGATGTGGCCCTCCACATGGATATTGAAGTTCTCATGTGTATGCATGCGCCATTCTGTATTATGTAGTTTATGTTTGATCGAACAACAATATTGTAAATGCAAACTTACACCGAATCACATGTAACGGAAAGGTACTTTGTCTGCTTGTGTTGTTAGACTTCCAGAACTATCTACGTACGCAGACAGGAAACAACACCACCGTCAACATCATCATCTCAACTGTAGACTACCTCCTTAGAGTACAGGTAGGACTACCATACTACCATCATGTTCCAACGTAGACTACCTCCTTAGAGTACAGGTAGGACTACCATACTACCATCATGTTCCAACGTAGACTACCTCCTTAGAGTACAGGTAGGACTACCATACTACCATCATGTTCCAACGTAGACTACCTCCTTAGAGTACAGGTAGGACTACCATACTACCATCATGTTCCAACGTAGACTACCTCCTTAGAGTACAGGTAGGACTACCATACTACCATCATGTTCCAACGTAGACTACCTCCTTAGAGTACAGGTAGGACTACCATACTACCATCATGTTCCAACGTAGACTACCTCCTTAGAGTACAGGTAGGACTACCATACTACCATCATGTTCCAACGTAGACTACCTCCTTAGAGTACAGGTAGGACTACCATACTACCATCATGTTCCAACGTAGACTACCTCCTTAGAGTACAGGTAGGACTACCATACTACCATCATGTTCCAACGTAGACTACCTCCTTAGAGTACAGGTAGGACTACCATACTACCATCATGTTCCAACGTAGACTACCTCCTTAGAGTACAGGTAGGACTACCATACTACCATCATGTTCCAACGTAGACTACCTCCTTAGAGTACAGGTAGGACTACCATACTACCATCATGTTCCAACGTAGACTACCTCCTTAGAGTACAGGTAGGACTACCATACTACCATCATGTTCCAACGTAGACTACCTCCTTAGAGTACAGGTAGGACTACCATACTACCATCATATTCCAACGTAGACTACCTCCTTAGAGTAGTCCAAGAGTCTGTCAGTGATTTCTACTGGTTCTATTCTGTGAAAAGTGTAGCTAACTATGCTAACAGTGCTGGCAAAGCTAACATCCTCTGTGTTTATGTTAGGAGTCCATTAGTGACTTCTACTGGTTCTACTCTGGAAAAGATGTGATTGATGAGCAGGGCCAGAGAAACTTCTCTAAGGCCATCAATGTGGCCAAGCAGGTCTTCAACACTCTCACCGAGTACATTCAGGTACGTTTCAATGTTTTAGGACGTGGTGTGTGTGTGTTTTATGGTAATGGTGTGTGTGTATTTGATGGTAATGTGTGTGTGTGTGTGTGTGTGCGTGCGCGTGTGCGTGCGTGTGTGTGTCTGTGTCTCCAGGGTCCATGCACGGGGAACCAGCAGAGTCTGGCCCACAGCAGGCTCTGGGACGCTGTAGTGGGATTCCTCCACGTCTTCGCCCACATGCAGATGAAGCTGTCCCAGGTCAGACAAATCAAATGCACCCTCTTTCAGTTGTTTTCCTCTGTGCTGTGTGGTTGTGATTAGAGGGTTAATGTTTCCTCTGTGTTGTGATTAGAGGGTTAATGTTTCCTCTGTGTTGTGATTAGAGGGTTAATGTTTCCTCTGTGTTGTGTTTAGAGGGTTAATGTTTCCTCTGTGTTGTGATTAGAGGGTTAATGTTTCCTCTGTGTTGTGATTAAAGGGTTAATGTTTCCTCTGTGCTGTGTGGTTGTGTTTAGAGGGTTAATGTTTCCTCTGTGTTGTGATTAGAGGGTTAATGTTTCCTCTGTGTTGTGATTAGAGGGTTAATGTTTCCTCTGTGTTGTGTTTAGAGGGTTAATGTTTCCTCTGTGTTGTGATTAGAGGGTTAATGTTTCCTCTGTGTTGTGATTAGAGGGTTAATGTTTCCTCTGTGTTGTGTTTAGAGGGTTAATGTTTCCTCTGTGTTGTGATTAGAGGGTTAATGTTTCCTCTGTGTTGTGATTAGAGGGTTAATGTTTCCTCTGTGTTGTGATTAGAGGGTTAATGTTTCCTCTGTGTTGTGATTAGAGGGTTAATGTTTCCTCTGTGTTGTGTTGCTCTCCTCAGGACTCCAGTCAGATTGAGCTACTGAAAGAGCTGATGGACCTTCAGAAGGACATGGTGGTCATGCTGCTGTCCATGTTGGAAGGTAAGCCCTGACCCCTGACCTTTGACCTTCAGAAGGACATGGTGTTCAGGCTGCTGTCCATGTTAGAAGGTAAACAATAACCTTTGACCTGTCTATGTTAGAAGTCTGGTCTTAAGAGTTAATGTTATCATAG
Source organism: Galaxias olidus (assembly GCA_026901105.3). Taxonomy (NCBI): domain Eukaryota; kingdom Metazoa; phylum Chordata; class Actinopteri; order Galaxiiformes; family Galaxiidae; genus Galaxias; species Galaxias olidus. The sequence continues at coordinate 74,969 of JAPMUY010000416.1, read as the reverse complement.
TGTCAGGGTTAGGGTTAGTGAACGTTGTCATAGTGATGTTCTCTGTCTCTAGGTAACACAGTGTTAGGGTTAGTGAACGTTGTCATAGTGGTGTTCTCTGTCTCTAGGTAACACAGTGTTAGGGTTAGTGAACGTTGTCATAGTGATGTTCTCTGTCTCTAGGTAACACAGTGTTAGGGTTAGTGAACGTTGTCATAGTGGTGTTCTCTGTCTCTAGGTAACACAGTGTTAGGGTTAGTGAACGTTGTCATAGTGGTGTTCTCTGTCTCTAGGTAACACAGTGTTAGGGTTAGTGAACGTTGTCATAGTGGTGTTCTCTGTCTCTAGGTAACACAGTGTTAGGGTTAGTGAACGTTGTCATAGTGATGTGCTCTGTCTCTAGGTAACGTGGTGAATGGGACCATAGGGAAACAGATGGTGGACATGTTGGTGGAGTCCTCCAACAACGTGGAGATGATCCTCAAGTTCTTTGACATGTTCCTCAAGCTCAAAGACCTGACGTCCTCGGACGCCTTTAAGGAGTACGACCCGGACGGTAAGGGAGTCATCTCCAAACGGGACTTCCACAGAGCCATGGAGAGCCACAAGCACTACACCCAATCAGAGACGGACTTCCTGCTGTCCTGTGCTGAGCCTGACGACCACGAGCTCCTGGACTACGAGGAGTTTGTGGAGCGTTTCCACGAGCCCGCCAAGGACATCGGCTTCAACGTGGCTGTGCTGCTCACCAACCTGTCGGAGCACATGCCCCACGACGGCCGGCTGCACACCTTCCTGGAGCTGGCCGACAGCGTGCTGCACTACTTCCAGCCGTACCTGGGGCGCATCGAGATCATGGGCAGCGCCAAGCGCATCGAGAGGGTCTACTTTGAGATCAGCGAGTCCAGCCGCACGCAGTGGGAGAAACCTCAGGTAACGATATTCTAATACAGCCGTAAACCTCAGGTAACGATATTAATATTATTATACAGACGTGAACCTCAGGTAACGATATTCTAATACAGCCGTAAACCTCAGGTAACGATATTAATATTATTATACAGACTTTATCCTCAGGTAACAATATTAATATTACTATACAGATGTTAACCTCAGGTAACAATATTAATATTATTATACAGACATGAACCTCAGGTAACAATATTAATATTACTATACAGATGTTAACCTCAGGTAACAATATTAATATTATTATACAGACTTTATCCTCAGGTAACAATATTAATATTATTATACAGATGTTAACCTCAGGTAACAGTAACAGTATCATTATTATTATTATTATTCTTATTATTAATATAATTTATTTATTTTGTTTATTTTATTATTATTATTATTGTAATACAGCTGTTGATCTCAGACAATAATATAGTTATAATAAAGCTATACCATGTAAACATTGTCATAATTAAACTGTTTAAATATATTTTTCAACTCAAACAATATTACATTATAATTATTGTGATTATGATACAGCTTGATGTATTCTAATGGTACGATCCTGAACCATTACTATTGCTATTGTATTATTCTGTAGAGTAATGATAAGAGATTGTACGTATTAACGTTGTGAGAGCATGTTGAATGTCTTCCCTCTCAGGTGAAAGAGTCCAAGCGTCAGTTCATCTTTGATGTGGTGAACGAGGGAGGCGAGAAGGAGAAGATGGAGCTCTTTGTGAACTTCTGTGAGGACACCATCTTTGAGATGCAGCTTGCCGCTCAGATGTCGGACGCTGGGGAGCGCTGTGCGGTGAAGGAAGAGAGCGAGGCGCGGGACAAACCTGAAGAGGAGAGCAACGACATGACCTTCATCTCCATCTCAACCCTCAGGACGGCGCTGCTGTCCCTCAGACACAGTGCCATGGTGATACTGAAGGTAGGAGAGACACCATGGTGATACTGAAGGAGAGACACCATGGTGATACTGAAGGTAGGAGACACCATGGTGATACTGAAGGAGAGACACCATGGTGATACTGAAGGAGAGACACCATGGTGATACTGAAGGAGAGACACCATGGTGATACTGAAGGAGAGACACCATGGTGATACTGAGGAGAGACACCATGGAAGGAGAGACACCATGGTGATACTGAAGGAGAGACACCATGGTGATACTGAAGGAGAGACACCATGGTGATACTGAGGGTAGGAGAGACACCATGGTGATACTGAAGGAGAGACACCATGGTGATACTGAAGGAGAGACACCATGGTGATACTGAAGGAGAGACACCATGGTGATACTGAAGGAGAGACACCATGGTGATACTGAAGGTAGGAGAGACACCATAGTGATAGTGAAGGAGAGACACCATGGTGATACTGAAGGTAGGAGAGACACCATAGTGATAGTGAAGGAGAGACACCATGGTGATACTGAAGGAGAGACACCATGGTGATACTGAAGGAGAGACACCATGGTGATACTGAAGGAGAGACACCATGGTGATACTGAAGGAGAGACACCATGGTGATACTGAAGGAGAGACACCATGGTGATACTGAAGGAGAGACACCATGGTGATACTGAGGGAGACAGGGGAGAGGGGGGTGAGGAGGAGAGACACCATGGTGATACTGAAGGAGAGACTAATGAAGGTGAGGGGGGGGGGGGCGGAGGGAAGCGATAGAAAAATGTGTTATAGAAATGTATAAGATGGTACCATTGTACTGTTTGTGTATTCTACATAACGACCAAAAGATGGCGCTAATGTGCTGTTTGTGTATTCTACATAACGACCACCATTTGGCGCTAGTGTACTGTTCGTGTATTCTACATGACGACCACCAGATGGCGCTAATGTACTGTGTATTCTCTGTGCTTACCTCAAGGTGCTTTCGTTGAAGAGCCTGAAGAAGCAGATGAAGAGGATGAAGAAGATGACTGTGAAGGACATGCTGACCTCCCTGGTGCGGTTCTACTGGTCGGTTCTCCTGGGCTTGCTGCATGTGGCCTTCAGTGTGGCCCGTGGGTTCTGGAGGATCCTCCACAGCACCTTCCTAGGGGCCAGTCTGGTTGAGGGGGCCCGCACCATCAAGGTACCAGGGGTGTGAGGGGGATACCATCAAGGTACCAGGGGTGTGAGGGGGATACCATCAAGGTACCAGGGGTGTGAGGGGGATACCATCAAGGTACCAGGGGTGTGAGGGGGATACCAAGGTACCAGGGGTGTGAGGGGGGTATACCATCAAGGTACCAGGGGTGTGAGGGGGGATACCATCAAGGTACCAGGGGTGTGAGGGGGATACCATCAAGGTACCAGGGGTGTGAGGGGGATACCGTCATACCAGGGGTGTGAGGGGGATACCATCAAGGTACCAGGGGTGTGAGGGGGATACCGTCAAGGTACCAGGGGTGTGAGGGGGATACCATCAAGGTACCAGGGGTGTGAGGGGGATACCATCAAGGTACCAGGGGTGTGAGGGGGATACCGTCAAGGTACCGGGGTGTGTGTGTGTGTGGGGGGGGCGGGGGCACCATTGAGATTTATATGTGACGCATGTGTGAATGTGGAGTTGGTTGTGTGTTTGTTTGGGAATAATATGTTTGTGTGTGTGGAGTGGGTACTCTCTTTTCTTAGTTGATGAAGCAGGCCACTAACAGAAATGTTAACGTGTTACGTTGTTACATTGTGGGTTTTTGTGTGTGTGTGTGTGTGTGTGTGTGTGTGTGTGTGTGTGTGTGTGTGTGTGTGTGTGTGTCCCACAGGTGTCGGAGCTGCTGGCCAACATGCCCGACCCCACCCAGGAGGAGGTGAGGGGGGAGGGGGGCCGCCTGCCAGAGCGGGTCGCGGCGGAGGAGGAGCTGGCTGACCTGGCCGTGAACCCTGACGGAACAGAGCTGCTGTCGGACATCTTTGGTCTGGACCTGAGGAAGGAGGGGGGCCAGTTTAAGATCACCCCCCACAACCCCAATGCCAGCCTGACTGAGCTGCTTAACTCCCCCGTGCCTTCCCCCTCTCCCCCCCCTGCCACCGAGCTCCGCCACAGACACCAGGTGAGACACACACCTGTTATACAGCAGACACCAGGTGAGACACACCTGTTATACAACAGACACCAGGTGAGACACAGCTGTTATACAGCAGACACCAGGTGAGACACACACCTGTTATACAGCAGACACCAGGTGAGACACAGCTATTATACAGCAGACACCAGGTGAAACACACACCTGTTATACAGCAGACACCAGGTGAAACACCTGTTATACATCAGACACCAGGTGAGACACAGCTGTTATACAGCATACAGCACACCTGTTACACCAGGTGAGACACACACCTGTTATACAGCAGACACCAGGTGAAACACACACCTGTTATACAGCAGACACCAGGTGAAACACCTGTTATACATCAGACACCAGGTGAGACACAGCTGTTATACAGCAGACACCAGGTGAGACACACACCTGTTATACAGCAGACACCAGGTGAGACACACACCTGTTATACAACAGGCACCAGGTGAGACACAGCTGTTATACAGCAGACACCAGGTGAAACACCTGTTATACAGCAGACACCAGGTGAGACACAGCTGTTATACAGCAGACACCAGGTGAAACACACACCTGTTATACAGCAGACACCAGGTGAGACACACACCTGTTATACAGCAGACACCAGGTGAGACACACACCTGTTATACAACAGTGAGACACAGCTGTTATAAAGCAGACACCAGGTGATACACCTGTTATACAGCAGACACCTGTTATACAGCAGACACCAGGTGAGACACACACCTGTTATACAGCAGACACCAGGTGAGACACACACCTGTTATACAGCAGACACCAGGTGAGACACACCTGTTATACATCAGACACCAGGTGAGACACACCTGTTATACAGCAGACACCAGGTGAGACACACCTGTTATACAGCAGACACCAGGTGAGACACAGCTGTTATACAGCAGACACCAGGTGAGACACAGCTGTTATACAGCAGACACCAGGTGAAACACACACCTGTTATACAGCAGACACCAGGTGAGACACACACCTGTTATACAGCAGACACCAGGTGAGACACAGCTGTTATACAGCAGACACCAGGTGAGACACACACCTGTTATACAGCAGACACCAGGTGAGACACACACCTGTTATACAGCAGACACCAGGTGAAACACCTGTTATACAGCAGACACCAGGTGAGACACACCTGTTATACATCAGACACCAGGTGAGACACAGCTGTTATACAGCAGACACTAGGGGAGACAGACAGACACCGGGTGAGACGTTAGGTCCATGATGGGGTGATAGGATCCTAATGTGTTCTGTTTCTCAGGCCAAGGCAGCCCCTCATCCCCCTGAGGAAGAGGAGAAGGACCGGACAGTAGACACACAGTGTGATCCAGAGAAGCCTAAGTAGGTGAAATAGAAGCAGATGGGACAGTAGTTGCCCCCATGTCAGTCTGAGCTGACCAATGTGTTGCTGGTACTGTATTGTGGATCCAGGCAGCAGCTTCCAACTGGTGGTGTTGTTGTTGTTGTTGTTGTTGTTGTTGCGTGTCCAGGGAGGAGGGCGGGGAGAAGCCGACAACCCCCCCAGAGAAACCCAAACCGAAGGTCAGACTCCACACTTCCAGGTCAGAGGAAACAGACCTCCAGGAGTCAGCCTTCTGGAAGAAGATCATCGCCTCCCAGAGGAGACTGCTGGTACTGCAATTCCCCTAATCTACTACTGTCTAACCCTCAACCTAACCCTGCCTCCCTAACCTCTCTCTGGTGTGTGTGTGTGTGTGTGTGTGTGTCCAGAACTACTTTGCCCGTAACTTCTACAACATGAGGATGCTGGCTCTGTTTGTCGCCTTCGCCATCAACTTCATCCTGCTCTTCTACAAGGTAACTTTCCATCATCTCTCCATGGTAACCGTCTTGCTCATCACCATGGTAACCTTCCATCTTCCATCTTCTAACCACTGTGTCGCTTAGCGACTGGCTAACCACTGTGTCGCTTAGCGATTGGTTAACCACTGTGTTGCCTCCTCAGGTCTCCACCTCCTCGGCGGTGAAGGAGGAGAGGGAGGTTCTGTACACCGTGGACCAATCAGAAGACAGCGTTCAGTGGGAGGAGGGAGGGGAGCCGTCTAAACCCGTGGCGGTCCACTTTGTCCTGGAGGAGAGCAGTGGCTACATGGAACCGACCCTCAGGATCCTCGCAGTGCTGCACACCCTCATCTCCTTCTGCTGCATCATCGGCTACTACTGCCTGAAGGTAGGCTTTCCACTACTACTGCCTGTAGGTAGGCTATCCTCTACTACTGTCTGTAGGTAGGCTATCCTCTACTACAGCCTGTAGGTAGGTATCCGCTACTACTGCCTGTAGGTAGGCTATCCGCTACTACTGCCTGAAGATAGTATCTAGCGCTCATTAATAGTATCTAGCACTCGGGTAGGTAGTATCTAGCACTCGGGTAGGTATTATCTAGTGCTCATTAATAGTATCTAGCACTAAGGTAGGTATTATCTAGAGCTCATTAATAGTATCTAGCGCTCATTAATAGTATCTAGCGCTCATTAATAGTATCTAGCACTCGGGTAGGTAGTATCTAGCACTCGGGTAGGTAGTATCTAGCGCTCATTAATAGTATCTAGTGCTCATTAATAGTATCTAGCGCTCATTAATAGTATCTAGCACTCGGGTAGGAAGTATCTAGCGTTCATTAATAGTATCTAGCGCTCATTAATAGTATCTAGCACTCTGGTAGGTAGTATCTAGCGCTCATAAATAGTATCTAGCGCTCATTAATAGTATCTAGTGCTCATTAATAGTATCTAGCACTCATTAATAGTATCTAGCCCTCGGGTAGGTAGTGTCTAGCGCACATTAATAGTATCTAGCGCTCATTAATAGTATCTAGCACTCGGGTAGGTAGTATCTAGCGCTCATTAATAGTATCTAGCGCTCGGGTAGGTAGTATCTAGTGCTCATTAATAGTATCTAGCGCTCATTAATAGTATCTAGCACTCGGGTTGGTAGTATCTAGTGCTCATTAATAGTATCTAGCGTTCATTAATAGTATCTAGCGCTCATTAATAGTATCTAGCGCTCATTAATAGTATCTAGCGCTTGGGTAGGAAGTATCTAGCGCTCATTAATAGTATCTAGCGCTCAGGTAGGTAGTATCTAGCGCTCATTAATAGTATCTAGCGCTCATTAATAGTATCTAGCGCTCGGGTAGGTAGTATCTAGCGCTCATTAATAGTATCTAGCGCTCAGGTAGGTAGTATCTAGCGCTCATTAATAGTATCTAGCGCTCGGGTAGGAAGTATCTAGCGCTCATTAATAGTATCTAGCGCTCATTAATAGTATCTAGCGCTCGGGTAGGTAGTATCTAGTGCTCATTATTAGGATCTAGTGCTCGGGCAGGTAGTATCTTGCGCTCATTAAAAGTATCTAGCGCTCATTAATAGTATCTAGCGCTCGGGTAGGTAGTATCTAGTGCTCATTAATAGAATCTAGCGCTCGGATAGGTAGTATCTAGCGTTCATTAATAGTATCTAGCGCTCATTAATAGAATCTAGCGCTCGGACAGGTAGTATCTAGCGCTTATTAATAGTATCTAGCGCTCATTAATAGTATCTAGCACTAAGGTAGGCAGTATCTAGCGCTCATTAATAGTATCTAGTGCTTGGGTAGGTAGTATCTAGCGCTCATTAATAGTATCTAGCACTCATTAATAGTATCTAGTGCTCATTAATAGTATCTAGCACTAAGGTAGATAGTATCTAGCGCTCATTAATAGTATCTAGTGCTCGGGTTGGTAGGATATAGCGCTCATTAACAGTATCTAGCACTCGTTAATAGTTTCTAGCACTCGGGTAGGTAGTATCTAGCGCTCATTAATAGTATCTAGCACTAAGGTAGGTAGTATCTAGCGCTCATTAATAGTATCTGGTGTTTGGGTAGGTAGTATCTAGCGCTCATTAATAGTATCTAGCGCTCATTAATAGTATCTAGCACTCGGGTAGGTAGTATCTAGCGCTCATTAATAGTATCTAGCGCTCATTAATAGTATCTAGCACTCGGGTAGGTAGTATCTAGCGCTCATTAATAGTATCTAGCGCTCAGGTAGGTAGTATCTAGCGCTCATTAATAGTATCTAGCGCTCATTAATAGTATCTAGCGCTCGGGTAGGAAGTATCTAGCGCTCATTAATAGTATCTAGCGCTCGGGTAGGTAGTATCTAGCGCTCATTAATAGTATCTAGCGCTCGGGTAGGTAGTATCTAGTGCTCATTAATAGAATCTAGCGCTCGGATAGGTAGTATCTAGCGTTCATTAATAGTATCTAGCGCTCATTAATAGAATCTAGCGCTCGAATAGGTAGTATCTAGCGCTTATTAATAGTATCTAGCGCTCATTAATAGTATCTAGCGCTCATTAATAGAATCTAGCGCTCGGACAGGTAGTATCTAGCGCTTATTAATAGTATCTAGCGCTCATTAATAGTATCTAGCACTAAGGTAGGTAGTATCTAGCGCTCATTAATAATATCTAGCGCTCATTAATAGTATCTAGTGCTCATTAATAGTATCTAGCACCAAGGTAGGTAGTATATAGCGCTCATTAATAGTATCTAGCGCTCATTAATAGTATCTAGTGCTCATTAATAGTATCTAGCACTAAGGTAGGTAGTATATAGCGCTCATTAATAGTATCTAGCGCTCATTAATAGTATCTAGCACTCGGGTAGGTAGTATCTAGCACTCATTAATAGTATCTAGCGCTTATTAATAGTATCTAGCGCTCATTAATAGTATCTAGCACTAAGGTAGGTAGTGTCTAGCGCTCATTAATAGAATCTAGCGCTCGGATAGGTAGTATCTAGCGTTCATTAATAGTATCTAGCGCTCATTAATAGAATCTAGCGCTCGGATAGGTAGTATCTAGGGCTTATTAATAGTATCTAGCGCTCATTAATAGTATCTAGCACTAAGGTAGGTAGTATCTAGCGCTCATTAATAGTATCTGGTGTTTGGGTAGGTAGTATCTAGCGCTCATTAATAGTATCTAGTCATTAATAGTATCTAGCACTAAGGTAGGTAGTATCTAGCGCTCATTAATAATATCTAGCGCTCATTAATAGTATCTAGTGCTCATTAATAGTATCTAGCACCAAGGTAGGTAGTATATAGCGCTCATTAATAGTATCTAGCGCTCATTAATAGTATCTAGTGCTCATTAATAGTATCTAGCACTAAGGTAGGTAGTATATAGCGCTCATTAATAGTATCTAGTGCTCATTAATAGTATCTAGCACTAAGGTAGGTAGTATATAGCGCTCATTAATAGTATCTAGTGCTCATTAATAGTATCTAGCACTAAGGTAGGTAGTATATAGCGCTCATTAATAGTATCTAGCGCTCATTAATAGTATCTAGCACTCGGGTAGGTAGTATCTAGCACTCATTAATAGTATCTAGCGCTATTAATAGTATCTAGCGCTCATTAATAGTATCTAGCACTAAGGTAGGTAGTATCTAGCGCTCATTAATAGAATCTAGCGCTCGGATAGGTAGTATCTAGCGTTCATTAATAGTATCTAGCGCTCATTAATAGAATCTAGCGCTCGGATAGGTAGTATCTAGCGCTTATTAATAGTATCTAGCGCTCATTAATAGTATCTAGCACTAAGGTAGGTAGTATCTAGCGCTCATTAATAGTATCTGGTGTTTGGGTAGGTAGTATCTAGCGCTCATTAATAGTATCTAGCGCTCATTAATAGTATCTAGCACTAAGGTAGGTAGTATCTAGCGCTCATTAATAATATCTAGCGCTCATTAATAGTATCTAGTGCTCATTAATAGTATCTAGCACCAAGGTAGGTAGTATATAGCGCTCATTAATAGTATCTAGCGCTCATTAATAGTATCTAGTGCTCATTAATAGTATCTAGCACTAAGGTAGGTAGTATATAGCGCTCATTAATAGTATCTAGTGCTCATTAATAGTATCTAGCGCTCATTAATAGTATCTAGCACTAAGGTAGGTAGTATATAGCGCTCATTAATAGTATCTAGTGCTCATTAATAGTATCTAGCGCTCATTAATAGTATCTAGCACTAAGGTAGGTAGTATATAGCGCTCATTAATAGTATCTAGCGCTCATTTATAGTATCTAGCACTCGGGTAGGTAGTATCTAGCGCTCATTAATAGTATCTAGCACTCATTAATAGTATCTAGCGCTCATTAATAGTATCTAGCGTTCATTAATAGTATCTAGCACTCTGGTAGGTAGTATCTAGCGCTCATTAATAGTATCTAGCGCTCATTAATAGTATCTAGCACTAAGGTAGGTAGTATCTAGCGCTCATTAATAGTATCTAGCACTCATTAATAGTCTCTAGCGCTCGGGCAGGTAGTGTCTAGCGCTCATTAACAGTATCTAGCGCTCATTAATAGTCTCTAGCGCTCGGGCAGGTAGTATCTAGCGCTAATTAATAGTATCTAGCACTCATTAATAGTATCTAGCGCTCATTGTGGACACATGGATAAAAACAAACAGAGGAGTGAGCAGGGAACAGTTATTTGTCTTGCTTACATGTACGTGCTGAGACCTAGATAATGAACTAACCAAAGAACAAAAGGTTTGGGTTAACCTTGGGATTTCAATGCTGGAGTCCCGCTGCAAGTTTGACCACTAAACTATTCAAACTTGTCAGAAGTTTATACATCATTTCTCTAAAGCGTTTAAAAAGCATTTAGACTTTGACTGTTAATGGTTCAAATAAACATGTAGGCCTACATTTGATAATTCTCTTATAGACGACCAATCAATTATCTTTCACATTAAAGCCTAAGGCCTGTAACATTTGTCAGACACGCCCACTTTTAATATCGTTATTCGAATTATTAAGTAGTAAATATGCGGCTTAAATGAATGAAGTATAATAATGACTATATTGTAGAATAGACAGTGGTCAGCCAGCAGTCCACATAGCCCGCTGTAGCCAACACATTTCAAAGGTGAACACTGATGTGTGTGTGTGTGTGTGTGTGTGTGTGTGTGTGTGTGTGTTGCAGGTGCCGCTGGTGATCTTTAAGAGGGAGAAGGAGGTCGCCAGGAAGCTGGAGTTTGATGGTCTCTACATCACAGAGCAGCCTTCTGAGGATGACATCAAAGGGCAGTGGGACAGGCTGGTTATCAACACGCAGTCAGTACCCGTCTCACTGCCTACCTGTCTGTCTCACTGCCTACATGTCTGTCTGTCTCACTGCCTACATGTCTGTCTGTCTCACTGCCTACATGTCTGTCTGTCTGCCTGTCTATCTCACTACCTACCTGCCTGTCTGTCTGCCTCTCTGTCTGTCTCACTACCTACCTGTCTGTCTCACTGCCTACATGTCTGTCTGTCTCACTGCCTACATGCCTGTCTGTCTGTCTGTCTCACTGCCTACATACCTGTCTGTCTGTCTGTCTGTCTGTCTCACTGCCTACATGTCTGTCTGTCTCACTGCCTACATACCTGTCTGTCTCACTGCCTACATACCTGTCTGTCTCACCGCCTACATACCTGTCTGTCTGTCTGTCTGTCTCACCGCCTACCTACCTACCTGTCTGTCTGTCTCACTGCCTACCTACCTGTCTGTCTGTCTGTCTGTCTGTCTGTCTCACTGCCTACCTACCTGTCTGTCTGTCTGTCTCACTGCCTACATGTCTGTCTGTCTCACTGCCTACATACCTGTCTGTCTGCCTGTCTGTCTCACTACCTACCTGCCTGTCTGTCTGCCTCTCTGTTTGTCTCACTGCCTACCTACCTGTCTGTCTACCTGCATGTCTGTCTGTCTCACTGCCTACCTACCTGTTTGTCTCACTGCCTACCTACCTGTCTGTCTCACTGCCTACCTACCTGTCTGTCTGTCTGTCTCACTGCCTACCTACCTGTCTGTCTACCTGCATGTCTGTCTGTCTCACTGCCTACCTACCTGTCTGTCTCACTGCCTACCTACCTGTCTGTCTGTCTGTCTCACTACCTACCTACCTGTCTGTTTGCCTGTCTGTCTGTCTGTCTGTCTGTCTGTCTGTCTGTCTGTCTGTCTCACTACTTACCTGTATCACTGCCTAACTGTCTACCGGTTTCACTGCCTATCTACCTGTCTGTCTGTCTCACTGCCTACCTGCCTGTCTACCTGTCTGTCTCTCTGTTTACCTACCTGTCTGTCTCACTGCCTACCTGTCTGTCTGTCTCACTACCTACCTGTCTGTCTGTCTCACTACCTACCTGTATCACTGCCTAACTGTCTCATTGTCTACCTGTCTCACTGCCTACCTGCCTGCCTGTCTGTCTATCTATCTATCTGTCTGTTTACCTGTCTCACTGCCTACCTACCTGTCTGTCTGTCTGTTTACATGTCTCACTGTCTACTTGTCTGTCTGTTTACCTGTCTCACTGCCTACCTGTCTGTCTGTCTGTCTGTCTCACTACCTACCTGTCTGTCTGTCTGTCTCACAGCCTACCTACCTACCTGTCTGTCTGTCTGTTTACCTGTCTCACTGCCTACCTGTTTGTCTGTCTGTTTACCTGCCTCACGGTCTACCTGTCTGTCTGTTCATCTGTCTGACTGCCTACCTGTCTAACTGCCTATCTACCTGTCTGTTTACCTCTCTGTCTGCCTGGGTTCTTGCAGAGTTGTTTTTTGTGATAATAGAATTGAATGTAGAGAGCAACAACATTGAAAGGTCAAGGTTGTGGAGGTCAGGTCAAAGTCATTGGCTCTATGGGATTTGTAGTCCTTCTATGAAATGCCATGGTGATGTTAATGTCCAGACACACACAGAGCTAAATGTCAGTGCTAATGACAGTTTTATCTCCATGGAGACATTAGCCAGCTCCTCTTCTCCAAAACCAAGATCCAACTTTATGGATAAGAAACAGTTTGTTTTCTTAAATTGTATGGATATTTATGGATCCAGTTTGTAAGAGGTGAAAGCCTTTTTGGAGCATGTTCAGGTCCACTCTGATGGAGTCAAAACACATCGTCGTGGAAACAACAACCGTCAGTCTGATGTCATGAATACAGATCAGATCTGTCACATTTACAGTGTAGAAGCAGACTGAGTAGATCTGTCACATTCACAGTGTAGAGGCAGACTGAGTAGATCTGTCACATTCGTGGTGTGGAGGCATACAAAATAGATCTGTAACATTTACAGTGTAGAGGCAGACAGAATAGATCTGTCACATTCACAGTGTAGAGGCAGGCAGAATAGATCTGTCACATTGAGAGTGTAGAGGTAGACAGAATAGATGTCATGTTCACAGTGTAGAAACAGACAGAATAGATCTGTCACATTGAGAGTGTAGAGACAGGCCGAATAGATCAGACAGCTTCAGACACACTGATCCTCATTTCAACCCCATAACCATTTCTGTTTAGCTGTTTCCATAACAATCAATATAACTGATCAACTCTCTGTTTAGCTGTTTCCATAACAATCAATATAACTGATCAACTCTCTGTTTAACTGTTACCTTAACGATCAATATCACTGATAAACTCTTTCTGTTTAGCTGTTTCCATAACGATCAATATCACTGATCAACTCTCTCTCTGTTTAACTGTTACCATAACGATCAATATAACTGATCAACTCTCTGTTTAACTGTTACCTTAACGATCAATATAACTGATCAACTCTCTGTTGAACTGTTACCTTAACGATCAATATAACTGATCAACTCTCTGTTGAACTGTTACCTTAACGATCAATATCACTGATCAACTCTTTCTGTTTAGCTGTTTCCATAACGATCAATATCACTGATCAACTCTCTCTCTGTTTAACTGTTACCATAACGATCAATATAACTGATCAACTCTCTGTTTAACTGTTACCTTAACGATCAATATCACTGATCAACTCTCTCTCTGTTGAACTCTCTCTCTGTTGAACTTTTACCATAACGATCAATATCACTGATCAACTCTCTCTCTCTGTTTGACTTTGACAGGTCTTTCCCCAACAACTACTGGGACAAGTTTGTCAAGAGGAAGGTGCGTCTCTGTTGTTCACAGGAAGTCTCTGATTGGCTCTCAGCCTGTGGCTGTTGACAGAAAGTATTTCTGATTCACTCTAAGCTTGTGGCTATTGACAGGAAGTATTTCTGATTGGCTCCCAGTTGTGGGTTTCATTGGTGGACTGGGAATCATTAAATAACCTGTTCATGGAAAAATGTTTTCAAATTGAATAAACGGAAACAGATTTGTGACTTTCACTGTGTGTGTGTGTGTGTGTGTGTGTGTGTGTGTGTGTGTGTGTGTGTGTGTGTGTGTGTGTGTGTGTGTGTGTGTGTGTGTGTGTGTGTGTGTGTGTGTGTGTGTGTGTGTGAATGTGTGTGTCAATGTCAATGTCAAATGTATTTATGAAGCACATTTAAAACAACAGTTGACTAAAGTGCTGTTCAATCAAGATAGTAAAAGTAAATGCAATAAAACACAAGAACTTGTTAAAAAGCATAAGACAAAGAAAGCCAACTGCCATGCTGATTTAAAAGCCATGGTATAATAATGCGTTTTGAGACGTGATTTAAGAACCTTGATGAGACCTGTGATTTTACAAGGTCAGAGAGATAGGTTGGAGTTTGCCCACGTGATGCTTTGTAGGCAAACATTAAAATCTTTCAATCGATCCTAAAACGTACAGGAAGCCAGTGAAGGGAAGCGAGGACGGGAGAAATATGTTCTCGTTTACGTGTTCTTGTTGACAGGCGAGCAGCAGCATTCTAATCATAATCAAGTGGAGTATAGAATAAAGCATGTATAACCCTGTCAAAGCTGAAAAAAAGCTTCTATCACTGAGTATCTGTTTATCCAGTTTAAAATCACTCTCCATTGTCACACCCAGGTTCTTCCCAGTGGATGTAACATATGGTTCTAGGGAACACAGGTCCACATGATGGACATCACAGGTACCACTGGGTTCAAATAGCAGGACTTCAGTTTTACTCTCACTGAAGTTTAAAACATGTAAGGCCATCCAAGCTTTGATGTCCTTGAGACAGTCCAACAATGGTTTAGCAGAGTTTGCATCTTTACGCTTTAAAGGCAGATAAATGTGTGTGTCATCTGCATAACAGCGAAAGAGATGCCACATTTTCAAAAAATATACCCTAAAGGGAGCATATATAGAGAAAAAAGAGCCTTTCTGGTTCTGAGTTTGGTTCGTGCAATGAGCTATGGGGATTGTGGTGTACAGTGTAACCATTTAATTGCCGGTTGTCGTAAAAATAAGTTAATTTCACTTACATTGACCCATGACCCAAACTTGTTCAATATACATACTTTAGTTAGCCTAAACAACGGCATATATCTTTTTAGAAAATTTGTGAAATATCGTTTTAATGGTATTATTTAGTAATGTTACAATTGTCTGGACTGAAGTTTGGAATGTTGAGCCTGTTGTTAATGGTAACGTTTATGAACCTGTTGTCAATGGTAACAATTATGAATGTTACACCTGTTGTCAATGGTATTGATTATGAATGTTATACCTGTTGTCAATGGTATTGATTATGAATGTTAAACCTGTTGTCAATGGTAATGATTATGAATGTTAAGCCTGTTGTCAACGGTAATGATTATGAATGTTAAGCCTGTTGTCAATGGTAACGGTTATGAATGGTAAGCCTGTTGTCAATGGTAACGGTTATGAATGTTAAGCCTGTTGTCAATGGTAACGGTTATGAATGTTGAGCCTGTTGTTAATGGTAACGGTTATGAATGTTGAACCTGTTGTCAATGGTAACGGTTATGAATGTTAAGCCTGTTGTCAATGGTAACGGTTATGAATGTTGAACCTGTTGTTAATGGTAACGGTTATGAATGTTGAACCTGTTGTCAATGGTAACGGTTATGAATGTTGAACCTGTTGTCAATGGTAACGGTTATGAATGTTGAACCTGTTGTTAATGGTAACGGTTATGAATGTTAAGCCTGTTGTCAATGGTAACGGTTATGAATGTTGAACCTGTTGTCAATGGTAACGGTTATGAATGTTGAACCTGTTGTTAATGGTAACGGTTATGAATGTTAAGCCTGTTGTCAATGGTAACGGTTATGAATGTTAAGCCTGTTGTCAATGGTAACGGTTATGAATGTTGAGCCTGTTGTTAATGGTAACGGTTATGAATGTTGAACCTGTTGTCAATGGTAACGGTAATGTTAAGCCTGTTGTCAATGGTAACGGTTATGAATGTTGAACCTGTTGTTAATGGTAACGGTTTTGTCAATGGTAACGGTTATGAATGTTGCACCTGTTGTCAATGGTAAATGGTAACGGTTATGAATGTTAAGCCTGTTGTCAATGGTATTATGAATGTTGAACCTGTTGTTAATGTTACAATGAATGTGTTGTCAATGGTACTGGTTATGAATGTTAAGCCTGTTGTCAATGGTAACGGTTATGAATGTTAAGCCTGTTGTTAATGGTAACGGTTATGAATGTTGAACCTGTTGTCAATGGTAACGGCAGGAATGTTGAACCTGTTGTTAATGGTAACGTTATGAATGTTAAGCCTGTTGTCAATATTATGAATGTTGAACCTGTTGTCAATGGTTATGAATGTTGAACCTGTTGTCAATGGTAACGGTTATGAATGTTGAACCTGTTGTCAATGGTAACGGTTATGAATGTTGAACCTGTTGTCAATGGTAACGGTTATGAATGTTGAACCTGTTGTCAATGGTAACGAACCTGTTGTTAATGGTACGGTTATGAATGTTAAGCCTGTTGTCAATGTTGTGTTGAACAATGGTAATGAATGTTGAACGGTAATGGTTATGAATGTTGAACCTGTTGTTTATGAATGTTGAACCTGTTGTCAATGGTAACGGTTATGAATGTTGAACCTGTTGTTATGTTATGAATGTTAAGCCTGTTGTCAATGGTAACAGTTATGGTCAATGGTAACGAATGTTGAACCTGTTGTCAATGGTAACGCCATGAATGTTGATGTTGTCAATGGTAACCTGTTGTCAATGGTAACGGTTGTTGATGAATGTTGAATGTTGAACCTGTTGTCAATGGTAACTGTTATGAATGTTGAACCTGTTGTCAATGGTAACGGTTATGAATGTTGAATGGTAATGGTTAAGCCTGTTGTCAATGAATGTTTGAACCTGTTGTCAATGGTAACGCCTGTTGTCAATGGTATGAAATGTTGAACCTGTTGTCAATGGTAACGGTTATGAATGTTGAACCTGTTGTCAATGGTAACGGTTATGAATGTTGAACCTGTTGTCAATGGTAACGGTTATGAATGTTGAACCTGTTGTCAATGTTAACCCTGTGTGTCCCAGGTGATGGATAAGTACGGTGAGTTCTACGGCCACGACCGCATCAGTGAGCTGCTGGGGATGGACAAGGCAGCGCTGGACTTCAGCCACGCCCACCACAAGAGGAAGCACAAGAAGGACAGCTCATTGGCTGCTGTGTGAGTGGGTGGGGTTATGGGGTACACAGTCCACAGCTCATTGGCTGCTGTGTGGGTGGGTGGAGTTATGGGGTACACTGTCCACAGCTCATTGGCTGCTGTGTGAGTGGGTGGGGTTATGGGGTACACAGTCCACAGCTCATTGGCTCCTGCGTGGGTGGGTGGGGTTATGGGGTACACAGCTCATTGGCTCCTGTGTGGGTGGGTGGGGTTATGGGGTACACAGTCCACAGCTCATTGGCTCCTGTGTGGGTGGGTGGGGTTATGGGGTACACAGTCCACAGCTCATTGGCTCCTGCGTGGGTGGGTGGGGTTATGGGGTACACAGCTCATTGGCTCCTGTGTGGGTGGGTGGGGTTATGGGGTACACAGTCCACAGCTCACTATCACACAGTGGGCGATACTACTTACCTCGGGGAGATTACAGAGGGTTAAAAAGATTGACTCCTACAAACTGTCATTGAACTAGGTTACCCTGTTTTTGATTGGCATTGTTTTTGAAACCTTTGTTTTTTCCAGACTGAACTCCATGGATGTCAAATACCAGATGTGGAAACTGGGCGTGGTGTTCACAGACAACGTAAACACACCTTTCATATTCACACTATGTGCACCCTGGGAAACTTGCCTTTTGCCAATAGCAGGCAGTTGAAACATACCAAGGGGATTCTGTACGTGTCTCAAAGTGTTTATGTAGCAGCTAGCTGGGTCCATCTGTTCAGATTGCAGCTCAACAAGCTTCTATCTACAGTTGTCATGCTGCCCTCTGCTGGACGGTTAGGGTTAGTTCTATCTACAGTTGTCATGCTGCCCTCTGCTTGTTCCCACTACTATTGCTTAACTAAGTAGCTAGCTACCGAGTTTTTGAGCTGTATACTCACCCAATGTGTGTGTGTGTGTGTGTGTGTGTGTGTGTGTGTGTGTGTGTGTCAGTCCTTTCTGTACCTAGCCTGGTATATGACCATGTCCATCCTGGGTCACTACAACAACTTCTTCTTCGCTGCTCACCTGCTGGACATCGCCATGGGCTTCAAGACGCTCCGCACCATCCTGTCCTCTGTCACGCACAACGGCAAGCAGGTACACACACACACACACACACACACACACACACACACACTACACTCCGCACCATCCTGTCCTCTGTCACGCACAACAGCAAGCAGGTACACACACACACACACACACACACTACGCTCCGCACCATCCTGTCCTCTGTCACACAGAACGGTTGGTCTATAACTGTCTGTCTGTCTGTCTGTCTGTCTGTCTGTCTGTCTCTCTAGTTGGTCTTGACGGTGGGTCTGCTGGCGGTGGTGGTCTATCAGTCTATAACTGTCTGTCTGTCTGTCTTTCTAGTTGGTCTTGATGGTGGGTCTGCTGGCGGTGGTGGTCTATCAGTCTATAACTGTCTGTCTGTCTGTCTCTCTAGTTGGTCTTGACGGTGGGTCTGCTGGCGGTGGTGGTCTATCAGTCTATAACTGTCTGTCTGTCTCTCTAGTTGGTCTTGACGGTGGGTCTGCTGGCGGTGGTGGTCTATCAGTCTATAACTGTCTGTCTGTCTCTCTAGTTGGTCTTGATGGTGGGTCTGCTGGCGGTGGTGATCTATCAGTCTATAACTGTCTGTCTGTCTCTCTAGTTGGTCTAGACAGTAGGTCTGCTGGCGGTGGTGGTCTATCAGTCTATAACTGTCTGTCTGTCTCTAGTTGGTCTTGACGGTGGGTCTGCTGGCGGTGGTGGTCTATCAGTCTATAACTGTCTGTCTGTCTCTCTAGTTGGTCTTGACGGTGGGTCTGCTGGCGGTGGTGGTCTATCAGTCTATAACTGTCTGTCTGTCTGTCTGTCTCTCTAGTTGGTCTTGATGGTGGGTCTGCTGGCGGTGGTGATCTATCAGTCTATAACTGTCTGTCTGTCTCTCTAGTTGGTCTAGACAGTAGGTCTGCTGGCGGTGGTGGTCTATCAGTCTATAACTGTCTGTCTGTCTCTCTAGTTGGTCTTGACGGTGGGTCTGCTGGCGGTGGTGGTCTATCAGTCTATAACTGTCTGTCTGTCTGTCTCTCTAGTTGGTCTAGACAGTAGGTCTGCTGGCGGTGGTGGTCTATCAGTCTATAACTGTCTGTCTGTCTCTCTAGTTGGTCTTGACGGTGGGTCTGCTGGCGGTGGTGGTCTATCAGTCTATAACTGTCTGTCTGTCTCTCTAGTTGGTCTTGATGGTGGGTCTGCTGGCGGTGGTGGTCTATCAGTCTATAACTGTCTGTCTGTCTCTCTAGTTGGTCTTGACGGTGGGTCTGCTGGCGGTGGTGGTCTATCAGTCTATAACTGTCTGTCTGTCTCTCTAGTTGGTCTTGACGGTGGGTCTGCTGGCGGTGGTGGTCTATCAGTCTATAACTGTCTGTCTGTCTCTCTAGTTGGTCTTGACGGTGGGTCTGCTGGCGGTGGTGGTCTATCAGTCTATAACTGTCTGTCTGTCTCTCTAGTTGGTCTTGACGGTAGGTCTGCTGGCGGTGGTGGTCTATCAGTCTATAACTGTCTGTCTGTCTGTCTCTCTAGTTGGTCTAGACAGTAGGTCTGCTG
The DNA here is from genome assembly GCA_026901105.3 of Galaxias olidus. Lineage (NCBI taxonomy): Eukaryota > Metazoa > Chordata > Actinopteri > Galaxiiformes > Galaxiidae > Galaxias > Galaxias olidus. The sequence continues at coordinate 54,937 of JAPMUY010000416.1, read as the reverse complement.
GCGGTGGTGGTCTATCAGTCTATAACTGTCTGTCTGTCTCTCTAGTTGGTCTTGACGGTGGGTCTGCTGGCGGTGGTGGTCTATCAGTCTTTAACTGTCTGTCTGTCTCTCTAGTTGGTCTTGACGGTGGGTCTGCTGGCGGTCGTGGTCTATCAGTCTATAACTGTCTGTCTGTCTCTCTAGTTGGTCTTGACGGTGGGTCTGCTGGCGGTTGTGGTCTATCAGTCTATAACTGTCTGTCTGTCTTTCTAGTTGGTCTTGACGGTGGGTCTGCTGGCGGTGGTGGTCTATCAGTCTATAACTGTCTATCTGTCTGTCTCTCTAGTTGGTCTTGACGGTGGGTCTGCTGGCGGTGGTGGTCTATCAGTCTATAACTGTCTGTCTGTCTCTCTAGTTGGTCTTGAGGGTGGGTCTGCTGGCGGTGGTGGTCTATCAGTCTATAACTGTCTGTCTGTCTCTCTAGTTGGTCTTGACGGTGGGTCTGCTGGCGGTGGTGGTCTATCAGTCTATAACTGTCTGTCTGTCTGTCTCTCTAGTTGGTCTTGACGGTAGGTCTGCTGGCGGTGGTGGTCTATCAGTCTATAACTGTCTGTCTGTCTCTCTAGTTGGTCTTGACGGTGGGTCTGCTGGCGGTGGTGGTCTATCAGTCTATAACTGTCTGTCTGTCTCTCTAGTTGGTCTTGACGGTGGGTCTGCTGGCGGTGGTGGTCTATCAGTCTATAACTGTCTGTCTGTCTCTCTAGTTGGTCTTGAGGGTGGGTCTGCTGGCGGTGGTGGTCTATCAGTCTATAACTGTCTGTCTGTCTCTCTAGTTGGTCTTGACGGTGGGTCTGCTGGCGGTGGTGGTCTATCTCTACACGGTCGTGGCCTTTAACTTCTTCAGGAAGTTCTACAACAAGAGTGAAGACGGAGAGTCACCTGACATGAAATGTGACGACATGCTGACGGTGAGACGCCACGGTGACGTGGTGACATCAGTTACCATGGCTACCATTAGGTATCAGGGTGACATCGGTTACCTTAGAGACCACCTGCTACTGCCACTGACAAAGTAAAAGTCTTTTTGCATCTTTATCATTAAAAAGAAGCTACAAACATTTCTCTGAGGAATAGAGCACCCTCCTTAGAGGCACAGGGTGAATCAGGACAGCCTCTTATCCTCCATTAATCTCTCCATCACAGTCTCTTATCCTCCTTTAATCTCTCCATCATTTAGGACAGCCTCTTATCCTCCATTAATCTCTCCATCATTTAAGACAGCCTCTTATCCTCCTTTAATCTCTCCATCATTTAGGACAGTCTCTTATCTTCCTTTAATCTCTCCATCATTTAGAAGGACATTCTCTTATCCTCCATTAATCTCTCCATCACAGTCTCTTATCCTCCTTTAATCTCTCCATCATTTAGAAGGACAGCCTCTTATCTTCCATTAATCTCTCCATCATTTAGGACAGCCTCTTATCCTCCTTTAATCTCTCCATCATTTAGAAGGACAGCCTCTTATCTTCCTTAAATCTCCATCATTTAGGACAGTCTCTTATCCTCCTTTAATCTCTCCATCATTTAGCACCTTTAGTTTTTTATTACCCATGATTCCCTGAAAATCTGTCTCTGTGATTGGCTGTTGGATGAGAAGACACCAATGAAGAACTACAGTTATGTGACCTGCTGTTCTATGGTCACCATGGTGACGTGTCGTCCTGGTGATATATGTGGGAGGGAGACACATCACCACCGTCTGTTCTAAACGCCCGCAGAGGAGAGGGGGAGACAGAGAGGGAGAGAGAGACAGAGGGAGAGAGAGAGAGAGAGAGAGAGAGAGAGAGAGAGAGAGAGAGAGAGAGAGAGAGAGAGAGAGAGAGACAGAGAGAGAGAGAGAGAGAGAGAGAGAGAGAGAGAGAGAGAGACAGAGGGAGAGAGAGAGAGGGAGAGAGAGAGAGAGGGAGAGAGACAGAGAGAGAGGAAGAGAGAGAGAGAGAGAGAGAGGAGAGAGGGAGAGAGAGGAGAGAGGGAGAGAGGAGAGAGAGAGGGAGAGAGAAGGAGAGCAAACAACGATAGGGAGAGACAGAGGGAGAGAGGGAGAGAGGGAGAGAGAGAGAGAGAGAGAGAGAGAGAGAGGTGAAGCAGAACAAATGGATGAAGGAACACAGCTCCTGTCGGGAAGACATTTGACAAGAAAGCTATAAAAGGAGAGAGAGTGTGTGTGGGGTCAGTGTGTGTGTGTGTGTGTGTGTGTGTGTGTGTGTGTGTGTGTGTGTGTGTGTGTGTGTGTGTGTGTGTGTGTGTGTGTGTGTGTGTGTGTGTGTGTGTGTGTGTGTGTGTGACAGAGAACAAGACAGTCACACCCCGGTTGGCATCCTCCTGACTAATCCTAATCCTCTCAGAGACACACACACTGACCACACACACACACACACACACACACACACACAGATCCAGGCTGTCCTATTAAGGAGTGGTGGGGTAAGAAGACATATATTAACTCTAATGGAGAGATGGAGGGATAGAGAGAGGAAGAGATGGAGAGAGGGATGGATAGATGAATGGAGAGATGAATGGAGAGATGGAGAGAGGGATGGAGAGATGGAGAGATGAATGGAGAGAGGGATGGAGAGATGGATGGAGAGATGGATGGAGAAATGGAGAGATGAATGGAGAGATGGAGAGATGAATGGAGAGAGGGATGGAGAGATGGATGGAGAAATGGAGAGATGAATGGAGAGATGGAGAGATGAATGGAGAGAGGGATGGAGAGATGAATGGAGAGATGGAGAAATGGATGGAGAGATGAATGGAGAGATGGAGAGATGGATGGAGAGAGGGATGGAGAGATGGAGAGATGAATGGAGAGAGGGATGGAGAGATGGAGAGATGAATGGAGAGAGGGATGGAGAGATGAATGGAGAGAGGGATGGAGAGATGGAGAGAGGGATGGAGAGAGGGATGGAGAGATGGAGAGAGGGATGGAGAGAGAGATGGAGAGATGAATGGAGAGAGGGATGGAGAGATGGAGAGATGAATGGAGAGAGGGATGGAGAGATGGAGAGATGGATGGAGAGATGGATGGAGAGATGGAGAGATGGATGGAGAGATGGATGGAGAGATGGAGAGATGGATGGAGAGATGGATGGAGAGATGGATGGAGAGATGGAGAGAGGGATGGAGAGATGAATGGAGAGATGAATGGAGAGATGGAGAGATGGATGGAGAGAGGGATGGAGAGATGGATGGAGAGATGGAGAGATGAATGGAGAGAGGGATGGAGAGATGGATGGAGAGATGGAGAGATGAATGGAGAGATGGAGAGATGAATGGAGAGATGGATGGAGAGATGGTGGCCCCTCCTCTCTGAAAGTCGTTTGTCCAAGTCTTTTGTGGAACACATACGCACATGACGCTAACATGTTAAAGCTTCAGCAGCCTGTGTGTGTGTGTGTGTGTGTGTGTGTGTGTGTGTGTGTGTGTGGTCTGTGTGTGTGCGTGTGTGTGGTCAGTGTGTGTGTGTGTGTGTGTGTGTGTGTGTGTGTGTGTGTGTGCGTGTGTGTGTGTGTGCGTGTGTGTGTGTGTGTGTGTGTGTGTGTGTGTGTGTGTGTGTGTGTGTGTGTGTGTGTGTGTGTTGCAGTGCTAAATGTTTCTTACATGTTGTGTGTGTGTGTGTGTGTGTGTGTTGCAGTGCTAAATGTTTCTCACATGTTGTGTGTGTGTGTGTGTGTGCGTTGCAGTGCTACATGTTTCTTACATGGTGTGTGTGTGTGTGTGCGTTGCAGTGCTACATGTTTCTTACATGGTGTGTGTGTGTGTGCGTTGCAGTGCTACATGTTTCTTACATGGTGTGTGTGTGTGCGTTGCAGTGCTACATGTTCCACATGTACGTGGGTGTGCGTGCAGGCGGGGGGATTGGGGATCAGATTGAGGACCCGGCTGGAGACGAGTACGAGATCTACCGCATCATCTTTGACATCACCTTCTTCTTCTTTGTTATCGTCATCCTGCTGGCTATCATCCAGGGTGAGTGCACACACACACACACACACACACACACACACACACACACACACACACACACACACACACACACACACACACACACGCACACACACACTGACCCACACACATCGTAACACACACACAAATTGACCCACATGAACTGGCACGCACACACACACACACACACACACATACACAAATCTAAATCAAATCAAATACATTTTATTTGTATAGCACATTTCATACACAGAGGCAATTCAATGTGCTTTACTCAAGGCAAGCAGAAAAAACATACAAGGAAGAGAAAAAATTACCATTAAAAGAAACAGGAAATAAAATAATAAGAAAATCGCTAAGTGACCAAACTCCCACTAATATGCAGTAGAGAACCAATACATTGTAATCTGGATTTAAAAGTAGTCAGGCTTGGAGTGAGTCTCAGATCTTCTGTAAATTGATTGTAATCTGGATTTAAAAGTAGTCAGGCTTGGAGTGAGTCTCAGATCTTCTGTAAATTGATTGTAATCTGGATTTAAAAGTAGTCAGGCTTGGAGTGAGTCTCAGATCTTCTGTAAATTGATTGTAATCTGGATTTAAAAGTAGTCAGGCTTGGAGTGAGTCTCAGATCTTCTGTAAGTTGATTCCAGATATTTGCTGCATAGTAGCTAAACGCTTTTTCGCCTTTTTTGGTTGTAACTCTGGGGACGGTAAGCAGACCTGTTCTGGATGACCTGAGGGATCTAGATGGTTCATACTGTATTAACATGTCGGTAATGTATTTTGGGCCCAAATTATATAGTGACTTGTAGGTGAGCAACAGTATTTTAAAGTAAGTTCTCTGACACACAGGGAGCCAGTGTAGTGATTTAAGAATTGGTGTAATATGTTCATATTTTTTGGTCTTTGTTAAAAGTCTGGCGGCAGCTTTCTGAACAAGTTGCAGTCGTTTAAGCGTTTTTTTAGGAATACCCGAGAGAAGACCATGACAGTAGTCCAGCCTACTGGTAATAAATGCATGAATACGTTTTCTAAGTCTTTTTGGGATCTCTGAGTCCTTTGAGTCTTGCTATGTTTTTGAGGTGATAGTATGCTGATTTTATTATCAAGTTGATGTGGCTGTTGAAATTTAGGTCTGAGTCAATGGTGACACAGAGATTTCTAGCTTTAGTCTTTAGTTTGCAGAGACATGGACTCAAGGTGTGAGCTAACTTTTAGCCTTTCCTCTTTAGCACCAAAGACAATAAGCTCAGTATTTTCCTTATTTAGCTGGAGGACGTTCTGGCACATCCAGTCATTGACTTACTCAATGCACTGACACAGTGATTCTATAGCCCTGTGGTCATTTGGTGAAAAAGCTATGTATGTTTCAGTGTCGTCTGCATAACTGTGTCAGGCGATATTGTTATTTTTGCATAATTTGACCTAGCGGGAGCATGTAAAGGTTGAATAGAGAAGGCCCCAAAATTGACCCCTGAGGGACTCCACATGTCATGTTAGTGAGCTCAGATACATAGTTGCCAATGGACACAAAGTAGTTCCTGTTTTCTAGATATGACTTAGCCAGTTTCAGACTGTTCCGGGGAGTCCAACCCACTTTTCCAATCTTTCTAGAAGTATTTTATGGGCAACAGTATCAAAGCGGGCCCTCTCTGGGAACCATCACCTTATCGTGGTGGAGAGGTTTGTGTGTCCCTATGAACCTGGGGGCTGTGTTGTCTGCAACCTTGTGTTCCTGGTAGGGTCTCCCATGGCAAATTGGTCTCGGGCGAGGGGCCGGACAAAGAATGGTTCAAAAACCCTCATAGATAGAACTATAAGAGAGGATGATACCCAGCCCGGAGGAAGCCCGGGGTCCCTTTCTGGAGCCAGGCCCAGGAGGAGGACCCGTCAGCGAGCGCCTGGTGGCTGGGCTTGCCACGGAGCCCGGCCGGGCATAGCCCGAAAAAGCAACGTGGACAACACCAACATCTCTTCTTCTCCGTCCCGTGGGCTCACCACCCGCGGGAAAAACCAAGGGGGTCGGGTGCGCTGCCAGAAAGGTGGCAGTGAAGGCAGAGGTTTTCGACGGATCGGACCCGGGTGGCAGAGGCTGGCTTTGGGGACGTGGAACGTCACCTCTCTGGGAGGGAAGGAGCCGGAGCTTGTGCGAGAGGTGGAGCGCTACCAGCTGGATCTGGTGGGGCTTACCTCTACGCACAGCCTCGGCTCAGGAACCTCACTCCTGGATAGGGGTTGGACTCTATTCTTCTCTGGAGTTCCCCAGGGTGAGAGGCGCAAGGCTGGTGTGGGGATACTCACAAGTCCCCGGCTAAGTGCCTCTATGTTGGAGTTCACCCCAGTGGACGAGAGGGTTGCCTCCCTACGCCTGCGGGTCATGGGGGGGAAAACTCTGACTGTTGTCTGTGCCTATGCACCGAACAGCAGTTCGGAGTATTCGGCCTTTTGGAGACCCTGGATGGAGCCTTGTATGGGGCTCCTAAGGGGGACTCTGTAGTCTTGCTGGGGGACTTCAACGCACATGTGGGCAATGATGGAGACACTTGGAGAGGCGTGATTGGGAGGAACGGCCTCCCTGATCTGATTGATGAGATCCGCCCAGAAATGCTGAAGGCTCTTGGTGTTGAGGGACTGTCATGGATGACACGTCTTATCAACATTGCGTGGAAGTCGGGGACAGTACCTAAGGAGTGGCAGACCAGGGTGGTGGTTCCCCTGTTCAAAAAGGGGGACCGGAGAGTGTGTGCCAACTACAGAGGCATCACATTACTCAGCCTCCCCGGGAAAGTATACTCCAGGGTGCTGGAAAGGAGGGTTCGACCGATAGTCGAACCTCGGATTGAGGAGGAACAATGCAGTTTCTGGCCTGGTCGTGGAACAACGGACCAGCTTTTTACCCTCGCGAGGATCTTTGAGGGGGCCTGGGAGCATGCCAATCTGGTCTACACGTGTTTTGTGAATTTGGAGAAGGCGTATGATCGGGTTCCCCGGGAGATACTGTGGGAGGTGCTGCGAGAGTTTGGGGTGAGGGGGTCTCTACTTGGGGCCATCCAATCTCTGTACTCCCAAAGCGAGAGCTGTGTCCGGGTCTTCGGCAGTAAGTCGGACTCGTTTCCGGTGAGGGTTGGCCTCCTCCAAGGCTGCGCTTTGTCACCTATCCTGTTTGTGATATTCATGGACAGGATCTCACGGCGTAGCCGCGGGGGAGGGGGGCTGCGGGTTGGTGGGCAGAGGATTGCATCACTGCTTTTTGCAGATGATGTGGTCCTGATGGCATCATCGGTCTGCGACCTGCAGCACTCATTGGATCGGTTCACAGCCAAGTGTGAAGCGGCTGGGATGAGGATCAGCACCTCCAAATCTGAGGCCATGGTTCTCAGCAGGAAACCGATGGATTGTCTACTCCAAGTAGGGAATGAGTCTTTACCCCAACTGAAGGAGTTCAAGTATCTCGGGGTCTTGTTCTCGAGTGAGGGGAAAATGGAACGAGAGATGGGCCGGAGAATTGGAGCAGCGGGTGCGGTGTTGCAGTCGCTTTATCGCACCGTTGTGACGAAGAGAGAGCTGAGCCAGAAGGCAAAGCTCTCAATCTACCGGTCTATCTTCGTTCCTACTCTCACCTATGGTCATGAAGAGTGGATCATGACCAAAAGAACGAGATCGCAGATACAAGCGGCTGAAATGAGTTTCCTCCGGAGGGTGGCTGGCATCTCCCTTAGGGATAGGGTGAGAAGTTCAGCCATTCGTGAGGGACTCGGAGTAGAGCCGCTGCTTCTTTGCGTAGAAAGGAGCCAGTTGAGGTGGTTCGGGCATCTAGTAAGGATGCCACCTGGCCGCCTCCCTAGGGAGGTGTTCCAGGCACGTCCAGCTGGGCGGAGGCCGCGGGGCAGACCTAGGACCAGGTGGAGGGATTATATCTCCACACTGGCCTGGGAACGCCTTGGTATCCCCCAGTCAGAGCTGGTAAATGTGGCCCGGGAAATGGAAGTTTGGGATGCCCTGCTGGAACTGCTACCTCCGCGACCCGACCCCGGACAGAGCGGATGAAGATGATGAAAGCAGCACTAAGATTCAATAACACCAAAATGGAAATCTTGCTTGAGTCAGTGTTTAAATGGATTTCATTTAAAACCTTAATGAGAGCAGTTTCAGTGTTATGAAGTAGTCGGAATCCTGATTGGAAGGTGTCATAGCACCCAGTGGTGACTAAGAAATAATTTAGCTGTTGTAAAACAACTTTCTCGATTTTACTTATAAATGGCAGGTTTGAAATAGGTCTGTAGTTGCTAACTATTGAAGCATCCAGGCCACGCTTTTTTAATAGAGGTTTAATAACTGCTGTTTTCAGGGACTTTGGAAAGTTACCTGATTGGAGAGAGCAGGTAACTATTTGCAGTAAGTCTGACACCAGGCACTCCCTGTAAAGAAGCTTGTGGGAGGAGTATCCAGACAGCAGGTGGATGCCTTAAGCTGTTTGAGTGTTTCTTTAAGTGTAATCAATGCTCTTAAATTGTGATATGTTGGCCACATTCATTTTGTTTAAAAGGGGTGGTGGTGTAAAATCTATCAGAATTACCTCAAATGTTGTGTACATTTTCTGTATTTAAGCACTTGTAGAAGGTTCTTTGTGTGTGTGTGTGTGTGTGTGTGTGTGTGTGTGTGTGCTCCAGGTCTGATTATTGATGCATTTGGAGAGCTGAGAGATCAGCAAGAGCAGGTCAAAGAAGACATGGAGGTAAGTGTGTGTGTGTGTGTGTGTGTGTGTGTGTGTGTGTGTGTGTGTGTGTGTGTGTGTGTGTGTGTGTGTGTGTGTGTGTGTGTGTGTGTGTGTGTGTGTGACAGTGTGACAGAGTGTGTGTGTGTGTGTGTGTGTGTGTGTGTGTGTGTGTGTGTGTGTGTGTGTGTGTGTGTGTGTGTGTGTGTGTGTGTGTGTGTGTGTGTGTGTGTGTGTGTGTGTGTGTGTGTGTGTGTGTGTGTGTGTGTGTGTGTGTGTGTGTGTGTGTGTGTGTGTGTGTGAGTGACAGTGTGTGTGTGATTGACAGTGTGTATGTGTGACAGTGTGTGTGTGTGTGTGTGTGTGTGTGTGTGTGTGTGTGTGTGTGTGTGTGTGTGTGTGTGTGTGTGTGTGTGTGTGTGTGTGTGTGTGTGTGTGTGTATGTGTGTGTGTGTGTGTGTGTGTGTGTGTGTGTGTGTGTGTGTGTGTGTGTGTGTGTGTGTGTGTGTGTGTGTGTGTGAGTGACAGTGTGTATGTGTGACAGTGTGTGTGTGTGTGTGTTTCTTCCGCAGACCAAGTGTTTCATCTGTGGGATTGGGAACGACTACTTTGACACGGTCCCTCACGGCTTTGAGACACACACTCTGCAGGAGCACAACCTGGCCAACTACCTGTGAGCGCTGCTGCACCAGGAGACTCTGTGTGTGTGTGTGTGTGTGTGTGAGTGTGAGTGTGTGTGTGTGTGTGTGTGTGTGTGTGAGTGTGAGTGAGTGTGTGAGTGTGTGTGTGTCTAATGATGTTTTTCTTTCAGATTCTTTGTGATGTATCTCATCAACAAGGATGAAACCGAGCACACAGGCCAGGTACAAAAAATATGCCTCCTCTCTCTCTCTCTCTCTCTCTCTCTCTCTCTTTCTCCCTGTCTCTGCCCACTGTCCATTCCTCCTCCTCTCCTCTCCTCTCTGCCTTTCCTCCTTTTGAATGTGAAGATTCTCCTCTGTTGGAGTTCTTTGTGTGGAAGATGTACCAGCAGAGGTCAGGGTTAGGGTTAGAAGTTAAATGTCTCTCTCCTCTCTAGGAATCCTTTGTGTGGAAGATGTACCAGGAGAGGTTAGGGTTAGAGGTTAAAGGTTAATTGACTCTCTCCTCTCTAGGAATCTTTTGTGTGGAAGATGTACCAGGAGCGCTGCTGGGAGTTCTTCCCTGCTGGAGACTGTTTCAGGAAGCAGTACGAAGACCAGCTGAACTAGACCCCGCCCCCCGGCCCTCCACCCTCTGACTGGCTGTCCACTCATAGCCCCTCCCCCTGGAGAACTGCCACGCCCACCCCTCCTGTTCTCTCTCTCATAGATCACCATGACAACTCAAGGGTAGGGATGGAGGGAGAGGAAGACAACGATGAATAGCTTTTCTTCACTTGAGAACAGCAGTGTAAAATAATGATAATGATCACTATCAAACCTTTGTGACAGTGATGATAATATCTATCAAACCTTTGTGACAGTGATGATAAGGATATCTGTCAAACCTTTGTGACAGTGATGATAATGATCACTATCAAACCTTTTTAAGTGGTGATAATGATATCTATCAAACCTGTGTAAGTGATGATAATGATATCTACCAAGCCTTTGTAAGTGATAATAATGATATCCACCAAACATGTGTAAGTGATGATAATGATATATATCAAACCTTTGTGACAGTGATGATAATGATCACTACAAACCTTTGTGACGATAATGATATCTATCAAACCTTGTGAGTGATGATAATGATATCTAGCAAATCTTTGCGGCAGTGATGATAATGATACATATCAAACCTTAGTGAGTGACGATAATGATATCTATCAAACTTTTGTGACATCGATGATAATGATCACTATCAAACCTTTGTGAGTGACGATAATGATCACTATCAAACCTGTGTGAGTGACGATAATGACATTCATCAAACTTTTGTGACAGTGATGATAATGATCACTATCAAGTATTTGTAAGTGATGATAATGACAACTATCAAACCTTTGTGATTGATGATAACGACCACTATCAAACCTGTGTGAGTGATGATAATGATAACTATCAAACCTTTGTGAGTGATGATAATGAACTCTGTCAAACCTTTGTGAGTGATGATAATGATCACTGTCAAACCTTTGTGACAGTGATGATTATATCCATCAAACCTTTGTGAGAGAGAGACAGTGCGAGTGAAGAAACGATAGATAGAGAGATAGATAGATAAATAGATAGATAGATAAAGAGCTATGCAAGGACTGCAGATCAAAGCACTGGCAGACAGGTGTGTGTGTGTGTGTGTGTGTGTGTGTGTGTGTGTGTGTGTGTGTTTGTGCGTAAAAATAAGTGAGGGCAAAGATTGATCGTGAGAGAGAGAATGGTTTAGGGTTACACTTATCCCCCCCCCCCCCCTCACCTGCCATTGTTCTCACCGTGGCAACGCATTTTCCAAATAGTCTCATATGATGTGTAGGAAGGTGGGATGAGTTAGCTTTTCTTAACCTGACACTGAAAGCTGGGTTGAGTTAGCTTTTCTCAACCTGGCTCTGAAAGCTGGGCTGAGTTAGCTTTTCTTAACCTGGCTCTGAAAGCTGGGCTGAGTTAGCTTTTCTTAACCTGGCTCTGAAAGGGGTTGAGATGTTTTCAGGTTCCATTCCCCTCGCCATGGAAACACTCTTAATCTGCAGAAAACACTTTCAAATCACTGCATGTTTATTATGCAAGTTTAATGAAAAGTTTAAGAATTAAAGACGCAAGTTGAACTCTGTCACACTAAGATGTTTTTTAGGATGATTTAAGATGATTTACTCTAATGTGTATGTGTGATATCACTGTCAATGTAGTCCTCTTATGTCTTTGGCCAACAATGCATCTCTAGGAAAAGATTTGGTCATCTGCTTTTATCATCTTTCACCATTTAAATATAATATTAAGTGAGCGATTATTTATCAGATATTAATGTTGATTTAAGCTCAAGCAATATTCATGAGAACTGTCCATGTCCGCTGTAAAGAGACTCTGCTCTGCCACACTCTACACTGGAATGAGGAAGAGGAGGAGGACTGCTCAGAGCGCCACACTCTACACTGGAATGAGGAAGAGGAGGAGGACTGCTTAGAGCGCCACACTCTACATTGGAATGAGGAAGAGGAGGAGGACTGCTCAGAGCGCCACACTCTACATTGGAACGAGGAAGAGGAGGAGGACTGCTCAGAGCGCCACACTCTACATTGGGACGAGGAAGAGGAGGAGGACTGCTCAGAGCGCCACACTCTATACTTGAACGAGGAAGAGGAGGAGGACTTTGTGTTTGTTATGTTCGTCTTTGTTGGCCTGAGTAGGAGGAGGAGGAGGAGGAAGAGGAGGAGGACTGTGTTTAAGTTCCTCTTTGCTGACCTGAGGAGGAGGAGGAGGAAGAGGAGGAGGACTGTGTGTTTAAGTTCCTCTTTGCTGACCTGAGGAGGAGGAGGACTTGTTGGAGCCACAGCAGGAACCATCCAGTGAATCCTGAGCAGACGCCTCAGGCCGTTATCACACAGCTCAAAGGCTGGACTGCTTTCTTTCTCTTTCTGTGGGTCTCTTCCTTGTACAGACTACCCATTGCAATAACACAGACTAAACACAGCCTCAGAACACCCCAGTGGAGTCTGAAAGACTGCCTCTGTCCTATGGTCTGTAGACTGGCTGACTGGCTGTCTGAAAGACTGCCCCTGTCCAATGGTCTGTAGACTGGCTGACTGACTGGCTGAAAGACTGCCCCTGTCCTATGGTCTGTAGACTGGCTGACTGGCTACTGCCCCTGTCTTATGGTCTGTAGACTGGCTGACTGACTGGCTGAAAGAATGCCCCTGTCCTATGGTCTATAGACTGGCTGACTGACTGTCTGAAAGACTGCCCCCGTCCTATGGTCTGTAGACTGGCTGACAGACTGACTGCCCCTGTCCTATGGTCTGTAGACCGGCTGACTGACTGTCTGAAATATTGCCCCTGTCCTATGGTCTGTAGACTGGCTGGCTGACTGTCTGAAAGAATGCTCCTGTCCTATGGTCTGTAGACAGGCTGACTGACTGGCTGGCTGATTGACTGACTGTCTGACTGACTGCCCCTGTCTTATGGTCTGTAGACTGGCTGACTGACTGACTGGCTGAAAGACTGCCCCTGTCCTATGGTCTGTAGACTAGCTGACTGACTGACTGACTCTCAGACTGGCTGAAAGACTGCCCCTCTCCTATGGTCTGTAGACTAGCTGACTGACTGACTGACTCTCAGACTGGCTGAAAGACTGCCCCTCTCCTATGGTCTGTAGACTAGCTGACTGACTGACTGACTCTCAGACTGGCTGAAAGACTGCCCCTCTCCTATGGTCTGTAGACTAGCTGACTGACTGACTGACTCTCAGACTGGCTGACAGACAAGCAGACACGACAGACAGACATGTCAGTGGGTCAGACAGACAGACAGACATGTCAGTGGGTCAGACAGACAGACAGACAGGTCAGTGGGTCAGACAGACAGGTCAGTGGGTCAGACAGACAGACAGACAGTGACCACCAACTGGGTCAGACAGACAGGTCAGTGGGTCAGACAGACAGACAGGTCAGTGGGTCAGACAGACAGACAGACAGGTCAGTGGGTCAGACAGACAGGTCAGTGGGTCAGACAGACAGACAGACAGACAGGTCAGTGGGTCAGACAGACAGACAGGTCAGTGGGTCAGACAGACAGGTCAGTGGGTCAGACAGACAGACAGACAGGTCAGTGGGTCAGACAGACAGACAGACAGGTCAGTGGGTCAGACAGACAGACAGACAGGTCAGTGGGTCAGACAGACAGACAGACAGGTCAGTGGGTCAGACTGACAGACAGACAGACAGACAGGTCTGTGGGTCAGATAGACAGAAAGGTCAGTGGGTCAGACAGACAGACAGGTCTGTGGGTCAGATAGACAGACAGGTCAGAGAGTGAGACAGTCTTTGTCCGGAGCGGCTTGCTCATTAGAGAACAGATTTGCATGATTTTGAAAAATAAAAGGATTATTTATTACCAGTGTGTCTTTCATTGGAGCAGTGTTACTCAGTGTAAAGGAGTATCTATTATCACTGTTTACTTAGGGTTACTCAGTCTAAAGGACTATTTATTACCAGTTATAGACAAACATAACCTAATAAACTGTACATACAGTTATAGATAAACAAATGAATATACTGTACATACAGTTATAGATAAACAAATGAATATACTGTACATACAGTTATAAACATAACTAATTTACTGTACATACAGTTATAGATAAACTAATATACTGTACATACAATTATAGAAAAACAAACTAATATACTGTACATACAATTATAGACAAACATAACCTAATATAGCTACCAGTTTGGGGACCTCAGAATTGCTTCTCTGCTCTTTGCAGATGATGTGGTTCTGTTGGCTTCTTCAGACCGTAACCTTCAGCACTGGAGTGGTTTGCAGATGATGTGGATCTGTTGGCTTCTTCAGACCGTAACCTTCAGCACTGGAGTGGTTTGCAGATGATGTGGATCTGTTGGCTTCTTCAGACCGTAACCTTCAGCACTGGAGTGGTTTGCAGATGATGTGGTTCTGTTGGCTTCTTCAGACCGTAACCTTCAGCACTGGAGCGGTTTGCAGATGATGTGGTTCTGTTGGCTTCTTCAGACCGTAACCTTCAGCATGCACTGGAGCGGTTTGCAGCGAGTGTGAAGCCGTCGTGATGAGAGTCAGCACCTCCAAGTCTGAGGCCATGGGTCTCTGCCGGAAAACGGTGGAGTGCTCTCTCCGGGTTGGGAGTGAGTTGCTGCCCCAAGCGAGGGAGTTCAAGTATCTCGGGGTTCTTGTTCACGGGTTAAGGAAAATTGGAGCGTGAGATTGACAGGCGGATTGGTGCAGGATCAGCAGTAATGCGGGCGTTGTACCGGACCGTCGTGGTGAAGAAGGAGCTGAGCCGAAAGGCAAAACTCGCGATTTACCAGTCGGTCTACGTTCCAACCCTCACCTATGGTCATGAGCTTTGGGTAGTGACCGAAAGAATAAGATCGCGAGTACAAGCAGGTGAAATGTGTTTCCTCTGTAGGGTGGCTGGGCTCAGCCTTAGAGATAGGGTAAAGAGCTCGGTCATCCGGAGGGAGCTCGGAGTAGAGCCGCTGCTCCTTTGCGTCGAAAGGAGCCAGATGAGGTGGTACGGGCATCTGATTAGGATGCCTCCTGTGCGCCTCCCGTTGGAGGTTTTCCGGGGTAGACCCAGAACACGCTGGCGAGATTATATATCTCGTCTGGCTTGGGAACGCCTCGGGATCCTCCAGGAGGATCTGGAAAGCGTTGCTGGGGATAGGGACGGCTGGAATACCCTGCTGAGCCTTCTGCCACCTCGACCCGGCCCGGATAAGCGGCGGAAAATGGATGGATGGATGGATAACCTAATATACTGTACATACAGTTATAGAGAAACAAACTAGAATACTGTACATACAGATATAGATACATAACTAATAAACTGTACATACAGTTATAAATAAACAAACTAATATACTGTACATACAGTTATAGATAAACTAATATACTGTACATACAGTTAGAAAACAGTTATAGAGAAACAAACTAATATACTGTACATACAGTTATAAATAAACAAACTAATATACTGTACATACAGTTATAAAGAAACTAATATACTGTACATACAGTTATAGATAAACAAACTAATATACTGTACATACAGTTATAGATAAACAAACTAATATACTGTACATACAGTTATAAATAAACAAACTAATATACTGTACATACAGTTATAGATAAACTAATATACTGTACATACAGATATAGATACATAACTAATAAACTGTACATACAGTTATAGACACATTTTCAATTTGTGTCTACTTGTAACTTCCAAAACACAGGGGTTAAATACTTATGCAAACAGCATATTTCATTTTTTTATTTTTTTTACAAAATGTTTCTAACATAAAACTAATGTCACTAAAATAATACATTTTGAGGGTCAGTCTTTTGAAACAAAATATTAAACAGAACAACATCTCAATGTATTATTTGTAATCCAGACAAATCTGATAAATTTCAAGCGTGAGTGAGTGTGTGTGTGTGTGTGTGTGTGTGTGTGTGTGAGAGAGAGAGAGAGAGTGTGTGTGTCAGTGTGTGTGTGTGTGCATGCGCGTACTGAACACGGGTCACGCTGACGTAAACTATTAAACTATTATTCCAGCATTGTTGGAATTTTGATTGTTGGTGTTTGTAGAAGGAAGCGTCCCATACACACACGCACGCACGCACGCACAGACAGACAGACAGACAGAGAGAAGGACAGAGAGAGAGGCAGGCAGACAGACAGACAGACACACACAGACACAGGCAGGCAGGCAAACAGACAGGCAGATAGACAGACACACAGACAGACACAGAGACAGACAGACAGACAGACAGGCACACAGACAGACAGACAGACACACAGAGAGACCTAAACCTCGTCGTTATTTATTCACTTGAATGTTTTCATTTTTGTTTGACTATTTATTTGAATATGTTATTGTTCCACTGACAATCTCTCGAAAATAAATGCTCATCTCAGTTTGGTTTAATAGTAATGATAATGTATTACAGCCCTGTTCTATAGTGTACAGTACTGCAGTAAGCTGTGTCCACCCTCTCATATATTACTATGGTGTACTGCAGTAAGCTGTGTCCACCCTCTCATATATTACTATAGAGTACTGCAGTAAGCTGTGTCCACCCTCTCATATATTACTATGGTGTACTGCAGTAAGCTGTGTCCACCCTCTCATATATTACTATGGTGTACTGCAGTAAGCTGTGTCCACCCTCTCATATATTACTATGGTGTACTGCAGTACACTGTAAAAAAGCCAAATCATTAAGTGTTGTAACAATTTAGT
This sequence comes from Galaxias olidus, assembly GCA_026901105.3. NCBI lineage: Eukaryota > Metazoa > Chordata > Actinopteri > Galaxiiformes > Galaxiidae > Galaxias > Galaxias olidus. The sequence goes on along the minus strand of JAPMUY010000416.1, from coordinate 38,279 downwards.
TGTGAAATTAAATTGGACTCAGAAATGTGAATATGTTGACTTTGGTTGTTTTAAGTAGTCCCCACTATTTTCTGATGTTGAGGTAAATTGTTCAAGCGTTTTGGGCTAAACTTGAAAAAACACGTTCCTCTGCATGTTGAGCTTTTTTCCCTGCACCTAGCTTGTGCGCATGCGTAACTTTTGAACTTAACATGTGAGAGACTGTTTCATTTTTGCATAAATTTTCCAAGCGGGGTCTGGCGCCATTGGGATTCTCGGCTCGCATCTTCGGCAATTTAAGGTATCGTTACAATGTTGTGTAAAAATAGCCTAACGTATTGTTATTTTCTGTCATTTTTGTAAATTCAGTAGTTTGGTCATCGCACATTTTTTTATATTCTATGTTAGTTAACCGTAGTGCTTCGAGCTAGCCAACGTTAGTAATGCTAACATAGCCAGGCTATCGACCAGAGGTAACACTCAAACCTCTATCATAATGGCATAACGGTCACGCTCGGTAAGGTAGTGTTAGCTTAATATTAGCTTGTTCCAGAACTGATGAAAAAAAATAATGTTCTAAAGTTCTGACCATTCTAATGATCAGTGTGAAAACGGCAAAAAGTAAAACACCAGGATAGCATTCAAAATGGTTAAGATGAATTTCAAACTATTTGTAGGCCTACTAATCTTTATGAGCAACAGTATAAGTACATTAATAATGTTTCTGAAATTAAACAAGACACAACCACGGAATTCGGAAACATGCATTTTATGTGTTCAATTAAACACACTTTATATTAATTTTATATTTTAAGGCTCAACTTTGTGGTCGGGGTGGGCATGCTAATATTATTATATAACTGCAGTCTTTCAGTTAGATTGGATTAGGTAGAATTTATTTTAATTACATGATATCTTGCAATTCACAAATGTTTTAATGTCTGCAGTCCATGTTGGTTATTTGACCATGGTCTTATTATTATATATTTTTTTCAGCCTCTTGAACATATGCAGTGTAAATTTAGCAAGTTTGCCCATTCAAGCCAAGAGGTCCTTCTGAAACATTATCGAATACTACACGGAAGAGGAAGCTGGCCCTGTCTTCATGCAAATTGTGTCTGCATCTTCAAAACCCCAGGTGCATTAAAATCCCACCTCTCTAGAACACATTCTAAGAGTGTTTAGACACAAGAGAATTCAACATGTATTTGTGAATCATGTGATTTCAAAGACATTTGTAATGAAAGGAAGTTCTTCAGCCACATTGGGCACCATTTAAGAAATCAAGAGACAGTGCGCTGTCCCTTTCTAAGATGTGACTTCGTAACAAACTTTCAACCTTCAGTTCTCATAGAAGTAGAAATCATAAGGCTCAGACACTTAAAGATTTACGTACATCAATAGTTGCAGAAACAGAGGATCAAGATGGATGCCATGATGTGGGCACACATTGAATTTTGAGCCAGGGACTTCCTCACAAACAGATCAGACATTAGAATTAGCAGTAGAGAGTGCGGTAGAGTGTATAGATCTCGATACATAACATAAGCTTGCATCAATGTTTCTATGTATGGAAACAGTGTTACATGTTTCTAAAAGTGCAACACAGAAAATGATTGAAGAATTGCGTGATATTTTGCACTTTTCTAAGTTCAATACTCTTAAAATATTAAAGACATACTCTTAAAACAGGATATTGCAATAGACGATAGTATTATCGACAACATTTCTGAAGCAATAGTCCAATCAAATCCTCTTCTTGAAAGCACAGTACAGAAAGGAACATTTTCTACAGATTTTAGGAGGAATTTATATTTTAGGGAACATTTTCTGTAATTGAGCCAACAGAATATCTTTACGACAGAGCATAACATGTCTCTGTAATCTTTACCAACAGAATATCTTTACGACAGAGCATAACATGTCTCTGTAATCTTTACCAACAGAATATCTTTACGACAGAGCATAACATGTCTCTGTAATCTTTACCAACAGAATATCTTTACGACAGAGCATATAAACATTATAAACATTATAAACATATAAACATTCTTTAGTTTATGTTTCTATCATTCAGGTTCCTGAACGCCTGTTAGGCCGCACAGATGTTTTAGATAAGGTAGTGTTCAATCAAGAATCTTTACCTTTCCATTACGGCTCTTTTCAAGATGGGCAGTACTTCAAAGAGAATACACTTTTAGGACAACAAGATTCATGTATTTCTGGAGGGTTATATATTGATGAATTTGAAGTTTGCAACCCATTAGGGACATCAAGAAAAATACATAAAATTACAGCTGTTTATTAGGTCATTCTTAACTTGCCAGCCAAATTTCGCTCCAGTCTTCACTCAATCCAGCTAGCAGTGCTCGCAAAGTCTATTGATGTCAAACTGCATGGATATGAAAAGTTTCTTGACCCATTGATCAAGGATGTAAAGTATCTAGAACAAGAAGGAATATTTGTTGAGGCTCTTGGGAAAAACGTGAAGGGAACAATCTTCTGTGTCTGTACAGATAACCTGGGGGCCCATGGCCTTGCAGGCTTCCAAGAAAGTTTCAGCGTCCAGACATTTTGCAGGTGGTGTTTAATTAGCAGAGATCAAAAAGCTACCACTGAAGCTTTTGATTTTGACATAAGAAACAAAGAACAACACGATGCTTGTCTGAAGGGACTAGTGAACAGTGAACAGTGACACACTGAGTGTGAATGGTGTTAAAAGGGAAAGTGTCCTTAGCAAGCACCTATCTTACTTCCATCCCGTCACAGGGTTTCCCCCTGATATTTTACATGACTTTTTTGAAGGTATTGTCCCTGTTGAACTATCCTTGTGCCTAAAGGAACTGATTGCAAAGAAATATATTTCATTTGATAGCCTGAACAATAGCATCAAGTCATTTCCTTACAAATACTAAGACCAGGTTAATAAACCAAAGGAAACGGCTAAAACAAGCTTTGCAAAGGGAACTATTGGCGGCAACGGACATGAAAATTGGGCATTGTTGTGATTATTACACCTTATGATTGGCGGTGATATACCGGAAAAAGAGCCTTCATGGGAAATATTAATGGATCTTAAAGAAATAGTAGAGCTTGTAGTGTGCACAAAATTCTCAGAGGAAACATTGTGTTACTTGGAAAGCAAAATATCTGATCACCGACAACTACTAACTGAGACTTTCCCTAACCTTGTTCTAAATATCTGATCACCGACAAGTACTAACTGAGACTTTCCCTAACCTTGTTCTAAATATCTGATCACCGACAACTACTAACTGAGACTTTCCCTAACCTTGTTCTAAATATCTGATCACCGACAACTACTAACTGAGACTTTCCCTAACCTTGTTCTAAAGCCAAAGCACCACTTAGTGGATCATTATCCACAGCTAATACACTGCTATGGGCCTTTAGTGGAACTGTGGACCATGAGATTTGAACCAAAACATAACTATTTCAAGAAGGTAGTGCATGATACACATAATTTCAAAAATGTACTTCACACTGGCGACAAAGCATCAACAAATGACTGCATATTACATGGATGGTGCAAGTCTTTTCAAACCCCAGTTGTATGTGGAGAAGGTGAAAGTGGTTCAATTACACTCTTTGGATGTAACACTGAGGACTGTAATTCTGGAAAAGTATCCTCATCAAGACTATTTCCCTGTCTTCAGACATCAACTTGCATGGGATCCGATATGTTGAGGGCATGATCATATCTGCTGGGCAGTGCAGTGGATTGCCAGATTTCTATGAGATACTTCACATAGTTGTTGATGCAGATACAGTGTCATTCATCTCTTGAAAGCTTTCCTCTTGGTACACAGAACATTTACGTTCCTATGAGCTGGTTGAAAGCAGGTACGCTAAAGTTGAGGTCCTGGATTCCGAGGTCTTGAAGGATCACCACCCATTGCAAGCTTACACTATTCGAGGAAAGGTGTTTGTGACTCAAAATTCAGCCTTACTCTACTGAAAAGTATGAAACCAAATGTATAATCCCTTGACCTATTTTCTGTGTTGTCTTACGGGAAAGGGTTTATAATGCTAATATGAGCCTGTAAAGTGACGTCCTTAATTTCTGTTTGTACTTTTTTCACAGAATGTTACTGCGAGTTTACATCTCCCATCTAAATGTGAGGAGGGTCCAGCTTCCTCAGATGCCAGAATCAGTAGACCAACTCAAAGTTGTCCTTAATGAGAAGTTACAACTTCAAGGAGATTTCCTAGTGCAGTTTGAGGACCCTGAGTTTGATAATGCCCTTACAAGCTTGTCTGACATTTCCGAGCCACCTCCTGAAAAGGCTGTCTTAAAACTTTTCTGGGACAATGACTCATCTGTACTTGACATATCTGATGCGGGATCCATGTCTTCCCTTGACACCGCGTCTCTTCTGCCTCATCCCATAGCCCGTCAGCCACCATTCAAAGTTTTTTGCGAAGCACCTCACAGTGGCCTTCAACCTTCAACATCCCTGACTTTTCGTATGATGTTGAACTAAGGCTGGCTAAAGGCAACAATGATTTTGAACAGACTAAGAGAAATTTAAATGTATCAAGAGAAATGAAGATTGAGATTTTTAGACAAAATTGCACAGGCAATTTTTTCATTTAAAGCATACCTTGAGTCAAATGAGATTGACTCAATTGCTTCTGCTCTCATTGTGAAGCATCCCTGCCTTACAGAGCCAGGTTCAGGTAAGGGATATGAGGGCTGGAAAATGAGTATAAAATACAAAATTGGGAACTACAGGTCCAAGCTCCGCGCTGCAGGCTGTAAGGAAGTCAACATTAACCGTAAGAGAGAGAGAGTTGGACAAAGACGAGACCAGACAGTCCATAAAAAGGTCCAAACGAGGGGAAGTAAACTATCTGCCTGACCACCCAGAGGGGAAGTAAACTATCTGCCTGACCACCCAGAGGGGAAGTAAACTATCTGCCTGACCACCCAGAGGGGAAGTAAACTCTCTGCCTGACCACCCAGAGGGGAAGTAAACTCTCTGCCTGACCACCCAGAGGGGAAGTAAACTATCTGCCTGACCACACAGAGGGGAACTATCTGCCTGACCACCCAGAGGGGAAGTAAACTATCTGCCTGACCACCCAGAGGGGAAGTAAACTATCTGCCTGACCACACAGAGGGGAAGTAAACTATCTGCCTGACCACACAGAGGGGAACTATCTGCCTGACCACCCAGAGGGGAAGTAAACTATCTGCCTGACCACACAGAGGGGAAGTAAACTATCTGCCTGACCACCCAGAGGGGAAGTAAACTATCTGCCTGACCACCCAGAGGGGCAAAATGATGATACCCTAGAAGGCGAAAGACTCTTCTTGGTCGAAGACATGAAGGGGAAAAAAAGATCTTCTGCCATATGCAGTGGAAAAAATGCACCTGACCTTCTCGCTCGGAAGAAGAGAGATTGTGGAGATGGCCCCGATGGTGTCAGAGGTTCTTAAAAGATGGCCTGCACAGTTTTCCACACAAGAGGTAAGGAGGGTGGATCCTCCATGAGTAAAAACTTGCTTTCATAATTGTGTGCAGCCCTTTATTATAAGCCTGACAAGTGGTAGGTGATAAAAGCTTCCAGTTGTTGCATTTATTTATTTATCGTTGCCATAAACAGATTTGCAAAGAGTTCAAGCGCATCACCAACGTTGACCTACTTGAGACATTCCGAGCATCATTGGACACATACGCTCTTAAATTCCTAAAACTATACCGAGCCAGAAAGGGAGCCTTTGGACAGGAGATGGAGGACCTCTTGGAGAAGCTCAATCAACGGGTGACCTTTATGGCAATAAGATGTTATAGTAGTAAACTTAAAAACCTTGTATTATACCAATTCTTTTAGAGCCGAATAAATCAGTGAATTTACAGGGAAGTGTATAATTTTTACACTCAAGTAACTCAAACTGGAAATTGTTATACTCATTATACTAACGCTATTTTATTTTGTTGGAACCATTTTTCAGACCTCCAATATCGTGGCACACTGGAAGACAACAGTCCTGGAAGGTCTCCCCTTGTTTGTTCGTGAAAACCCAACGAAGCTGCTGAAGACATGTCTTGTGAGTATTTCATGAAAAGCATTTTTTCAAACTTGGTTTAACAGGTTAGGTTAATCAATAGCATTCGCTGCCCTACTATGTCATTAGTTACTGTTGATGTGACAAATACATTTTTTACCTCGGCATTGCAGTCTGTTATGTTAAAGGTACTGTAAGCAATATTTTATGTTGAAATGAGTGTTAAATAGCTCTATATTCCGACAGTCATCACTGATATAGCGTGTCTCATATACAATAGTCCCCCAGTCCCTCTACTCTTCAATAAACAGAAAATAGATGTTCTGGTGGGATGCACTTTGTCCCTGAACTTGGCCTTGCATGTGTGCTCCCTTGCCACACCTTGTATTTGTTCCTTGTGTTTGCCTAGGATATGCCCCAGAGGAGAACCAGACTAGAGGAGTTAAAGTTGGCATCCTCACTGTGGTGGAAGATGATGTGGCCACTGTCTCTGGCGCTAGAAGATGCTGTGATCATAGAAGATCTCCCAGACCTGCCCTCTGCTTTGGCTTTACTTTCTGGCCTCCTTTTTGCGTTGAACATTGAGTATCCAAAAGAACTTAAGTATACTTTTGAGGTGATTGAGAAGATCCTAATGAAACTCGGCACACAGTGCTCTGCAAGAGTTAGATCTCTCAAAAACAAGCTCCTGATGTGACTTTGAAAGAAGGATTGTGGAGCGCAGCTAAAAGGTGTATTGTAGTGGAAGCTGCTCTGTTCTCCAAAAAGCATTTTGTTGTTTTGCTTGTGAAACCATTTAAGTTCTTAACTTACAAAACTTCCTACCTCTATAGTTCAAAGCACTTAAGTTTCAAATGTGCTGGTCGATTGTTCATAAACTACAAGTCTTTGGTGGCCTTTAATTGTACGAAAACACATTTTGAATCGCACAAGTGCGTTGTTTTACCACCAACATTGTGGCACCCAGAATGTGACCTTTGGGAGGATGGAAACTATTGAAGTTGTGAAATTGTTTAATTGACTTTGGTTTAAATCTTTTGAGGCCTTTTAATGTAGAATTCACGCACAATACATATCCACAGATCGAAGGCACAGTAGCTTGGACTTAATTTTTTTATTGAGCATTTTGACTGAGCATGAATCTAAATTAACTAGACTATGTAAAGCAAGCATTTACAGTTTCAAAGCACTGTTATTTTCATGTGCTAACACTGATAGTGTGTGCGGTTAGTCTGTTACATATTGATTAACGACCTCAACTTTGAAGCTCTGCCCACGTATGTGCAGTCATTGATGTGCTGTATTGTTGCTACAGCTGTTAAGCAATTTGAATTAAAAAATGTTTTTATGCCAGCAGTGTTATAATCATATTTTTTCCACCTGACTCAATTTTCAACGATGTAAGTCCTGAAAAAATTTAATTATGAATGAATGCAACATGCTTTTTTTAGTTTATTTAACTATAAATAGGTGACCAGCTGAACAACGATAAATAAGTTGGAACAATATCCAAGAACTAGTTTATACAAGGTACTTTCTTGTTTGTCTTCAACTATAAATAAGTGATCAGCTGAACAAATTAATGTAAGTTAGGTGGGCTTGTGACGTGACCCATAAGGCCAAGTTAATAGAACTTATTTGCCTAGAAGTTGAGATAACTAAAAAAAGCTGTGCAGCAAGTTGGCTTGAAAATTTGAGATGATTTAACCTTTTTGAATCTTATAAGCTGTGTCCACCCTCTCATCACTGTAAAAAAATAAAGTTGTCTTAACTTATAATTATGAGTAACCTGGCTGCCTTAAGATTTTGAGTAAGATGAGCAAAGAATATAGGTTCTGGAAACTTCGTTATTTTAGTTTGATGTACTTCAATTTAAGTTCATGCAACTCACTATGAAAAGTCAATTTGACAAAATTGACATACAGCAAACTGATTATTTAATGATATTGACACATATTTGTAAGTTGAATAAATAAATTTTCTTGATACAGCACCTTAACGCAAACACATCAGGTCATCATACTACTTATTCTTCACAATAGGTAACAGGAGAGAAACACACTACTGAGTTGCCCCCCGCGGGTACGTCAGGTTATGTACAGCTCCATCTGACATTAGCAGCGTTAACATATCTATGCAATAGCTTTTGGTATCGCCATTTCAAATCAGGGGAATGAGATGCGGGAGCTATAACCCACGCCTCTAACAGCCGCGGGTCTATCAACGTTTGTGATCGGGGATTTCAGGGCTTGTCATTAATGATAACGGTGTTCAGAGTAAGAGTTGCAAAAAATATGTTTTTCATGTGCCTTATATAATTTGCTATGTATGTTTGACAGGGATTGTATCGCTTTGAGATTACTCTAGCAAAGTAAAGCACAATCCAAAGAAATTGTATTATCATTAATATTACATTTAATAACTTGCTGGGATATATACAAATATTTTACCTCAATGGCCTATCAGGATAGCAGTAACGATGACTTACTTCAGGAGGTCAAGAGTCAGGTGACGTCTTCAGTATGTTAATTCAATTGTTCTTGAGTAAATTTGAATGTCTAAGTTGCATTGACTAATATGTTGTGCTTGATCAGTTGAGCAGGTTCCAACTTGAAATAACAAGTTGACTCAATGTTTTCTTAATTTTAGTACAACTAACTTATTAAAACAAGTTGAACTAACTAAAAGGCCAAATTATTTTTTACAGTGTATATTACTATAGTGTACTGCAGTAAGCTGTGTCCACCCTCTCATATATTACTATAGTGTACTGCTGTAAGCTGTCTCCAGCCACTCATATATTACTATAGTGTACTGCTGTAAGCTGTCTCCAGCCTCTCATATCTGTGTCCAAGTCAAATCACATGTAATCATTGTACAGTGTGGCGCTCACCTGTGGTTCTTCCTCTTTGGTGCTGATGACTTGCAGAGTGGAGGGTTTCTTCCTCTGTGGTGATGCTGAAGTGGGATCTCTCCTTTTATATTCCTCCCAGGCAGAAAGGAGTGATTGTAGACTCCAGGAGTCTATTAAACATTTACCCATAATCACTTTCCCTGTTCCACGAACATCCTGTTAAACTTTTATTCCCACATTGTACTAACACCAGTATCATTAACCATCTCTCACCCAGTCTGTCATCAGATAATGTCCGTAAGGAGGCTCGTAACCTTGGTGTTATCTTTGATTCTGAGTGGTCCTTTGACACTCAGGTGGCCAATGTTATACGATCATGCTTTTGCCAACTAAGACAGCTAAGCAAAATCAGATCATTCCTTTCATCTGCAGATTTAGAAAAGGTGAAAGGTCATCCATGCTTTTATGTCCTCCAGACTCCACTTCTGCAATGCACTTTATTCTGGAATCAGCAATGGGTTCAAAACGCTATATCAGTATCAGTAAAGTGATTTTATGCATCTAATTGAGTCTTTTAATCTTGCTCAGTGTATTTCTGACCCCACTCACACTCGACCTGGTTTTAGCCACTGGGTTCCCTGTTTGTAACGTGGAAATAATTGATGCTTGTCTGTCGGATCATAGAACTGTTGTATTTGATTCTCTCCTCTCATTCTCACCTTCTAAATCCCATCTCCCTGTATGTTGCTCTCGCTAATGCTTCTACTGCTTATAAGTTCTCAGAGGCCATCATAGCTGCCCCCAACATCTGCACTATTGAGGCTTCTCCCCCTCATGTCAGCACGGAGGACCTTATTTCCTTATTTAACTCCACCTACACTTCTATTTTAGACTGTATTGTCCCCCTTAAACTGAAAAAACCAAAGCCAAAATGTTCGCCTTGGCTCAATGACACCACCTGAGCCCTAAGGAGGGAATGCAGAAAGACAGAAAGGAAGTGGAAGAATGAGAAGCTTCACGTGTTCTTTGAAATTTTGAAGGAAAATCTTCTCAAAAATCAGGATGCAGTGAAGGCTGCGAGAGCAAAATACTTTTCCAACCTCATCTCTAACAACTCTTACAGGCCCAAGGTCTTATTCAGTACCATTAACTCTGTCATCTGTCCCGCCCCAAGTTCCAGCCTCGAGGTGTCCCCAATTAACTGTGGAGAATTTTTTACATTTTTTCATTTACAAAGTTGAGGTCATCAAAACAAAAATTTCTCCCCCCACCAGTGACCCTACAATTCCACTGGCCTGTGCATCTCACTTGGACTGTTTCTAACCCATCACATTACCCTGTCTGTTAGACATTGTTTCATCTATGAAGTCTGCAACCGGCCCCCTAGATAGTGTCCCCACTGTTCTGTTGAAGGAGGTAATGGACATAGCCGGCCCTAGCATCTGCGCTATAATCAACAGCTCTATGGCCACTGGTACTGTTCCAACCTGCTTCGGTCCAGCCCCTCCTGAAAAACCCAACCTAGATCCCACCGTGCCTAATACTTACAGACCTATCTCTAAACTTCCCTTCCTGTCAAAGGTTCTTGAAAAGGTAATTAGTGGTCAGTTTCTGCCCAACTTATACCAAAATAACATCCTGGATAAATTCCAGTCAGGCTTTAGGGCGCACCATAGCAGAGTCAGCCTTGTTGAAGGTGTCAAATGACCTGCTCCTCTCTATCGACTCTGGGGACTGTGCTGTCCTGATCATGCTTGACCTCAGTGCAGCATTTGACACTATAGATCATGACATCTTAACTGATCGCCTCCAGTACGGGGTTGGTGTTGGTGGCACTGCTTTAACCTGGTTTAAATCCTACCTCAGCAATAGAGGTTTTTTAGTCAATATATGCAATTTGTCTACTCCCCCAGCTAGTCTCACCTGCGGGGTCTCTCAGGGTTCCATCCTAGGTCCCATTCTATTTTCTGTTTACATGCTTCCCCTTGGTCAAATTATGCTAAAGCATAACATTTCTTACCTATGCAGATGACACACAGCTTTATCTTCCCCTGAAACCAAACAACCGTTGCAGTCTTAACATTATGATTGACTGCCTTGAGGACATCAAGTGCTGGATGGCTCAAAATTTCTTGCAGCTGAATGAGAGTAAGACAGAGGTTGTCCTATTTGGCCCCCCTGACAAAATCAAAGGGATTTCCAACAGCCTAGGGAACCTATCCTCCCTTGTTAAATCCCATGTCAAGAACCTTGGTGTGATTTTTGATTCCGCCTTTAAGATTGACAAGAAGATAAATGCAGTGGTAAAAGCCAGTTTTTTCCAGCTACGTACCATTTTCAAAATCAAGTCATTCCTCTCATTCAAAGATGTTGAGAAGGTCATCCATGCCTTCATATCCACACATCTAGACTACTGTAATTCATTGTATACTGGCATTAGTCAGTGTTCCCTGGCCCGTCTGCAACTGGTCCAGAACGCTGCTGCCCGACTCTTTAACAGGAAGGGAGAACATATTACCCCGATTCTGGCAACTCTCCACTGGCTTCCAGTGCGGTTCAGAATCAATTTCAAAGTTCTCCTCTTCATTTTCAAAGCACGTAATGGGCAAGCCCCTGCTTACATTTCAGACCTCATAACCCCCTATTCTACCTCCAGGTCCCTCGGGTCATCTAACCTGGGACTCCTGGCTGTCCCACGGTCTAGGCTGAAGACCAGAGGCGACCGAGCCTTTTCTGTTGCTGCCCCTAGACTATGGAATAGCATTCGTACTGCCCCCTCCATTGCTTCGTTTAAGTCCAGGCTCAAAACACACTTTTATTCCTTGGCTTTCGGTACGTCATGATATGGTGCCGGTATTTTTGCACTGTGTGTATTGTTATGTCAATTGGGTCGCTCGTCGTATTTATATATTTTATGTGTTTATACCTGTACAGCACTTTGGTCAACGTGTGTTGTTTTTAAATGTGCTATATAAATAAACTTGATTTGATTTGATTTGATTTTAACATTTGAGGAATTGTCTGACGACTGACGAGCTGCGGTATCAAAATAAAGATTCTGAATCGCGCACATCAAACTTTAGCAGGCACCTGCAAACATACCCGGATAGGTCACGTTAGCAAACATGCCCGGATAGGTCACGTTAGCAAACATACCCGGATAGGTCACGTTAGCAAACATACCCGGATAGGTCACGTTAGCAAACATGCCCGGATAGGTCACGTTAGCAAACATACCCGGATAGGTCACGTTAGCAAACATGCCCGGATAGGTCACGTTAGCAAGAAGATTAAGATATTCGTCTATGATGCATTTTCGCTATTTCTCTCTTAATGCCTGTGTGCAAGGGTGAGAGAGATAGACCCAGCTCATATAGTGACAATGGCGGAGAGAACTTAACGTTCTAAAGTATGGTTAAACTTCACTGACAATAGAACGGAAACGTTACAGTTTTTCACAATTGTTTACATACTAAAATTGGAACTTGAAACACAATCACTGAAACCTGAAACTATGTACCAAATCCCAAAACCAAGTCTCCAAAATTGCAAGCAAAATTTCTGCTTTACCCTCAGTTTTCAATTCTAAATCATACTTTTTGCAAAACACTACACACAGTTCTCTACATTAGGCACAACATTCAAACTTAAATACTCATGTGTTCCTTTGGAAAGCAACGCCAATCACGATGCCAAACTTTATTTCCCTATATTGGCAACACCCACTCCTCACGGGTGTAAACACTAGTTGAGCTTTAGCACTATTAAAATGCCGTAGATGAGCTCTTTTTATTCATGTGTTGTTTTTTTTACAGAAAACTCTTTATGTTACTGAATGTTTTTCCTGGTTTTCTCCTGTTGGGTATGTAAAGTGTTACATACAAAACACAAGTGTTCCAAAATACTGCATTTGGAAATAAATCAAAAATGTTTTTGATACTGTATTGCATTTGTGTGTGTTTATATATATTTGAGTAGAGACAATCTTTTACAGCGGGCTACAGTGCAACAAAAGGCATAAACCTACTGATAATATATTCATTGTGCATAAACCTACTGATAATATATTCATTGTAGACATAAAGGATAATATATTCATTGTAGACATAAAGGCATAAACCTACTGATAATATATTCATTGTAGACATAAAGACATAAACCTACTGATAATATATTCATTGTGGACATAAAGGCATAAACCTACTGATAATATATTCATTGTAGACATAAAGACATAAACCTACTGATAATATATTCATAAACCTACTGATAATATATTCATTGTAGACATAAAGGCATAAACCTAGATAAGATATTCATAGCAGTGTTTTGTGTTGAGCACATCAGTGTGTTGTTTGTTGGTAGAAAGATCTATTCATATGATGGTGTGTGTGTGTCATTTTGACGCAAAAAAACATTTTGGAAAGAAATAAAACAGTTTTGAACACAGTGTTTGCTTTTGCTAGAGATTTGTTGAGTTTTGCATTTTGTATTTGTGGTTTTGTGTTTTATGTTTACAGTTTGAGAAAATCAGCCAAAGAGTCAGAAAATTGTGAAAAACTGTAAAAAAAACTTCAGTGGCATTCATTCTTGGTAAGCTGCTAGTGTAACTGTTGACTGGACCAAGGAACAGAATAAAGACACACACACACACACACACACACACACACACCTTTGGACCAGGGGCTGCGGAGGTCACTCACACAGGTCATACACACACACCTTTGGACCAGGGGCTGCGGAGGGGACTCACACACACACACACACACCTTTGGACCAGGGGCTGCGGAGGTCACTCACAGGTCACACACACACACCTTTGGACCAGGGGCTGCGGAGGGGACTCACAGGTCACACACACACACCTTTGGACCAGGGGCTGCGGAGGGGACTCACACAGGTCACACACACACACCTTTGGACCAGGGGCTGCGGAGGGGACTCACACACACACACACACCTTTGGACCAGGGGCTGCGGAGGTCACTCACAGGTCACACACACACACCTTTGGACCAGGGGCTGCGGAGGTCACTCACACAGGTCACACACACACACCTTTGGACCAGGGGCTGCGGAGGGGACTCAGGTCACACACACACATCTTTGGACCAGGGGCTGCGGAGGTCACTCACACAGGTCACACACACACACCTTTGGACCAGGGGCTGCGGAGGGGACACAGGTCAGGTGTGAAAGGTTGAAACTACCGGCTCTAGTGAAGCCTCAAACGAGCACATGGTATTATGACGTTGCTCTCTCTCTCTCTCTCTCTCTCTCTCAGCTCTCTCTCTCTGTCTCTCTCTCTCAGCTCTCTCTCTCTCTCAGCTCTCTCTCTTTGTCTCTGTCTCTCCTCTCTCTCTCTCTCTGTCTCTCTCTCCTCTCTCTGTCACTCTCTCCTCTCTCTCTCTGTCTCTCTCCTCTCTCTGTCTCTGTATCTCTCTCTCGTCTTTCTTTCTCTACCTCTGTCCTCTCTATCTCTCTATCTCTCTCTCTTCTCTCTTTCTCTCCTCACTCTCTCTGTATCTCTCTCCTCTCTCTCTAAAGTATTGCTGCCTTGTAGTTTTGAATTTTTCACACGTTAAAAGGAAGTGCATCTCTGTCTCAACCTCAGCTGTCTTGCAGTGACCACATGTCCTTTCCTCTTTTTGTAGTCATGACTTCTTAAATCTTCCCTTTCCAATTGCCAAATGGTGGTCACTTAGCCTGTACTTGGTTAGGATCTGCCTCTGCTTAATATCTCTGACAGTGGAGAGATATTCAGCCAATTTATATTCTGTGTTTAGGGAATGGTAGCAGTCTAATCTGCTTTGAGTTTTGGTTTCTTTATTCCAATGATCCAAATAGGACTCTTTGCTTTGTTTGATGATGTGATTGACTCTAAATTGTGTTTCTAAAGCAGTGTGTAGTTGAACATGATTAATCAGTCTCAGCACCAACTGGCTGCTCTTTTTTGAATGCTTATCATCAATGGAAACTGGCCTAATTCTGCCCTGCATGCATTTGTTGGTGTTTTTCTTTGGACATTTAAGATATTTCTACAAAATTCTGCATGCAGGGTCTCTGTTGGATGCTTGTCCCATCTAGTGTAGCTATGGTGACTGAGTGGACCCCATATTTCACTTCCATAAAGTGCAATTGGTTGAATGACATTGTCGAATATTTTACACCATATTTTGACTGGAATACTGATTTTATAGAATTTGTGTTTTATTGAATGGTAGGCTGTACGATCTTTTTCTTTCAATGCATTCACTGCCATAGTGAAACTGCCTGATGCAGAAATTGTTAGGCCAAGGTAGACATAGCTCATTGTGTGCTCTAGGGCGGTGGTTCCCAAATAGAACTGATGTCTTAGTTTCTGACATCTGTTTTTTTTTTTGGTGGATCATGACCTGGGTCTTTTTCAGGTTTTATCTCTCTCTCTCTCGCTCTCTCTCTCTCTCTCTCTCTCTCTCTCTCTCTCTCTCTCTCTCTCTCTCTCTCTCTCTCTCTCTCTCTCTCTCTCTCTCTATATATATATATTTCTCCACCTCTCTCTCTCTCCACCTCTCTCTCTCTCTCTCTCTCTCTCTCTCTCTCTATATCTCTCTCTCTCTCTCTCTCTCTCATATCTCTCTCTCTCTCTCTCTCTCTCTCTCTCTCTCTCTCTCTCTCTCTCTCTCTCTCTCTCTCTCTCTCTCTCTCTCTCTCTCTCTCTCTCTCTCTCTATCTCTCTCTCTCTCTCTCTCTCTCTCTCTCTCTCTCTCTCTCTCTCTCTCTCTCTCTCTCTCTCTCTCTCTCCTCTCTCTCTCTCTCTCTCTCTCTCTCTCTCTCTCTCTCTCTCTCTCTCTCTCTCTCTCTCTCTCTCTCTCTCTCTCTCTCTCTCTCTCTCTCTCTATATCTCTCTCTCTCTCTCTCTCTCTCTCTCTCTCTCTCTCTCTCTCTCTCTCTCTCTCTCTATATCTATATATATATATATATATATATATATATATATATATATATATATATATATCTCTCCCCCTCTATATATATCTCTCTATATATATATATATATATATATATATATATATATATATATATATATATATATATATATATATATATATATATATATATATATATATATCTCTCTCTCTCTCTCTCTCTCTCTCTCTCTCTCTCTCTCTCTCTCTCTCTCTCTATCTCTCTCTCTCTCTCTCTCTCTCTCTCTCTCTCTCTCTCTCTCTCTCTCTCTCTCTCTCTCTCTCTCTCTCTCTCTCTCTCTCTCTCTCTCTCTCTCTCTCTCTCTCTCTCTCTCTCTCTCTCTCTCTCTCTCTCTCTCTCTCTCTCTCTCTCTCTCTCTCTCTCTCTCTCTCTCTCTCTCTCTCTCTCTCTCTCTCTCTCTCTCTCTCTCTCTCTCTCTCTCTCTCTCTCTCCCGCTCTCATTCAATGCAATTTCAGTTCAATTTCAATGCTTTGTTGGTATGACTGGACAAACAAATACAATATTGCCAAAGCAGTTTACAAAAGGATTACACAAATACAATTTTGATTAATTTACATTGATCATTGTAAGAAACAGATCATTTTAAAATAATGAAATAATTATGAATGTATATAATAACGTTATGTATGTAGCGCCTTTCAAAACAGGGTTACAAGGTGCTGTACAATAAAAAATAAAAACATTTCAAAACCAGTCAAAGATAGAACAGTCAAATCAGGTAAATAACTGAACATAAACTAAAACCCAAAATAAAAGGCAGCGATTGAGAGAAGGCTTTAAGATAAAAGTGAATTTTAAGAAGTGATTTAAAAGAGGAAACTGAGGTGGCCTGCATGAGATCATCATGCAGGGAGTTCCAAAGCTTAGGGGCTCGAACAGCAAAGGCCCGGTCAACCTTGCTGCAGAATTTGAATCTTGGAACTATTAAAAGGGCCCTGCTGGAGGATCTCATGCAGCGATCGGGTTTGTAAGGTAAAAGCAGATCGCAGATATAGGCAGGCACCAAACCACTCATGGCTTTCAACACTAGCAGTAAAATCTTAAGATCAATTCTAAAACTCACAGGTAACCAATGAAGGGCTGCAAGGATAGGTGTAATGTGGTCTCTTCTTCTAGTCCGAGTTAAAAACCTGGCAGCAGCGTTATGAACCAATTGCAATCTTTGGATATTTTTCTTGCTGATTCCAGAATAAAGTGCATTGCAAAAGTCGAGTCTGGAGGAAATAAAAGCATGGATGACCTTTTCTTGATTTCAGCAAAGCATAACAAAATATGTATAACAAAACATGGGAAATATTGGTGCTACCAGGCTTTAATGGGACAGACATTTGGGTGTCATCTGCATAGCAATGGAAATCTATACTGTGTCTACATATGATTTGTCCCAGCGGTAGTAAATATAGTAAATAAGAGGGGGCCCAGAATAGACCCCTGGGGGACCCCACAAGAGAGAGGAGCACAGGAGGAGGAGGCATCTCAAAGCGCTGAATATAAAAAAATCTATATTCAGGTACTGTGCTTAAATGCAGGGTGTTGTGTGCCTGTGTGTGTGTGAGTGCACACAATGGGTGCAAAACAAACCCATTCTGTATGATAATGTATGTTTAATGTGTCTGTTTTGGGAATGTTCATGTTTATGTCAACAATGTGTGTGTGTGTGTGTGTGTGTGTGTGTGTGTGTGTGTGTGTGTGTCTCTCTCTCTCTCTCTTTGTCTCTGTCTGTCTCCCTCTCTCTCTCTGTGTCTCTCTCTGTCTCTCTCTCTGTCTCTCTCTCTTCTCTCTCCCTCTCTCTCTCTCCCTGTCTCTCTCTCCCCCCTCTCTCTCACCTCTCTCTACTCTCTCTCTCTTTCTCTCTCTATGTCCTGCTGGCTCAGTCCTCAGTCACTAAGCACATGGTTTCATTGCCCCCCTAGTGGCCTGACACTGAGTGTTGTAGAACTGTAACAGAGTCTGTGTGTTCAGTTAACATGTCACACACTTTAAAGGTAGGACTGTAACAGAGTCTGTGTGTTCGGGTTAACATGTCACACACTTTAAAGGTAGGACTGTAACAGAGTCTGTGTGTTCAGTTAACATGTCACACACTTTAAAGGTAGGACTGTAACAGAGTCTGTGTGTTCAGTTAACATGTCACACACTTTAAAGGTAGGACTGTAACAGAGTCTGTGTGTTCAGTTAACATGTCACACACTTTAAAGGTAGGACTGTAACAGAGTCTGTGTGTTCAGTTAACATGTCACACACTTTAAAGGTAGGACTGTAACAGAGTCTGTGTGTTCAGTTAACATGTCACACACTTTAAAGGTAGGACTGTAACAGAGTCTGTGTGTTCAGTTAACATGTCACACACTTTAAAGGTAGGACTGTAACAGAGTCTGTGTGTTCAGTTAACATGTCACACACTTTAAAGGTAGGACTGTAACAGAGTCATGTCATAATGTC
>JAPMUY010000416.1:0-5000 GCA_026901105.3 Galaxias olidus | reverse complement strand
GCCCCCATAACACACTACCTACCAATGCCCCCATAACACCTACCTACCTACCAATGCCCCATAACACCTACCTACCTACCAATACCCCATAACACCTACCTACCTACCAATACCCCATAACCTACCTACCAATACCCCATAACACCTACCTACCTACCAATACCCCATAACACCTACCTACCTACCAATACCCCATAACACCTACCTACCTGCCAATACCCCATAACACCTACCTACCTACCAATACCCCCATAACACCTACCTACCTAAATGCCCCATAACACCTACCTACCTACCAATACCCCATAACACCTACCTACTAATACCCATAACACCTACCTACCAATACCCCATAACCTACCTACCTACCAATGCCCCATAACACCTACCTACCTACCAATACCCCATAACACCTACCTCCCAATACCCCATAACCTACCTACCAATACCCCATAACACCTACCTACCAATGCCCCATAACACCTACCTACCTACCAATACCCCATAACACCTACCTACCAATACCCCATAACACCTACCTACCAATACCCCATAACACCTGCCTACCAATACCCCATAGCACCTACTTACCAATACCCCATAACACCTACAATACCCCATAACACCTACCTACTAATACCCATAACACCTACCTACCAATACCCCATAACACCTACCTACCAATACCCCATAACACCTACAATACCCCATAACACCTACCTACCAATACCCCATAACACCTACCTACCTACCAATACCCCATAACACCTACCTACCAATACCCCATAACACCTACCTACCTACCAATACCCCATAACACCTACCTACCTACCAATACCCCATAACACCTACAATACCCCATAACACCTACCTACCAATACCCCATAACCCCTACCTACCTACTAATACCCATAACACCTACCTACCAATACCCCATAACACCTACCTACCTACCAATACCCCATAACACCTACCTACCTACCAATACCCCATAACACCTACATGCCCCATAACACCTACCAATACCCCATAACACCTACCTACTAATGCCCATAACACCTACCTACCAATACCCCATAACACCTACCTACCTACCAATACCCCATAACACCTACCTGCCTACCTGCAATACCCCATAACACCTACCTACCTACCAATACCCCATAACACCTACCTCCCAATGCCCCATAACACCTACCTACTAATACCCATAACACCTACCTACCAATGCCCCCATAACACCTACCTACCTACCAATACCCCATAACACCTACCTACCTACCAATACCCCATAACACCTACCTACCAATACCCCATAACACCTACCTACCAATACCCCATAGCACCTACCTACCAATACCCCATAACACCTACAATACCCCATAACACCTACAATACCCCATAACACCTACCTACCAATACCCCATAACACCTACCTACCAATACCCCATAACACCTACAATACCCCATAACACCTACCTACCAATACCCCATAACACCTACCTACCTACCAATACCCCATAACACCTACCTACCTACCAATACCCCATAGCACCTACCTACCAATACCCCATAACACCTACCTACCTACCAATACCCCATAACACCTACCTACCTACCAATACCCCCATAACACCTACCTACCTACCAATACCCCCATAACACCTACCTACCTACCAATACCCCATAACACCTACCTACCTACCAATACCCCCATAACACCTACCTACCTACCAATGCCCCATAACACCTACCTACCTACCAATACCCCATAACACCTACCTACCTACCAATACCCCCATAACACCTACCTACCTACCAATACCCCATAACACCTACCTACCTACCAATACCCCATAACACCTACCTACCAATACCCCATAACACCTACCTACCAATACCCCATAACACCTACCTACCAATGCCCCATAACACCTACCCTACCTACCAATACCCCATAACACCTACCTACCAATGCCCCATAACACCTACCTACCTACCAATACCCCATAACACCTACCTACCTACCAATACCCCATAACACCTACCTACCTACCAATACCCCATAGCACCTACCTACCAATGCCCCATAACACCTACCTACCTACCAATGCCCCATAACACCCTGCCTACCTACCAATGCATAACACCTACCTACCTACCAATACCCCATAACACCAACCTACCTACCAAAACCCCAAAACACCTACCAACCTACCAATACCCCATAACACCTACCTACCAATACCCCATAACACCTACCTACCTACCAATACCCATAACACCTACCTACCAACCAATACCCTATAACACCTACCTACCTACCAATACCCCATAACACCTACCTACCTACCAATACCCCATAACACCTACCTACTAATACCCATAACACCTACCTACCAATACCCCATAACACCTACCTACCTACCAATACCCCATAACACCTACCTACCTACCAATACCCCATAACACCTACCTACCAATACCCCATAACACCTACCTACCAATACCCCATAACACCTGCCTACCAATACCCCATAGCACCTACTTACCAATACCCCATAACACCTACACACCCATAACACCTACCTACTAATACCCATAACACCTACCTACCAATACCCCATAACACCTACCTACCAATACCCCATAACACCTGCAATAATTCCCATAACACCTACCTACCAATACCCCATAACACCTACCTACCTACCAATACCCCATAACACCTACCTACCTACCAATACCCCATAACACCTACCTACCTACCAATACCCCATAACACCTACCTACCTACCAATACCCCATAACACCTACCTACCTACCAATACCCCATAACACCTACCTACCTACCAATACCCCATAACACCTACCTACTAATACCCATAACACCTACCTACTAATACCCATAACACCTACCTACCAATACCCCATAACACCTACCCCACCAATACCCCACACCCACCTACCAATACCCCATAACCTACCTACCAATACCTACCCCTACTTACCTACCAATACCCCATAACACCTACCTACTAATACCCATAACACCTACCTACCAATGCCCCATAACACCACCTACCTGCCAATACCCCATAACACCTACCTACCTATCTACCAATACCATAACACCTACCTGCCTACCAATGCCCCCATAACACCTACCTCCCAATACCCCATAACACCTACCTACTAATACCCATAAGCCTACCTACCAATGCCCCCCCATAACACCTACCTACCTACCAATACCCCATAACACCTACCTACCAATACCCCATAACACCTACCTACCAATACCCCATAGCACCTACTTACCAATACCCCATAACACCTACAATACCCCATAACACCTACCTACTAATACCCATAACACCTACCTACCAATACCCCATAACACCTACCTACCAATACCCCATAACACCTACAATACCCCATAACACCTACCTACCAATACCCCATAACACCTACCTACCTACCAATACCCCATAGCACCTACCTACCAATACCCCATAACACCTACCTACCTACCAATACCCCATAACACCTACCTACCTACCAATACCCCATAACACCTACCTACCTCCCCATACCCCCTACCACCTACCTACCTACCAATACCCCCATAACACCTACCTACCTACCAATACCCCATAACACCTACCTACCTACCAATACCCCATAACACCTACCTACCTACCAATACCCCATAACACCTACCTACCTACCAATACCCCATAACACCTACCTACCTACCAATACCCCATAACACCTACCTACCAATACCCCATAACACCTACCTACCAATACCCCATAACACCTACCTACCAATACCCCATAACACCTACCTACCTACCTACCAATACCCCATAACACCTACCTACCAATACCCCATAACACCTACCTACCTACCAATACCCCTACCTACCTACCAATCCCCCATAACACCTACCTACTTACCAATACCCCATAACACCTACCTACCTACCAATACCCCATAACACCTACCTACCTACCAATACCCCATAACACCTACCTACCTACCAATACCCCATAACACCTACCTACCAATACCCCATAGAGAGAGAGAGAGACCTACCTACCAATACCCCATAACACCTACAATACCCCATAACACCTACAATACCCCATAGCACCTACCTACCAATACCCCATAACACCCCATAACACCTACCTACCAACCAATACCCTATAACACCTACCTACCTACCAATACCCTGTAACACCTACCAACCAATACCGCATAACACCTACCTACCTACCAATACCCCATAACACCTACCTACCTGGGGTTGTAGAAAGAGAGAGGGAGAGAGAGGTCAAGATAGAGAGGATGGTAGAGAGAGAGAAGAGGTAGAAGAGAGAGAGAGAGGATGGTAGAGAGAGAGAGGAAGAGAGAGAGAGATGGGGAGAGAGAGAGAGGAAGAGAGAGAGAGAGAGAGAGAGAGAGAGAGAAAGAGAGAGAGGTAGAGATGGAGCGAGAGAGAAAGAGGGAGAGGAAGAGAGAGAGAGAGAGTGAGAGAGAGAGAGAGGGAGAGAGAAAGAGAGAGAGAGGATGGTAGAGAGAGGTGGAGAGAGGGAGAGAGAAAAAGAGAGAGGATGGTAGAGTGAGATAGAGGTAGAAGTAGAGAGAGAGAGGATGGTAGAGAGAGGTGGAGAGAGAGAGAGGAAGGTAGAGAGAGGTGGAGAGAGAGAGGATGGTAGCGATGAGAAAAGAGAGAGAGATGGGTCATCTTGCTGATCTGTCGTTTCCATGCCGATGGGCCCTGGTGAGACGTGCTGCCATGGCGACGCACTGCCAGCTAAATGTCCTGACCCTGACCCCCGTCCCCCGAGGTCAACCACAGGAGACTCTAACTCCCACAATGCCCTCTGATCTGTCAATCACAGGCCATATCAATGTTAAAATTTTCTTTGTAAAATATTTCGGGGAATCGATTAACCGAAATAAAAAAGATTACATTTAAAAAATTATA
>JAPMUY010000414.1:97500-151122 GCA_026901105.3 Galaxias olidus | reverse complement strand
ATGTCTTATTCCTGTGGTTTAGCTAGGTTTATGTAGGTTTATCTCACATGTAAATGAAATCTCTCTCTCTCTCTCTCTCTCTCTCTCTCTCTCTCTCTCTATCTCTCTCTCTCTCTCTCTCTCTCTATCTCTTACAGAAATTGAGGAGGAAAAGAAAGCTACAGATGCCAGCAAGTAAAACAACCGCCATGATACCCTTCCTGCAGTTGTCCCTCTTCGCTCTTCCCCCACTTAGAATATCTGTTTATCATCTATGTTTCGGCTCCTGCTCTTTGTATTACCATGTTTAATTGCTATGGCATTTACTCTGATGTTGTGGGCTCACAAGGTGCATGATTTCAATGGGAGGGAAAGTGATTGTAAAGCTGCGTGTAATTATTGAAATTGGTGTATTTTACTGTGTTTTTTTAAGCAGTTCTGGATTGGTCGAACATGAGGGACAAAATTATAATAAATGTATGTGTCAATTATATTCCATCGACTAGTATTCCACAGTACAATGCCCAATGATATGCCTGTAAATGGTGCCATTCAGGAAATGTTGTTAAGAAAAATACATGAGATATTTTTGTTTTAATAAAATCAATGTTTCAAATTGGACTGTCGTGAGTTTTCTTTCCTGGGGCTGTTTTAAGTCTTAGCCTCAGTTTACTTTTTAATTTGATTCAAAATGTACTGGTTTCTTGGGTGCTGTTTTTTCTGAAAAGGTTTAAGCCAGGCAAGCAAGGTGTGTAACATGAGCTATAGCCAACGTGGCTTTTGTCGACCTTGGGAGACTAATAAGAAAATATTTGCAGAGCACTGTTTACTTGCAAGAATAACATTATTTCTTCTGGTGAGGTGTAACTTTAATTGTTTGCAATCTAGAAACCTGTCTTAAATCTTATTATATTATATTTATATTTAACTGATATATTCTTGTTTTATTATTCTCTGTCATAGTTTTGGCCAAATAGTATCCACTTATGACCTTTTGTGCGTGTGAGATGTGTTTGAGCATGGGTGGTTTTAATGAAAGCCTGTCAGATAAACATTCCCCTCCCGCTGCCTCTCAAACACGTTAGAGCATGCCAGCCATGAGACGTGTGCTGGCAACACATACCTTTTTTTCAGCCATGAAATATAATGGAACATTGCACTCCTGGGTTGGAGTGTACAGAACAGCCTGGCCTATGTGCATGAGGATAGTGTTTAACCAAGTTCCTTCTGTCCTTGCAGGATGCCATCAGGGGAACTTGGGGATAGGGGCATTACATCAATGAAATTTCTGAGCGAACAAGCATGTGGTTTTAGGAGGATAAGTGGAGGCATTTGTCTGCCTAAGGGCTGCTTGAACCCCCCTTTACTAGAGCATGCTTGCACTTGTGGGTGCAGTCAAACCAGCCGATCCTCAGTAGTATATTCAGGTTTGTTTCAGTGCTGAGAGACTTTTACAGTAGACATATTTGAATGACCAATAGGAAGTCTGTCAGGTAAATTTATAATGAATATAGTAAATAAGACAATTGTGACAATTATAGACAATTGTGTTCAACCTCTTAAATAAATCTGAAT
Organism: Galaxias olidus; assembly: GCA_026901105.3. Lineage (NCBI taxonomy): Eukaryota > Metazoa > Chordata > Actinopteri > Galaxiiformes > Galaxiidae > Galaxias > Galaxias olidus. The sequence goes on along the minus strand of JAPMUY010000414.1, from coordinate 149,568 downwards.
TCATGGTCCTTTTTGCACTATGCTCTTGTGCAGGGTTAAGACTTGACTGCATGCTAGAGATGCAAAAAGGACGCTCTAAAAAAAGAAAACTAGCTTGCTCGTGAGAAGGTAAGTTTATTTTTTAGCCAATCAGACTATGCACCTCACCTCAGCCTCAGCAAACAAACAACGCACCTGGTTGCAAACGACACACCTACAGCACTTCAAATCATACAAACATTCACCAGGGTGTTGTCCTAGAGGTTTTACAGCTTAATTAACAATATGTGTTTAAATCTGAATGTAATTGGTGCTTCAGTTTGCCCACTTCAGCGAGCAGATGTATTTGACCCATGCGGCCATCTAGCAGCCCAGTTGTGGCTGTTCACAATTTAAAGGTTTCATGCAAAGGAACGGTTAATGGTTTTTTATTTAAATAACATAAACACATGGTCTTCAAACTATAATGTGAGGGAATGTATTAGGTGGTTGCCCAAATATTAAAAAACATATTTTCATGTGCAATCTTGTATGCATATTTTCTGATTTGCTTCACTTGTGTGTGTCTGTCATACCATCTTGCACCTCCCATCTAGTGGTATCTAGTGCTGTGATACTATAGGCTTAAAAATATGCCGTAATACGGGGGTGGAGGGAGTCACATTGCAAACACATCTGTCTGCGTGTTAGCACAAGGCTTTAATAAAAAATCAAAACCAATTTCACCAAAGATAGGTTTCCACTATATTTGTCTATCTAGTACAGTAGTACGCACACAAAAGAGTGAAGACTATATTCTCTAGATCTGTTATGTTTTATACTTTGTTTAGAAGCACAGTGAGAAACTAATAACAATGGTCTTTTGTAAGGTAGGTGTGTCTCCTGCCATGTAGTGAGAGGTGTGGCATTGCACTACAATGGGGCTTTTATCCCTGTATTCCATTTGTTAGGTAAAAGCATGCAATCAACTGGCATACAAATTTACTTGCATTGAAATGCATTTGTCCCTATAGGCTACTGGCCAGATCTCTGAAGGTTAAAACTCCCACCCCAAAAGAACCCTACTGATCTGTAGGCATATTATAGTATCAGCCTCGGGTAAAGAGAGGAAGAGAGTACTTTATGAGTTTCGCTTGAACCGGATATCAACTGGATATCACCAAGTTATAATTTATAAAGCACACAGAGACACCTAGTGCTTAGAACAGAAACTTCGGTACACTTTATTAAGTAGTACCTCAAATGTACCTGAAGAGGCGCTAAATAAACTAGTGCTGTATGGGGAGGGATTAGTAATGTTATCTGTCTGATGATTGGGCTAACTAAAGTCCATCAGCTAGCTCGCGTTTTAGTCGCGTTAGCAATGTAAATGCTAGCGGAGATCATGGAATAATATTGGAGATGTATCGATGTTAAAAGATATCCATTTACAATCAGAACCATCATTTAGCACGTTTTACGAATTCGTTTTGACAGCCCGCGTAAGCTTATTGATCCATGCAACCGCTCGTGCATTGAATTCAGTTAGTGTACCAACAGGCGAACGGAAACTAAATTCAGTAACCTCTCACAGACAACTCACCGGTTGAGGTAGGTTTGTTTTGCTGTTAGTCATGACTAACGTTAGCTGGATCTATTCGTATGCATTGGTAAGGCGTTTATAATTCAATGCAATAAAGATTTCACTTGGAGTGCATGTTTTTTTTTTTTGCATGTGTGTTTTCCTGCAAGTGGGAAGAAGATGCATTTACCAACATGAGGAGAAAATGAATCGCCTGCTGGTTTATCAATATATAACAATCTGGCTTTAGTTCTTAATTAGCGCGGTGTTCCATTCATGATGTGGAGAAGATATTACTTCGATCATTAGTGCAAGGCTTGCAACATAAATTACGATTAAGTTTACGATTAAACATTTTACTTTAATCACACACAATGGATTTGTATTTAACATAAAAACTTGCATGCCTATTCTGCATAACCCCCAAAAATATGTCGTCATTTTGAAATGTTATTACAGTTACCTCAACATGCAATTTAATTGCAAGTTGCCTATGGCTTTAACATGATAATACTTCCAATAGGAAGCTTGTGAATATCAAAACTGTACAACTATTCTGGCTTCCTCCTCCTTGCAGTCAGCAGAGTGGGATCATGGTCGTTCCAGACAACACAAGCGTGGTCCAGCCGGCTGACACTGGCAGCAGCATCAGCGGCCTTCTCGAGAGCTCAGAGCCAGTGTACAAGGAGGAAGAGGAGGAGCAGGTCCTAGCAGGGGTGGAGCTGGAGGAGGTGCGCAAGCTGCAGGAGCTTGTGCGGAGACTGGAGGTCCAGAATCAGACGCTTCGCAAAAGAAGTGGCAAGAACAGCAATAGCAACCTGACAGCGGGTGCCAACATTAACGAAAGGATCTCCTGCGAAGGGGTGGTGACCAACTCGTCCCTCAGGTTGGAAGAACAGGGAGAGCTGAGCAGCCACGACTCCGAGGGGCTGTCTCCTCCCCAGGACAGCTATAGCAGTGAGGAGATGTCCCCTCTGCCTGTGGCAAACAGGCTGGAGGAAGAGGATGGGGGTCAGTGTGTGGGCTTTCTGACCTTGCCCTGCTGTAATGAACCAGGGCAGCCCCAGGGCCAGGTTCAGACCCCTGAGAGCCCCTCTCAGGACACCTATGAGTCGGAGACTCTAGCAGAGACGAGCGACTCTGGGGTGGACCAGTTGGCTCTGGACGGGGTGGATGTGCTGGACCTGGAAGACGAGTGTGCGGATGTGGATGATGAAAACAGTTGGTAGGTGCACAGTGTGCCTGACTAACACCTTTTCCCTTTTAATCTAGATCTTGTTCTATTACTTATTCCTTTTAGGAGTAAATTATTCCCTTAGCCTTTCCCTGATTATGAGAGGCAATTAAAAAAACTGTTTTTAAAGAAGTGTGCACTGCACATAACAAGAGGCAAACCTTTGCTGACCACACATAGGTCACTGTTATGTCAGACTCGGGGCTGCCTGCTGCAGTCATTTAAATAGGAAACAGGCGTTGTAGCCAGATAAATCATTTGTTGTTATTCGGTTTAACTCTAGTTAGAGTATGTTATTTCTCCCAGCTTCTAGGACTGCAGCATTAAGTCATTGGGATTAGCATTTCCAATGTGACTTGCGTGCTTGAAGGGTAGCGCATGCATAAGAATGAGAACGGCGTCCTGCATTCAGGTGCTTTATCGTGGAGGAGGTTTATGTTTTATGTTGCTGCTGCAGAGCCTTGCTTGCAGTAATAGCATAGTAAGGTCTTTGATGATCACTGGCTGTGTATTTACGTGACTGTAAGACAAGGGCTTTGCTAGTGACCGCGCTGGAGAGGGAGAGATAGTCACGAGGTTGATGGATGCACTGAGAAAAGAAGAGAGAGCATCCTCGCTTGCGTTTAGGGCAGCCAGCCAACATGAGTTAGTCAGGGAACTGTGCACAGCAGTGCTGCGGTGACATGTGAATGCTAGAGAGAGAATGAGATAGGAGGAGGAGGAGGGTGGTGCTCTTAGCCAGCTAGGCTTGGCTCTCACGCATTAAAAGTAGAAGACTATTCATGACTTAACTTATTGCTAGTTCTACTCGGTTGGCAGGGTTTGCGTGGACACGCTGTCTCACTCTGGCTTGGTCATGTCAAATTTAAAGGCCTGTTAGAAAACTCAACAGAGCTGTGGAAAACAAATGATGTTGTTGTACTCTAGAAGGGCAGGCACGTTTCTAGGTTTCTGTTTTGTAACAAGCCTAAGCTTTTAGGATCAGTTCCTGGAAGTTTGAATATGCACTCTCCAAACTAGTTTCCGGTCGGCTTTCCAGTCAGGAGTAGGGCATTTCTGTTTGGCTTCCATCTTGCTTACTGATTGCCAAGGCAACGTATTAAATTGGGCTAATAGGTCTAATAGTAAACTCCCCCCTAAGTGAATGCCAGATGAGTCTTCCTGTTTTGTCTTCCTGATTATTTCATATGAGGGACATAAATTAACAAGATTTGACATCTTAAGGGGTTGTTAGCAGATTAGTTATGTTGAGCAATCCATGCTAATTAATTTACAAATTTAATGTACTTTTTTGTGTCGAGCCTGGTTGGTTGTCTCGGCTACATTATCTTCAACGGGTGCTATGTTGTTTTCCTAGTAGCTACTTCACCAAACCAGCAATATAATTTAAAAGCATCCAAAGCAGCATTTACTTCTCAGTTTCACATAATTAGCCATACCGTATGTCCTATGTGTGGTTATCACAACGGCAACATTGAATAATCCCCACAGGGCGATAATCTTCTTTGGGCTGAATGCTAAACTGCTTTGGGTTAGGATTACACAGCATGTGATTGGGGGGCACTCTGTGACTAAGGCTGGAATGGGAACAGACAACATTGGCATTGAGAGGAATTTAAGGAGCACTCTGTTTGTAGGGGTTGTTGCTGTAAATAAGACCACCCTCCCATTGGCACAGACATTCACATCCCCCAAACACGCACACACACAATCTCACAGACCTGCATGCTCACAGACAAACACTGAGCAAGAAAGAATGAAAGAAAGAAAGAATGAATCACCCAAAATGTCAAGATGGTCTAACAGGACAGTGTGCGCTGAACTTTTTATCAATTAACCTTTTAACTATATGTCCAGAGGTATAATTTTTTAGGGGACACTTGGCAAAAGGTCAGAGTTTGTATTTCGCTCTAGGATACGACAGCCTGAAGCGTTGAAAAGGTCCTGAGATGCAACAATTTCAACCTACAAGTTGTTGCCGCCCCCGCTGGGCCTCCTGATGTCCAGCCACAGGACATGTGTGACCTGGATCCAGCTGTCTCTATTGTTGTTCTGCCCAGGGGACATGGCTGCCTTTGTGTTTGCCCAATGATAGGACGAGTCCAAGTTGATTAACAAAAGAAAAGAACAGTTGTCTACGTGATTGTTTGCCAGACTCAAAAGATCAAGTCATGTGACCGCACCTCCTAACAAGCTGATGGCTGTTGAGAGGCGGGGGAGTGGGAGGTAGCCAATTTGAAATCTTGTTTACACGCACGGTGAAAGTGTGTGTCCAGTCAGTAAGTCACAAGTATTGATCTTTGATCATGATCATGTAATGTGCGGTTAGCAGCACATAGTCACGTGTATCTTTAGTGGACATTCTGCTGTTTCTTATTTCTTGCTTAGAATGTGCATTGTGATGGTTGATCCAGAGGAATTGTCCTCCGCCAGAGGACGAGCCAGCTGACTGATACTGCAGTGTACTGCTGCAGGGGAAAGTTGTCCCTCGCTGTCTGTCATGAGGTGTCATGGGTACATTATGTGACTGGTGGGGCGGAATATTTGCACTGTTTTGAGCTTTGATTGGATCGTTCTTGTCAAATTGACGCGTTAGCCGTGTTGGCTTGTTTTATGTAACAGGCTGGAGTTCCCCCGCTATACCATCGCGAGATAACTTTGCTAATATCCTTTGGGAATTATTGCTTTCTGCTGCTTTGTTGTCAAGCCCTATACCACCATGTCTGAGTCATGCCTCCTGGATCATTTATCCCATATACATTTGAGTTATTAAGTACACACTTTCCAAGCCACTCAAAACATGTTAATACTCTCCAGATTGTTCTATGAAATGGTATGCCCGGGCGGCTGCATTCCTGAAAACAGGCTTAGCTAAATATGCTCTCTCCAGGTTGTATGTGTCTCCTAAGAAGCATGTGACGTCGGAGCCGGGGCCCGAGTCTCCGCTGAAGTGGTGCCGGAAGGTTCTAGACCACCCCAGTCCGGAGACGGAGGTGGCCTGTCGGACCCTGCTTAACCGCCTGGATCAAAGTGAGCGTTTAGCAGCAGTATCACGGTTATAGAACTGTTTAATTAAAATGCACTGTTTAATTATATCCATGGCCTAAGGTTTTTTTTTTTTTAACCAAAACCTACCTCTTTTAACAAAATACCTCAATTTATTTTGCATGTTTCATGTTGCCTCTCGGAAACCTTTTATAGAATTTTTCCAGGCGATATCCCTCCAATTGAAACTTTGGTTAACAACGACCTTTGGCAATAAGCTAAGAACAAAGCCCAGTCTGCATCAAAGTGGTTTTTATTACGACAGGGACAGTGTGCCTCAGTGTCATGGTCAAGTTAAAAGAAACTCTATTCAGTTCTTTCCCTGCAATGAGGTGGTTTCTCCTCCCCCTGTGCTGCAGTGTTATTTACTGTTCACCATTACAGGGATCTTGTGTGTTCGCCGCATGGGTGACAATGCCCCAGATAGGTGTGTGTGTGTGTGTGTGTGTGTGTGTGTGTGTGTGTGTGTGTGGAGAGGGGGAGGGGGGGGAGAGAGAGGGGGGGGGGGGGGTTGGCTGCTTTGTGGTCGATCTAACACACTCATTCAATATTTATCCTGCTTGCGGCTCAAACTTCCGGCCCCCTGCAGAACTTGAACAACAGAGCTTTTCACACTGGGACAGAATGACCAGATGAAGTCACAGGCTGGGCCCATTACCTTGCCCTAGGTCAGCTCTCCTCTTAAATGGAGCCCCGGTGTTAAGTAGACTGAGTTAACCAAAGGGCCGGTTTGAAAGTAGACAATACGGTACTAACAATAATATATCAAAAGAAAGAACGCCCCTAAAATAGCACGGATAGCCGTTTTCTTTTAACGGAATATAAATGAAGAAAAAGAACAGTTTGTTCCACAGTGTTTTAGGGTTGAAGGGCTATAGGAAGGGCTATAGGAGCTACAGAGCAATCCAATAAAGGAGAAAACAACCTTTATTAATGCATTATAGCAAAATAAGAGTGGCTGTGCTATTGCAGTTCATAGACAGCTCATTTCTATTAACACAATTATGCACTCTTATATTGGATCAAGGCCTGGGTATTGTTCTCCACGTCAACCCCTTCCTGTCTTTCCTCATTTGTTGATGTGAATGCCCTTCTGCAAACTGTGTTTTAATAGCCTCCACTCTGTCTCACAACATGTCCGGTTGTTTGTGTCTTCTCTGTGTCTTCTCCTGTGCAGCGTCTCGCTGGAGGAACATCTACAGCAGCCCATCAGCAGACGCCAGCTCGGCGGGCTCCGGCCTGCTCTCTCCTGGGTACCACAAATCAACTAACCAAACCCTACTAACCTGTGGCAGCTCAGGTATGGCATGACATTAACACACTCCGCTCTTGCCACTTTCACAGGACTGGGATGTTGACGTTGGGGCTCGCAGTGGGGCTGGCCACAGTGCCTGAGTTTGAAATGCAACTGTAATGTTGAATGTTATGTTGAAATTGTGGTGCTGTGTTTACACGTTCCGAATGAAAGTTGAAATAACGTCGATGTTGGATGAGAGCGTTGTTATGAATATGTCTAGAAAGCTAACTGAAATTCCTGTGACATTTATGAGCTTGCTGCGCGGTGGTTTGACACTGTCCAATAGTGTGTGGCAATGGACAGCACAATGACACAACAGTGGCTCCATGGTTGTGGCAGCACTATTAATATTCATCTTTGCATGAATGTGTAAATGCTTGGCTTGCTTGTAGTGGCCCTTAGTAACCCTTTACCTGTTATGTACCCACATATACTGATGTATGATATGATTGTGATGATGAGGATGATGATGATGGTGATTTTGTTGTCGTAAGTCCATTTTCGTTTTAAAATGCAGTAGTGACTGACAGACAGGCCTTACTGGTATGGGAAAGCTCTCTGCAGACCAACCCAGCCCGTCAGAACTTACACTGCTGTACATTGAAGTATAGTCAGGCTATCTGGAACAGAGGAGCCTCTTTATCTTAGACACTTTCACTGAACCTAAAATTTGGCTAGCTCCCCACGCTCTCTTTGTGTTCTAGTAACGGAAAAAGGGAACACAGGAAAAAGTGGTGGCTATTTTTAGGTGTCCTTTCTGTTCTGTGCTATGAAGTGTGAGCTAAACGGTGTTGGTGTGGATGGGGGGTTTGTGTTTGCAGGCTACAGGAGTATGCCCTCGGCCCTGAGCTCCCAGTCCTCTATAGACAGCGAGCTGAGCAACTCCGATGACTCCATCTCCATGGGCTACAAGCTTCAGGACCTCACTGATGTTCAGATCATGGCTCGACTGCAGGAGGAGAGTGAGTGCTGCCGCTCTGGTGTTTAATGCTTTGCCTTACGGCGCTCTTACATTTGTGTATGCAGAGCTTAAAGGGTGTGTCGCTATTTGCTTAATGGCATACAAATAGAGAGGATTATGTCATCTGTGTTTGCTCAGGGCTCAGACAAGACCATAACGTTCTAGCTTTCTGTATCTGTGGGATTTTGTATTTCCCTGCCTTAGTTTGTTTTGTCTCTTTGTCTAATTGTGTGTATGTTTGTGTGTGTGCGCGCGCCCAGGCCTGCGGCAGGACTACGCCTCCAGCTCGGCCTCTGTGTCTCGCCGCAGCTCCTCCGCCTCCCTGCAGTCGCTGCGTCGCGGTGGCACCTACAGCGACCAGGAGTTCGACACCTACAGTCTGGAGGACGAGGAGGACGAGTGCGGCGCCCTGCCCCAGCGGAGACAGCGTTTCACCCCCTCGCCCCTGGGTTCACCCCGATGCCTGTCCCCCTCCACCTCTGCCCAGGGCCAGGAGTACGGCACCAGGTTGGGCGCCCCGCGGACACGTGGCCCGCGCCGCTCACTGCAGGGCCCCAGTGCAGAGCTGCTGAAGTTTGCCAAGAGTGAAGGTATGCACAGGTCAACGTCCACGAATATTATTGTCTCCTTTTGTACTTCATATTATCTAACACATTGTTTTTATTACAGCCAATTTTTTAGTCTATAATTTCATAGGGATAGTGATCAACCCCAATAGAAACAGATCAGACTGTTGCACACCCTGGAATAATAAGCAGCTGTTTCACCTAAACCCGGTGTGTGTTTGTGTGTGTGTGTGTGTGTGTGTGTGTGTGTGTGTGTGTGTGTGTGTGTGTGTGTGTGGTTCCAGAGGAGTTGAGGCACAGCATGCCTAACCTGGCCCCCCGCACCAGCCTTCGTTCCCTGGAGGCTGTCAGAAACAGCCGCAGCATGGAGGCTAACCTCCAGAGCTCTGGCAACCGCATGTCCCGCCTCCCTCACTCCCCCTCCTCAGGTAACCCACCCAGCAACCCCACCCTCCGCCTTACCTTTACCATCTGCCACGATACCATCACCCTCATGCCTTCAATAATGTACCACTGCCCTATGGTAAGTTTCCATTGGCCCAATACTTGTACCCATTGGTCCACTATGGTGTCCCACCCTTCACTATCTTTCACCTGCCCCAGTACTAATGTACTAGGAAACCCCACCCACCCCTATCACTATCACACACAAGCCCAGGAACCACTTCCCTTCCCTATATTTAACTTGGCCTGCAACTCTGTGCTGCCACACATGGTGTCCAAGTCCCCACTGTGTGGGGAGTTCTTTTTTTAAGTGATACATTGCGAGATGTCTTCAGTTTTTCCTCCAGACCTACTGTGAACTTACTAAGATCTTATGATACCACTATGCCTACCTCATCCCCATCTAGGTATGACCTCCAGTCGAATACGTGGCAGTGGTCAGTCTCCTCTATCCATTCGGGCCCCAGTGAAAGCCATGGGTCCTGTGGGCTCTATGACAGGCACCAGGCAGCCACCAAGAGGCCTTCCTGTGGTGCAGAGTGGAACTGGGGGAGGGATCCGGAGGGTCCAGTCTCCAGGCCCTGCCAATGGTGGAGCCTACCCAGCAGGGAGAGGCGCAGCTGGGCCAGGGAGGCAGAGCATGGGGCGGGGTGCGACTGGAGCAACACAGACTACCAGGGGCAGACTCACTCAGCCCACAAGAAGGTAAGTGCTTAAAATGGAGGGCTAGGCTTTTTTGCACCTTGATTTTACATTGTCTGTAACAAATATCATTATATAACTGGTATATTTTTTTATTGTTGAATTCTGATTTAGAAGAATTTTACATAAATTATCATTTGTGTTTTTTCTATAGCTAAAATTCTTGATTTTTTTTATTTTATATACATTTTTTTGTTTTTTTACAGATCTTTGGGTATGAGCAGGATCTCAGATGAGTCGTGGAAGGAAGGCTGTTACTGAGAATCAGCAGTACTGAAGAATGGCTCATCTATCTTTTACCTCTCATGGTACAAGCAACACACAAGTAACGTGCTGTACTGCCTGTCAATGCCAAGCAGACTGCGGCACCGGCTGCACTAAACCTGTAGATGACAAACAGAACTTTCCCTGGCATGATCACTCTACCCCTACTCACACCTACAGGAATAGATGGAAAGGGAGAGTCACACTGCTGAAAACATTTGAGACCTTAATGTTTTGTTCTATTGTTTTTCAACATGTCAGTTTGAGCTTGATATGTTTTTTTTTGTATAATAACTGGGAGAGATAGTTGGGACAAATGTTGTGATTTACATTGTCCCATTGCTGTACAATAATTTTGATTTGATTTGTTGTTGGTGTACTCTGTAAATTCATAACATGTGAAGGAGATTTGAAAACTGGAGTGTTGCATGTTTATGTATGAATCTTTTCCCTTACCCTTCAATGGATGCAGCAGCTCACTCTCAGTGATGTGATTATGATAGCAATGTGAGATCTTCCATGCCTACCACGTTGATCCGTGGAGGGTTTTTTGACCACTTGTGAGTAATTGATTTGTGAATTCATATGAATAATTATGTTGTTGTATTTGTGTTTTACTGGCACAGAAATGCAACATATCTGGTTTAAACTTCCCTTTTAACTAGAAGAAAAACCCTGAAGAAAAAAATGTAATTAGCGTTACATGATTCGGGTTAATTATATGTGCCAACATGCTTTTCAGCTGTAACACTGTTTCTAAGTTATGAAGGACTCTTACTAGTTGAAGATACTGAAAACATCTTCCAGTCATTTTTGACTGCATATCAGGAATTGTATTTTAGTGTTTGCTGTTTGGATACCACTGTATGATGAAGAATATGGTTTATGCACCAAGGCCTTTTGTATCGCCTTGTAGAAACTATACACCCCCATATGTGGAGTGCCTAAAAAAATGCAGAATTTGACATGTAAATAAAATATATATACCTAAACTATGTTTGTTGTTCATTTTATTCATCTAAATGATATGTATGACAGAAACACCTGAAGTGTATTTTTCCACTTTGAAGAAACAGTAGCTAAGGCCCCTGTCGTGCATCATTATCTCTGGCCTTGGTTGGACCACAACTTATTACTGTACTCTCGAATGGCAGGGTCTTTAAGTAGTACAATCATACACATATCAGTTTTATGAAACAGATTTTTCATTTACTATCCAACAAGTATTATACCTTGACATCAGGAACCGACTTACACTATGTATCTCCTAGTACCTCATTGCAATTATACGTGACGCAAATACAGTAGGATCAGCCGGCGGCAAACGAGGCCACGCATTGTCTGTCCCCCGCCCTCCCTTGGTTGTCAGGAAGCAACCTGATTGGCCGAGGCCTAGCAAAGAGTGCCCGGGGATCCAAAACTGCAGGCCGCACTTATCTTACCGTCAAAAATAAACCAAAACAATAACAAATAAACGGGGAACATCGCCGGTTGGCGTAGAAGAGTTCGATATCAGGTAAACATTTTGTATATGTTGAAACGGCATACCGAATACGATGCACGGGCCCAGTCGGCCGAAGTGGGCCTCTTTCAGCCCTTTTAGAAAACAACATGGAGATAATGCGGCAAGAGCCGCTATGGCTAGGTTAGCGAGCTAGCCTGCTAAACCTGGTGGGTTTGTCTTGCAGATTTCAATTAAATGCATTGATATTGAACACATTACAGTTCATAGTATTATTGCATATATTGTATTTTGAATTAAACGATAGTTTATATGTTTATGTGATCATAACACAATAGTAGAATCATGAAGATCGAATTGACCATTTTAGCCATTTGGCTAAACAAAATGGCGATTTAACAAATAGGGTCCTAGCATAGCTTCGTGGCTAGCTGGCTAGCTAGCAAATAGGTGGTTGCCGCCCTTGTTGCATTGCACAACGTTAGCAGGGCTTTCATTGGCGGCGATAAATTCTAGGCATTTGTGATTTGCTGCAAATATCTCCGGGAACGAGACCTTCGCATAAATACAACAAGGAAGTCGTTTTAGATACGCTTTTTTTTTTTGTCCCAACATGATTTACGTTATATTTGTTTCTAAAGGCATTCGTTTTAAAACATGGCAAATGTGTATTGCTGTCTACTGCAGGACCAACTGCAGTGTTTTGTCGATAACTGCTTGCTTTGGCATAAATACAAATAATTTCTGTACATGCAACCAGCTTACCCCTTCATTATCACTTCAAATTTAATGCAGAGAGGGAGACTTGCTTGAAAATGTTAATAAATGTTTTTGGTGTTGGACCCCTTTCACTCCACTAATCATGTCTCTTGTTCTCTTGCATACAGAATCATCTTCCGTAATGGAAGGCAGCTACACAAACATCCCTTTGTTGTTCTAAACAATTGTTCCATCTAATGTGAAGGTAGATATGCTCCTATACCTGTTTTTAAGATAAGTCATCATATTCTTACATTCACTACCGATTTAAATGTCAACATCTCCAAGAAGCACTGGAAAGAATACATGCTATGTCTTTCAGTAATTTTCAGGGTAAAGAGATGGACCAAGGCGGAGGGGTCTTGGAGCTGCACACACAGGAGCTGAAGATGCCACACACAATGATTATGCAAGACTTTGGTAGGTTTAAGAATTCAGCTTTTGCAAGACCCCAGAAAGATATTGCATAACCTCCTGCAAGACAGACAAAAGTTGATGTAATCTGATTGCAAAAAAAATATTTGCAGGGAAATTTCTAATAAATTTACTCCTCAAGAACTTGTTTTGCAAATGATGCTATTGAGTTTCATCATCATCTTGTTTGATGAGTTTGTTATTTCTAGCCTTATGTCTGTCCTATAATTTCCTAACCTTAAAATTCTTATATCTACAGTGGCAGGAATGGGTGGCCTAGCTCATATAGACGGGGACCATATAGTGGTGTCAGTGCCAGAGGGCATGCTGCTGTCTGATGTGATGACAGACGAAGGCTTCCTGCTGGAGCACGGCCTAGAGGTGGAGGGCCTGGAGACGGAGGTTGTCGAGGGCCTGGAGGCCGAGGTCGAAGCCCTGGAGGTGGAGGGCCTGGAGACTGAGGTGGTTGAATTCGAGGCCCAGGTCGTAGAGGGACTGGACGGGGAGGTAGAGGTGGAAGGACTAGAGGCTCACGTCGTGGAAGGCCTGGATGGGGAAGTAGAGGTCGAGGGCTTGGAAGGCGAGGTGGAGGTCGAGGGCCTAGAGGCTCACATAGTCGAGGGCCTTGAAGCACACGTGGTAGAGGGCCTGGATGAGGAGGTAGAGGGTCTGGAGGCCCACGTAGTGGAGGGCTTAGAAGCAGAGGTGGACGTTGAGGACTTGGAGGCCCACATGGTTGGTGGCGTCGAGGAGGACGTGGAAGTGGAGGGCCTAGACTCAGAGGTAGATGTCGATGGCCTACAAACGGAGGTAGTGGACGGTCACGAAATCAGCCACAGACACATGGTGTCCCCGGACGGTGTGATGATGCCCGAGAACATTCTCGGCACAGAGGTGGCTATAGAGGAAGCTCTGGACCACCACCACCATGTCCTCACTGCGGAACTCATCCAGGACCACCGCCACCACCATCACCACCACCACCACCACCATCACGATGACGTCATGGCTGACCAGGTGTTTGTGGCTGAGCTGCTGTCAGAGCACCAGGACAGCAGTCTGGACGAGGACCTCGGCTCTGAGGAGGTCATGGTGGCTGAGGCCGACTCGGAGAACATCATCCAGGCACACCAGGGGCTGCCGGCCGAGGTCGTCGACCTGCAGACGGACGAGGATGAGGATGAGAGGAGCAACTCGGAGGATTACCTAATGATCTCCTGTGAGTCAGAACTCTAGCCAGACCACACACCTTGGATTAACTATTGCATAGTTTTTTTCCGTTTTTTATTCTTTTTACAGGTATTTAAATATTGCTTCCTTGCACCATAAACAATTTATTCAGTCCTTAAACCAAATAGACACGTCTAAAAGTAACTCGTGTGTGGGTTTTTGTTTGTGCGTGTGTGTGTGTGTTTCTGCAGTGGACGAGGTTGGTGAGAAACTAGACATGGGCGACACCCCTCTAGAAATCAGCAGTGAGGTGATGGAGGATGAGGAGTCAAAACAGGAAGGCTCAGAGGTCATCAAAGTCTACATTTTCAAAGCTGAAGCAGATGACGATTTGGGCAAGTCACTTCCACAGGGTTTTCCCTGCAAATTGATCAGCAAGGCCTATTTCGGCCACGCTATAGACACTCTTAAGAAGAAAACATTTGTTGTGTTTAATGTTAATTTGTAATTAAATGTATACAATTCTATTTGTATTGCATTTCAATAGTTTATTGACCTATGAACTTTACCTGTCTCAAAGTCAGGAAAAACCCTGTGTAGAGAAATTTATTTAAATTTGATTTCAATCTAAAACTTTAAACTCATTTACTCATCATCTAATATTTGATCTGTCAGAGCTCAAATAAAAATAACTCTTCTTCCCACATTGGCAGTTGGTATATCGTCGTGCTTCGCCTTGTTTCTGCCTAACAGGAGGGACTGAGGTGATAACAGAGGACGATTACCACAACGGTCATCCCGACGTAGAGGCTGCATCCTCGGGCAGACTGGGAGTGGGACGGGACAAGACCGTGTACAGGCCCGTTAAGAGCCGCCAACCGCTGAAGGTGGAGGAGGAGAGTGACAGCGAGAGTGACAGTGAAAGTGACGATGACAACATTGTCAGTAAGTACGCCCCATGCCTCGACCCCTTGACCTCAACCAATCAACAGGCAGTTTGAGCGTGATACCAAGCCAATCTTGTGGGATCTCCTGTTTTTGTCATCAGGAGAATGACGAGTAGCTGTTATATCTATTGCAATTGTTTGATCAGTGTGTTGATTATGATTGCACACGACTTAATCAAGTGGGCTGACGTCCTGTAATTGTCCAGATGATGGCGGTATGGCAGAGCAGGTGTACATGGAGGTGGTCGTGGGCGAGGAGGAGGCTGCAGCACAGCAGGCCGAGCTCGACGACTCTCCCGGCAGCAAAATGTTTGTGCCCGTGTCCTGGACTGCCGCTTATGGTACATTTTGACATTTATTTT
This sequence comes from Galaxias olidus, assembly GCA_026901105.3. Classification (NCBI taxonomy): domain Eukaryota; kingdom Metazoa; phylum Chordata; class Actinopteri; order Galaxiiformes; family Galaxiidae; genus Galaxias; species Galaxias olidus. The sequence continues at coordinate 134,401 of JAPMUY010000414.1, read as the reverse complement.
AACCATATACTTTAGTCGTTGTCTGTAAAGAAAAAATGCAGCTCAGCCCGTTGCATATGTTTATTGTTTCTAATAGGGGGTTAAGTCTGTGGTTTTTCAAACCAGTTTCTGAGTTGATGGTATTAGAGTTTAATTATGGATTTATGTGTCTCTTTGTGTTTTTGTAGGGGGTAACAATCTTGATACAAAGGGGAAAAACGGAGCAGCTCCATATCTGCAGATCAGAGATGGTCAGGGCACCAACCGCGCTCTCAAGCAGAAAATCAAGAAGAAAAAGAAGGGAGATGCGCAGCAGTCCCAAACCGGTATGAGCATCTGTTCTTACCTTATAGGAGGGCTACGCCTAATCGCCCAATGTCTTATCAGCAGACTGCAGTAGACTATATCTGCTCACAACCCAAATGCATTCTAAATATACCTTGGAGTATGGCATATTGTATATTATAACGTCATATTATCCTGTGTATTTGAAAACTATTAAGCAAAAACTGTACACTTTCCGAAACCTGCCTGGAGATGTTAGTTATTCATAAAAGGGACTGAATTAGGATTTCACATCTTGTGATTGAGGTGAATCTGTTCAGGATGTAACACATGTCAAAGTAAGTCATGTCTAGCTGAGTGTCTTATTTATCATGTAAAAAACAAAATGTATCATGACGTTTTCTTCTGTCCCGTCTCCTCAGCTATGATTATCGGACCAGACGGCCTGCCTCTGACCGTCTACCCATGTCACATCTGCGGCAAGAAGTTCCGTTCGCGCGGCTTCCTGAAGTGCCACATGAAGAACCACCCGGACCACCTGATGAAAAAGAAGTACCAGTGCACCGACTGCGACTTCACCACCAACAAGAAGGTCAACTTCCACAACCACCTGGAGAGCCACAAGCTGCTGAGCCACCACAGCGACCGCTCCCCAGAGTACTCCGAGTACACGCGGCGCTACCACGAGTCCAGCCCGCTGGGCTCCAACAAGCTCATCGTCAAGGACCGTGAGCCCAAGCTGCACCACTGCAAGTACTGCGACTACGAGACGGCCGAGCAGGGCCTGCTCAACCGCCACCTGCTGGCGGTGCACAGCAAGAACTTTGCCCACGTGTGCGTGGAGTGCGCCAAGGGCTTCCGCCACCCCTCGGAGCTCAAGAAGCACATGCGTACGCACACGGGAGAGAAGCCCTACAACTGCCCGCACTGCGACTTCCGCTGCGCCGACCAGTCCAACCTAAAGACTCACATAAAGAGCAAGCACGGGGCCGACCTGCCCTTCAAGTGCAGCCACTGCCCCCAGGCCTACGCCGACGAGCGGGAGCTCCAGCGCCACGTGGAGGTGGTGCAGGGCCACAAGACCCACCAGTGCCCGCACTGCGAGCACAAGAGCACCAACTCCAGCGACCTGAAGCGCCACATCATCTCGGTGCACACCAAGGACTTCCCCCACCAGTGCGACGTCTGCGACAAGGGCTTCCACCGGCCCTCGGAGCTGAAGAAGCACGCGGAGACGCACAAGGGCAACAAGGTGCACCAGTGCCGGCACTGTAACTTCACCACCTCCGATCCCTTCACGCTGAGTCGCCACATCCTGTCGGTCCACACCAAGGACCTACCCTTCAAGTGCAAGCGCTGCCGGCGAGGCTTCCGGCAGCCCATGGAGCTGAAGAAGCACATGAAGACGCACAGCGGCAGGAAGGTGTACCAGTGCCAGTACTGCGAGTATAACAGTTCGGACGCTTCTGGCTTCAAACGCCACGTCATCTCCATTCACACCAAGGAGTACCCGCACCGCTGCGACTACTGTGCCAAGGGCTTCAGAAGGCCCTCGGAGAAGAGCCAGCACATAGCCAGGCACCACAAAGACATGTTGATGTGATTTCACGACACACAGACAAAAACACTCCTCTCTCCATAGTAGATCTGTTTTCATATACCCAGGGGTAATTTTAAGACTAATGACAAGAGAACGGCCATTGGTGACAGTTGGTAAGTTATGTTAACATCTGATCGTTCTCTGTGCTGTGATGACATGATATTGGTCACCATTTAAGCCTCACCAACCCCAGATATAGTAGACGAATGCATCTTTGGATGGGGGCTGGTTCAAAATGAGAAGCATATACACGTTGTGGGACAGCTGTAACTTTAGTCCATGTATGTCTTGTTATGCTGCAGAGGAATCACATAATGACATGTATTCAGGGGTTCAAATGTCTATATTTTTATACCCACTCAGCTAAAATGCTGCAAGAAGGCAACAATGTCTTCTGTTATAGGAATTGGTGCTTTCAAGAACGTCGAGCCAGTTCTTCAGATGAAATTAGTACAGTCGATTTACTTTGCCTTCTACAGGACTGAACAGATTACACCCCACGAACACACAGACGAGTCGGCTTTTATCCTAAAATTTGTTTTAAATACAATTGCAATCATGTCAATAATCTGTGGGGTTAGCCATTGTTGAGTTTGGAATTTCCAAAACAACGTTTACATTACGTGCACCTTGAAAGGATATTCCCTTAATGTACCAGTTGCACGTTGTTTATCTAAATGTTAAAGTGAAATAATTGGTTATTTTATTCCATAATAATAAAAATTATATAAAAATTGACTTGATTGATTAAGCTAACTCAACATTGTTGTAAATAAGAACTACAGAAATAACTGCAATTACTGGAATTGACAGAATATCCCTTTAATGCTCTAATGTTATTGGTTTTCAAAACTTAATTTGAAATGCTAAAAAGACTCAGCCTGATGCCGATTATTAATCCTCCAATGTATTGATGTCGTAAACCTCACAGGTGGGTATCTTTATAATGTCATGGTCTCGTCTGAAGCAGTTTTTTCGCCAAGCTTTTGGAATGTCATCGCCAGATGTGTATGTGTAAATGAAACCATATAGGACAAAGATGTGCTTTCTCAGCCAATCATCCGATTTTCAATCATGCCTTACATCCATCGGTCTTTATTTTCCTCATGCACTGAACTTAGCTAAAGCAGGAATCGGGAGAAGTGAAATTTTTTTTTTTTTAAAGTCTCAAACATGCTGTAAAAAAATACCATTCTGAGAGATTATTTGTGTTTGAGTTAGTAGAAGGCACTTTAATTACTATTTTTATTTTTACATGTCTGAAAGGTTTGTATAGTCCATGGATATAAGACGATTACTGAGTGTTGTGAGTGGATAAAGTGTTCTGAATATTACCTCTTAGCTAATGGAGTGGCAAAGGACCATACTTTCATCAAAATGTCATTGAAAGCTGTCAATGAATTCATGTAACATCCCGCTTTCTTAATAAGTGATCCGGTTCTGTATTTATATTTGTGCTCACTGGCATCCATTTCCCTGACCTTAACCCTGTATCCCGAATGTGGGGTTCCAGCTCTTTGAATTTATTGGTCGAGATATGGGCATTAGTCTTAACGTATGCTGTCTCAATTAAAGAAAAAAATTTGGTGGTATAAAACAATCGATGCATTTATTGTACATTTGTTGTATTTTTTTCTTTCTGTATGATTGTTGAAAAACTACTGGTGGGGAGAAACCAAATAAAAACAATTATCTTTTTACTCTAGTGTCCATTTATTCTCTTCTCATCTTACTCCTGGCAGTTGCCACTAGATGGCATTATTTACCTTCCCTTGTGCTGCAGCAGGTCACAGTGCATAGTGGAGGTTACTCATCGATCTTGTCCTATTAGATATGGTAGCTTAGTTGTTTCCTTGTGTGCAGCGTGGCGATGGGTGGTTAAAGCATATGATGAGAATCAGTCTAGTTACATGTGTTCAAGCATTAGACTAGAGCTTTGACAAGAGCTGAGCCAACAAGTAATTAGGGGGTTTCAGCATTTCTTTATATCTCTTACTGTGCAGAATAATTTATACTCCACATTAGACTCAACATGAACCAACAATTATATTATCTTAGTACAGTGGGGTAGACAGAAAATGGTTACTTGAGGCACACAGTAAAGACAAGATGTATTGTGTCTCTAAGGAATGCAAGTTTGGGGCTAAATATTATCAACCCAAAATACATTACAGTCATTTAGCAGACACTTCTATCCAATGCAACTTACAATGGAATTTCAGGGGCAGCCCCTCTGGAGCAACTTTGGGCTAAGTGCCTTGCTCAAGGGCACACTAGACTGGTGTTTCTAAGTTGGCTTGAACTCATGACCTTATGGTTGGCAGGTTGCAGTTCTACTACTAGGCCACCACTATCCAAATAGTTCTCCCCGCTTTGAATCAAATGCCTAGTCATTGTGCACTACAGTTTTCACTCACATAGGACGCGATCCATTTTTAAAAGATGACATATAGAGAATGAAGAAGTATCGTCAAAACCATATCTTCGTACTTGAAGAACCTCTGCTAAGCTCAGCTAGAGAGGCATGCGCTTTTTTAAAATATTCAAATACGCTACCAGACACTGGTGCAGACAGTTGACTGCATAAAAACTCTGCACTACAAGTACGGATGTGATGCACTTCAAGACACATTACCTCCCTCCACTGCTTTCATTGGCTGTTCCCTGTCTCCTGTCAGGGACGATCTATGACACGCCATGCTCCAGGGAAATAAGACAGTGCAGGTGGGTTCACATGGACAGCACCAGCTCGCCGCTGAAGAAGATGATGTACAGGGAAAGTAGGCCCCTCCTCCGTTTGCTGCTTTCTCCTAATGCAGCATCGCACGGAGAATGCTTATTGAGGCAGCTGTCAGTAAAACTGCTGAGATAAGAAAGATCAATATGTAGAATCGTGAAATCCTTTTGTTGACCTATGGCCTCGCTCTTTCACTTTATTATCCAAAAGGATATTTTAGGTAATATGTGCGCACCAGACGTGGCCTCTGAATGTGCAGAGATACAGAATTATTTCACTGTTTTTTAACCGTTATTTAAGAATGATTTAACCCGAGCAATAGCAGCGATTCATGTACGCTTCCACCTTTTCACTCTTAACTTTTACAAACTGTTGTGTCAGCAAATATGAAATTGTCCCAATCCACTCAAACTCACACATGCACACACCCATATACAAATAGAAAAGTATCAGCAGTATTATCAGACTGCCATCAGTGCGATTAGAATTGTCTGAGAAATTGCACACATATAATCCTCCCCTACAGAGGCTTAGTCCAGTTATATCCATATTTCAGGGGATCGATGGGCATGTGGTTTGAGTGTTATTGGAGTTATGGAAATAATCATGAATCCAGGGATTGATGCCAACACTAAGCAGACTACACCAATCATTTATAAAATGACCTTTTGGGCCCAAACAGCAGACTTTTTTTGTCTAAACAGTGCAGACTACTGAAGGGATTGTGTTGAGGCTTTTAAGATAGGACCATATTCAGATGCCCCAACATTTGTAAATTTGCCAGACATGCGCTTCTTGTAAGCACATTGTCGTAGATAACTAGACTGTTCAGGGATGCTGGTGACGGCGAGCCTGATGTTGTTTGTGGATATTTCAATTAGGAGAATAACAAGTGGAGCTGGTGGGCATTGTGCCAGCACCTTGTTCCACTACCAGACAATGACAGTCCCCTATTATCTCAAGATCCTGTGGCCCATATAGTCCATGTTGCAATGGGCAGGTCCAGATTGTCTGAGACAGAGCCAGTATTGGAGCCAACTTGAGTGCTAGCCAGGCCTCTTGGGAAATCAGGCCCAGATTGCTCAGAGCCAGGCTGAACAGGGCTGTTGATGAGTCAGAGGAGGGACTGTGTGGTGCACTACAGAGAGCAAACAATAGCCCAGCTGCCTACAGACAATGAGAGCCCTCCTGACTCACACGATCCCAAAGGGTGGCCCACTGATACTGTTGCCCTGTTTACATCTGACTGGGACAGTTTGCACTCGCTGTGTTTTCATTCTGTCAAATGATGTGGCTCACAGCAACAGCTTTGTCACTTCTGTCTATTTTACAGGAGCCAAGTGTATTACATCAAATTTTAAAATGAATGTAAAGTATGATGGCCCAAGGAGACACCTTTCTTAGAAACCATGCTCTAATTGGCATTTATATACAATGTGTCACTAGATGTCACTATTGTAATATCATAATCTGGATGGAATCCTAGTCTTATTTCAAATACAACCAAGTGCAAATTTTTAGACACGTTGAATTTAGAATGTTTGCTATTTTTGATTGAAATTTTGACATGTGGAAATAATGTAAACTTTTCCATTTATGTCCAGGGTGGAATATAACCTACTTCGTTACCGATGTTGACCTGCAGCGCACACAAGGCGCGTCATCGGTAGGTGGGTCTTACTTGGATGAATATTACCACGGTAACGTTGCAGCAAAGCTTCAGTCGGGCACTGGATACTAAGGACGAGTTGTTAGACAGTCTTCTCCGTCAGAAGATCAATCGTACGTTATCCTCGTGGAATGGATACTACTAAGCAGCTGGAAATCCTCGCACTGGTTATGATCAGCACTCATTATATGTTCGAAGTCCTTATGGTCACCTGGTTTTACTATAACATAGAGCCATCCGACATTTCCAACTATGGATTGCCAATTTACTAGTCCACTCCTTTCTTTTTTTGTCAAGACAGCCAGCCGTTACTGAAGAAAATAGCGATTATGCACCGCAATATTGTCCATGGATATCTTCCGTGTGGAATTTGGATCGCGCGCTTTGTAGTTTCCATAGGTTGCCATTTTCCTTATATTGCATCAATTTACGCGTGAAGGGCATGGACAAGCTGTCTAAAATGTTTTAGTGAATACCTAGCAGAGTTGAATTTAGATTAGATCCAATTTGTTAACTACCTTGCTACATCTGTGTAAAATGTTTTAGAGTGAGGAGAGCTAGAGAATCGCTTTGCGCGCTAATAGGAACAGTGTGCTGCAGCCTTTAGGCGCTTTAAATAAATTCCGTGGGTAATAGCCACTGATTAGAGCGCCCGGTCATCCGAGCCTTCCTTTTTCAATTTACTCGTAATGTATTAAAGTGCATGTACAATTATTCTATAAATTGAAGTTAATCCGCACAGTTTACTGTTTAGCCTAGAGTTAAACTTTTCTCAGCTTTGCAGAACTCAATAATGGCTTTGCCCGACAGTGTAATTCCTGTGGAGGACGTAACCTTCCCAGAGATAATAGAGCTTAATGTTGGTGGCCAGGTGTACATCACGCGCTATTCAACCCTCACTAGCGTGCCAGACTCCCTACTATGGGAGATGTTCAGCCGGAAGTCGACCAAAGGACTAGCAAGAGATACAAAGGGCCGCTTCTTCGTGGACCGTGATGGCTTCCTGTTCCGGTACATCCTGGACTACATGCGTGACCAGCAGTTGGTTCTGCCTGACCACTTTCCCGAGCGCGGGCGTCTTCAGCGAGAGGCCGAGTTCTTCAACCTGCCTGAGCTGGTCAAACTCCTGGCTCCCAAAATCAGCAAGCAGAACTCCCTTGGCGACGAGGGCTGTCAGAGCGACCCAGAGGACTCCTCGCCAGGGATCGACACCGCCCGAAACCTCGGATCCCTGGGTGCTGCCGCTGCTGCCTGTGCGAGTCTAGTGCCAGGCCCCGGGGATAGCAAAGGCTCTGGGTTCATTACTATAGGTTACCGGGGCTCGTATACTTTAGGACGGGACAGCCAGACCGACGCCAAATTCCGGAGGGTGGCGCGCATCATGGTTTGTGGAAAGACGTCCCTGGCCAAAGAGGTGTTTGGAGATACGCTGAACGACAGTCGTGACCCTGACCGCCCCCCGGAGCGCTACACGTCACGCTACTACCTGAAGTTCACCTTTCTGGAGCAGGCGTTCGACAAGCTAGCCGACGCAGGCTTCCACATGGTGGCCTGTAACTCAACAGGAACCTGCGCCTTTGCCCACGAGCAGACAGACGACAAGATCTGGACCAGCTACACTGAATATGTGTTCTACCGTGAGTGAGATCGTCGGCCCTGTTTTCCCTGGCCCCCCCCCCGCCTCAAAGTGAACACCCTACCCAACCCCCGAGCCTCCAGCCAGCCCATGCCGTTCTCTCTGTGTCTCTCTCTCTCTCTCTCTCTCTGACTGACCCCTGTTCCAGTAGATGTACTCTAGATACTCCCTCCTCACACCTCCTCCTCTCTCCAGCATTCACATGTGTGTCCCAGAACGGTGGCCACCACCACCGTAGCCCTCGCCTCTCATCTCCAGCCTTCCACTCTGCCCCCACTCTACTACCTCCAGCTCCGGAGCTCCCCAACCACAACAAACCTTCTCCTGTACAGACTGCCCCTTTCCACACACTCCTTCCCAACTGTACATAGGGCATCTGCCTTGGTGAAGAAATGCTGTTTCTAAGAGCTCTTTTTGTGCTGTTCACCCCCGGCGTGGCTATGTGACAATAGAACTAGCTGTAGGGGCTGGTTGGAAAGGGCTTTGAAGAGGCCCCCGTAAAGTAAAGTGCGCTGTCGCTGCTTACCCCTGCAGATCCGACTCTCACACAGTCCTCTGAACGAAATTACCAAATAATTGGACGTCTTATCAGTCTTGAGGGAAGTGAACAGCCCAGCACAAAAAAGGAAGTGTTACATTAAAAAAAAATCGAATTTCTCTCCTGTCTTTATTAAACGTGCCTGTGACAAAATGGTTTGAAAATGGCGAGCGGTTTTACAGTTCGATATGAATATTGTCTTTTTGGAAAGATGGTTTTTGTAACGCGTCTGTCGTTGGAGGTGGACAGACAGTAGGAACACAAGAGATGAAGCACACTGAACTCTTTTTGGAGCAAAAAATATAAACTAATTGCTGTATATGGTAATTCATTTATTCATGTAATATATATCAGTTTAGAAATGATGTTGGACATGAATCAATGTAACTAACGCTTGGGTAATAGAACTCCAAAAGATCAACACGTCTTGTTGACCCCCAAAACAAAGAAGGTTGCTTGGGATGGCAGTAACAGTAGAGTACTGATTGTTCAATGGGCCGATGAGTTTGTCGATGGCCTACGCTAAGAGGGCAGTGGAGCTGCAAGGTGTTGCATCCCTAGTGCTCTCCTTTTATAATCTTACTTTTTATTTTAATGCTGTTCTGTACTTTATTTTCTTTGAAGAAGATGATTTATATCGTAATTTGTAATCGACGGGGCCCACAACACGCCCATAGACCCATCATTTCGAATCACAATGGTACCTCTGTTCTCTCTTCTGGGTGTTTTCTAAATGAAGACGCTATTTATGGTCTTCTACGATTTGGCTCAGTATTACAGTTAACACTGTTGCATATTTGATGATGGCTCTCATTTACTGTAAGCCTATACCCCTGAGAAGAGATAGGAGAACTCTCAATTCAGCTAAAGCAGTGTTTACTCAATGCTATTGCAGCAACAGAGTCATGGTGTGGGTAGTTTGTTGAGACTGGGTATACAAAAAAACAACATTAGCTATTATAGATGACTTACAGTTTGTTATGGTTTAGGGACATTTTCAGGTGTTGTGTCGGTACACAATATCTCAATGCAGAAGTAACCCACTTTTAGTAGAAGCCCTACATTGTACAGATTCAAAAGTGGTGCTAGATATTAACGCAAACTGTGTTTTGAAAGTGGCTAAGAAGTGCAAGTTTTAATTTGCGGCAATGTGTGTAAGGTCCTTCAAAACAGCTGGGCAGCACAACTGACAGAGGTGATAAATGTACTGTTTGCTATTATTTAATCTCTGGTAGTGCATATTGGATTTGAACAACACGCTGTTCACACATTTGTATTTGTTTCTTGCCAAATGCAGTGACAGTGTCCTTACACAGCAATTCTAACATTTGAGAACGAAAGTTAAGTCCTTATTTTGAATAAGATTTGAGCTATCCGAATGTTTCATTAGCTTATACAGTAGGGTCATTCAGTTCTGTTCAATAAAAATGGTGTTTGGCTTTCTGTTGCAACAAGTTAAAAGCGGTTAACGTAGAAGTCTTATTCCAAGAATTTTTTTTTTCCAAATGTTCTTCCTTTCAATGTAGGGAAAACTCATTAAGGAAAATATCCTTGATCAAAAAAAAAATATTCATAATTTAAAATGATAGATATTGTGCTCCCGGTAAACATGTTGTCTGTTTTGTTCTCTGGCCAATCTTGTTCTGAATAGCGGTCCAATGGGTGAGTCAGAATAGAAACACGAGTCAGGCACGTAGGTAACAGGCTCTGTTAAAGCAGATTACGAAACACTTGTGTTGTCGCAAATAATCTCTGTGATTAGACTTCAGAATAAACATCTATTGGCACACACTTCTCAATATCCAGACCTGTGAAGTAATTCTAGTAATTTTAGTCATTCTCAAATGGGAATTATTGGAGGGGAAATGTTTTTTTTATATATTTTCAAGGTGTTAGATAATCATTTCTTTAATTGTTTTCCTCAACAGTGGGGCAGCTTCCTCATTCAATAAGCAGCCATTTCTTTGAAGTCAATGTGTCTTGTTATGTAAAGAAACAGGATCATAAATGTTTAAGCGGCATTTCTCAAGTGCTCTCAATGATCTTAATCTGGCCTAGTTTAGGAGAACAGCTCTGGAGAATCTTTAGTGGCCCTCCAAACAGTTGACTATTTTTATTGCAGTTTGGAATGCGTGACATACAACTCCATAGAGAATAGTGTTGTAGTGTCTCCCCAGTCAATCTAAACCACAGCTCAGCTGGGGGGGGGGGGTGGAGGGGACTGCAGGCGGAAGCTCTCCTGCGTCATCGTGTCCAACCGCACCGGCATAGATCAGGGAAATGTCACGGTTAGAGCTACAGTAGCACAAACATGTAGAAGCACATTTGCGGTAGGGAATTTCAGAAGCTAGTGTCCGGCTTCCCTCTGTACTTCCATGGGTGCGCCTGAGACTCGACATTCAACACTGGACGTCCAACAGTCCATTTTTACACACTCGGGAGAGCACAGCATCAGTAAGACTAATAGGCCTGGTGATGAAGTGATCCGTCACAAACGACTTTGTAATGCTCTCTCGTGAAACCTGTGGCAGTTTGAACCGTTTAGCATGCTTGGTTGTGTACCCTATAACAAGCAGGTACCAATTGTGTCAGCCGAGTGGAATGCCTGCTCTTACCAGGGTGTTACAATAAAGATATTTTACCATGAAAGCCTGCCTCTCTGTTTTCTTGGAAGGTGGGGAGACACAACACGTCTGGACCATTCCATGCCTTGACCAATCACAGGTGTTGCCAAAAACAACGATTGTTTTCTTTTCGTTTCATTCGAGATATCAGCATGTTGAGCAAAGTGGAGTGAGGGAAAAGGGATTGAAGCGTGCTCCGACAACGGGAGAACAGTCATCTGGTGAATGGCTCCTTGAGGCAATGTCCTGAACCCATGACTCGTGCGTGCCGAGCGCAGCCTGGAAGGATGGAGGAGGCTTAGGCCTTTCTACAGGGCAACTTGCCCTGTAGTTCGGCCCTCTATTCTCAATGCCGTCGCCTGCTGTTCAAGGCAGCGAGACCCTTGTTTCTCCATTAGAGAGAGAGAGAGAGAGACGCACACACAAACACACACACACACACACACACACACACACACACACACACACACACACAGGAGATAAGAGCAGATAAGAAAACAAAGGGAAAAGTGGGGAGCAGAGTAGGCAGAGATAGACAGATGGACTGTGCACAGACATCAGACAAGGGAGCACATTTTTGCACAACACCGTTTTTGTGTTGAATCCCAGCCCTGGCTGAGCTTTGTGTATCAAATATCTCTGTAGTGTGAGTATTGTTTCCTGGCAGCGAATACCAGACAGACTGCTTTGCTTCTCTACTTTTGGGGCATTTCAGTTGACAAACAAACAAATATTGATACGTTGGTCTCCCATGTACATGAGAATTGAAGGAGGGTTTTTAAAGCTTCTACCACCGCAGAAATAGTTGTTTTGGTTACATGATAGTTGTTAATGTGTGTGTGAGTTTGTGCGTGCGTATATGTGTGTTTGCGTACGCATCTCCTTTCAAGTGAACCCGAACATATCCACAGATTTTTGGGTGAAAGGAGCTATCATACATATTTTATGAGTAGCCAACACAAGTGATAAAAAACTCATATTGCAGACAATAGGGACGGTGCCTGAATGGTAGAATCACCATCTGGTTAGGTGATTGCCTGCAATAGGAAATTGAATCAGTTTATGTACACTTCTCCTGTGTGTGTTTTGGATGCTGATCACTGTTAGGCCTTTTCTGTTCTAATTAGTTTATTCCTGTCAATATGTTGGGGAGAGAGAGAGAGAGAGAGAGAGAGAGAGAGAGGGAGATTGAAATAGGAGATTGCTCTGCACAGGGTCAGTTCATGGCCACGGAGGGTTAATGAAGCAAGCACACACCCCTTTTCCCTGATGTGCTGAGCAGGCAGCAGCACGTCGGTCTGGTCGTAAAGACGTGCACACACACACACACACACACACACACACGCACGCACGCACACACGCACGCACGCACGCACACACACAGACACGCAGTGGGGCTGCTTGTGTATGAGAACGAAAACAATCCGATAACAGACAACTTAACAGCTGTCAACTCTTCTCTCTTTTGTTTCCTGTTTCCAAAGGCAGATCTGATCAAAAGGCATTAGCAGACAAGCAAGCCCAACACTCCCATTGTCAACAATAAACAGGAAAAGGAGTTGAAGGGCATACTAATAAAGGAGTATGTCATGGCCGCTAATTACCTGGGAACTAAATTAGCCATCAGAGGAGCGCTCAGAGAGCAGAGCAGCCTAGGGCCAACAGCCCATTTGGAAGAGCAGTTAGCGTTTCACTCTTTGTGTCCATTTTTCAAAAGACATTGCGTTATGAGTATTTTGTGTTTACATTTGCAAATATATTTGCATTTCAGTGGGATGGCTTACACGCGTGTGTTGGTTGGTCGGTGTATGGGTGTGCTCTATGTGACCCTCAATTATTTATCGTTAGCATGTCATGCACACACACACACAAACATTGACAGAGCACAATAGCATTAGCCTTGGGCTTCTTTGTCGCATTTTGCGTTGGGCAATTCACAGTGAATCAGGCAAGGAGCTAAATGTGGCACCTATACTGCTGTATCCCCCTGCTCGAATAAACACACACAAACACGCACACACACGCACATACACGAGCACACACACACCACCACCGTCCCCAGCGGCCCTGGCAAGACTCTTGGCGCCGTCACTGAACATATTGACCTCTTAACACGGAGCAGGAGAAGGGATAGGGCCAGGGCGGGGGCCTTCACGCCTGCAGGCATTGGAGGAGCAGCTAATGGGAGTTGAGGTTTACCAGAGAGGGGGAGGTCAGACAAGAAGCTCCTCTCAGTGAGACGACTCCCCTGGGCTGAAGGCGAATAGAGCGACAAATACGTTTGACGTCACCCCTTACTTTGAATTCTCTCTGCTGGCGAACACAGCTGAATTAAATGTATAAAGAATAATAATCTGAGCCGGTTTCACTCTCTGTGTATTTTATGATACCATCCACAGTTTTTCGTGTTTTGTTATTTTGAAAATACTTTTAGAGCATTTTTATAGCCACCCTATAAACTGTGAGGCTACTGGTCTGGAATACTTGTGAGAACTAAACCCTTGTTTATTTTTCGCTCTAAAAAGGAAAGCCAATAGAACATCCTCTATGTCTCCACCAGTCTATTTCTCCCCTATTCTTCCCTAGATATGCAAATCAACATTCATAGCGGTTTGGGTTTGCAGTAGAGGGAGGCCGGGCGGGAAAGGGCAGAAAGTCCCGTTTGAAAGTCACAGCCGTCTGTTCACACATGGAGCCAGAACTCCCTCTCTCTACCTCTCTCTGTCTCCATCTCTACATCAACCCTCTTTTTTTGTCACCATAATATGGCCCCGACCATCCCCAGAGAAAGTCACCCATAATGCATTTCTGCCCCTGGAAAGGGCTGCGGAGCTGTAATTACTGTGCATCCATTAGGGCAGTGATTAAAGCCTGCCCCAACTAGCGGGAGAAACAACGCGGAGCAGAAAGGAGGTTTGGAGGCTGGCACGATACACAAAAGAGACGAGAGAGAGGGAGAGAGGGTGGGTGGGTGAGGGTGCGTGCAAGGGAGACAGAAAGAGAAATAGCGAGAGTGGGAGTGTTAGAGGGAAGGCAAAAGAGAGAGGGAGAGAGAGAAGTGGCATGTTAAAAAGTGGTCCAGATACCTAAAATAACGTCTTGAGTCTAAATATGGAGTGAAGGATGGGGCGGCAGAAGGTTAAAAAGAGAAATCAGGAACTAAATGAGAATAGGAAACAGGAAGAAAGGGCTGAAAAGGGGGGAAAAAAAGAGCAAAGCAAAGAATTACAGGGAAAGAGAATGTAACGTGAGTGTAATTATTTATTTATCTCGCCTCATGGCAGTTGAGATGCTCATTTTCATTCCTAAGAGAGTTCGGTCAGCATTTATGTACCTAAGGTTAAAGCACAATTTCCATCTAAAGTGCTACGGCACCAACATCAATGTGAGTGATTGATATAGATTTGGCATATAAAACAACAGACAACAATAATGCTATCAAAAGCTTGCGTGCAGCATATGTGTAAATAATGAAAGACAAGGTGCTGTCACTGCAGTGTCTCTAGTGTGAACACGAGCCTTTAGGCCGACTGTAGAGAATACAGTGTGACAGAGCTAGAGGATTCACCTCGCTGCCATCTGGAGACTGTGGCTCTAATCTGCCCACACAAATGATCAGTAATCTGGAGAGCTGTGCCTGTCCTTAGCGTCCCAATTCCACTGTGTAGGTTTTGTATTCTGCACAATGCCAACCTGGATGGATGGATGGATGGATGGATGGATGAATGGATGGATGGATGGAAGGATGGATGGATGAATGGATGGATGGATGGATGGATGAATGGAAGGTGTGTAGACCGACAGGCAGAGCTGTGGCCACACTGGGGGATATGGGGCAGGGGTGAATCTTTGAAGGATGGGAAAGTTAGATTGGAGGCATAAGAGAGTCCAGGAGACCACAAATAATAATAATAATAATTCATTTTATTTATATAGCGCTTTTCTGACACCCAAAGTCGCTTCACAGCATCAACATAAATAAAATGACAAAAATAAACAATTAGACAGAAATAGTATAACAGACAGACAGCAACAACAGTTCTGACTATACAGTAAGTAAGCAAATGGATAGTATTAGTAAAAGAAAGGGATCAGGCTCTTAACAGAGTTAACAGGAAGTATGCTATGGTGAAAAGATTAGGTTTTAAGGTGGGTTTGTAAGATTGAAAGCGAGTTGGAATTCCGAATTAGAGGAAGGAGAGAGTTCCATAATTTAGGTGCTGCCCTAGAAAATTGCACGCTCCCCGAAATGCTTCAGTTTTCCAAATGATAAATGCTTTTTTATTATTTGATTACATTTTCCTCTAATTACTTGAACCTAAGACACGGTAGAGTGTTTCCTTTCCAAATAGGAATGTTCTCCCAGGTTTAGAGTGAGCATGACGAAGAGGAATGAATAATTTGATTTAGACAAAAATGTCATTATGAGCGCCTCACTCCCACCACGTCTTTATCTGTGTATTTCCACTCCATCTCGTATCTCACTCGCCTCCCTCTAACTTGCTTAACATCAAAACTTGCCGTTTTGGTTTCTTTTATGGTTATCTTGCACATTCCAACTCGTAATGAAATCCAGATTGACAGGTTTATAATTGCTTTGAGACTCGTCACGGCACTCGAGTGGGTTTGATATGGGAGGCCGTGTCGCTGCCATTCAGTGTTTATAATTACACACAGGGCAGGTTTTATTTTGCCCCCCCCCCCCCCCCCCCAGTCTTTAGGCAGCCAAACACGCAAAGACAATGCATGTGGATGGATGCTTGATAATGATGCCCATTCTATTTGTCATCATATATTCAGATCATTTCCCACCGCAGATGTTCCTTGCTGAATGGGAGCTTGATAGTTGCTAATTAGATAGGAAAACATGTAGCGTGGTCCCTGCTTGTAATTTCAGGATGGAGCCTCGTTCACCCAAATATCCCCTTTTGACAAAAAGCTACGTTGCCGCTGATCTGTCCGTTGCATATTTGAGTGGCGTTCCCATGGAGATGATGTCCTTCCTGCCTGCTCGGGCCACAACACCCGCTCTTCCGCTGGTTGGCATCTCGCTGTTGAGAGAGATTCCTGACCAATCTTTTCTTTGTGTGTGTCTTTCCAGTCACATTCGACACGCTAAGAACGTCTCATGCCTTCCACAAATAGAATGAACAAATGTGACTATGACAGAACAAAACCAGTGACAGAACTCTATAGCTACCAGGTACAACAGATACATTAAGGAGTGCGGTATCAGTTGAGGATCAGACAGTATTTTTTTGGACATAGACAAAGTGTTGGCCTACATATGAACAGTATGTAAATAGAATTGACAAAGAATTTTTGTGCATGCAGTCACGTGGGCCCCATTTGCTGTGGGAGGTGTTAAGCCCCGGCAATGTTGACACATTAGCGTTGCTAATGGTGGTAATGATGGGAATGGAGGGATGTGTCACACTGAACAGATGGAAGACTTAGAACGCGTAAGAGGGTGAGGGAAAGTGCTTTTGCTATCACAAGTATATCTCTGGGGCAGGGAGGAGGAGATGGGGGGGAGTGTGACTCTCCTTCTCTCTCCCTGTAGATCTCTCGCAGTCTCTCTCTCTCTCTCTCTCTCTCTCTCTCTCTCTCTCTCTCTCTATTCCTCCATAAGCCTTGGGTGAAGGAGGGATGCAGCCCATCCCCCTAGTGGATTATTCCTCTGAGAATCGTAAGCCCACACACTCCTTCATCCACTCACTCCCTGAAACACATAAACTCATTGTGAGACACAGCACCAACA
This sequence comes from Galaxias olidus, assembly GCA_026901105.3. Taxonomy (NCBI): domain Eukaryota; kingdom Metazoa; phylum Chordata; class Actinopteri; order Galaxiiformes; family Galaxiidae; genus Galaxias; species Galaxias olidus. The sequence goes on along the minus strand of JAPMUY010000414.1, from coordinate 117,572 downwards.
CACACATGCAAACTTGCGTTTCAAAAACGCACACATTCGCCCGCACACCCAACCTCCCCCACTTGGTTTTGTGCACAGACACACTCACACACATACACTACAGAGCAGACATGGTTTGGTCAAACTCAAACCCCTTTTCTCTTGTCAATGCACACCAACTTTCCTTTAGTTTTTTTACCACACACATCCCACACTAGCACATGTCTAGTTAACACACACACACATACATTCACAAACACATTCAGAAATGCCAAAAGCCAGAGCAGAAAAAAATTCTGGGCCACCTCCATTTGACACAAGCAGCTTTTCCTGTTATATAAGCTGGGTTACCGTGACGATGAGCCCTGCAGGAGGAGAGAGTGCAGGTTCTTGCTTGAGAGGTGTGTGTTTGTACGTGCATCTATTCGTGGGCCGTATATATGCATGCATCCTTCAGACACATCTGAGTAGGCGTGTGTGTTTTTTTTTCTTTCTATGAGGTGGTGAATGTACATTGGAAAGGAATGCCATTGTCCTCTACAGTGCGTGTATGGTTGCGTGCACCCCTGCCACCCTACAGGCAAGCCAGTCACAGCAGTTTAGGCTCAAGTGAGTGTGTGATTTGAAGCTGTGTGACTGTAGTTTGGAGCCCAGCCAGGCTGTAGGCTTGCATGCAATGTTTTCAGCGCCACTTAATACCTGGTGGAAGGCTTAATTGATTGGAGATCTGCTGAGCCAATAAGGGGGGGTTGTTTGGGGATTTTGTCTGACGCAATGTTGTGACTAGTGTGAGTCTGGGGAGAGACATTTTTGTCAGTACCGGCAGCAGCTCACAGTAACAACCAATACATTACTATGAGCAAGTCTGTCGTTATATGTTGGGTGAGCAGGTCTGGTGCAAATTGGCTGCCGTGGTATCACTCAGACTGAGTGTTGTGTTTGAAAGCTGTCGGTCCATTCGTTGTTCGTTCTGTGTAATTAATTGGCGACCAGTTTGTGCAAAGCACTTTGAGTCTCGAGAAAAGCACTAAAAACTGAATCAAATTAATTATTATTATTAGTATTATTATTATTATGTTGTAAAAAATATGCACAATGGTGTTATTTCACAGCGGTAAGAACCTACTCTGAAAAAAATAGGAACATTCTATAAAAAAATACCATGCTCCTACCGGAGTTCCCTCCCTCCCTCCCTCCCTTCCTCTATTTACCTATAATGCGTTTTACATTTTGTGCCAGGGTTGGTTTACCTTGATCCCCTTGGCAACAAGATCTCAGAGGTGCTGTGAAGTGCTCCTTTCTCTGCCAACCAGAGACACTTTGATAAGGCAAACAATAAGAGCAGGAGGCAATCAAGTATTCTCTGTGAAGCTCCCCCGACACTCCTCAGACCATTATTTGAAAACAGGTCAGGCTACTGATTCTGAATATCAATTATGTCTCCTTTCTCCTTTTTGCATCTGCTTTTTATCTCTTTGTGTTTGTCCTAAACGTATAAATGTTTGACTTGTTTAAACTGTTATTGTACATTATTTAGTAAGTCAATTCAACAATGTTGGTTCATCTTCTTTCTCTTTTTTTATTCTTTCACTGTTTATCTCTGTCTTTCCCTACGCTGCAGGAGGTCAGCCATTGTTTCCTAAGCCCGTGTCATCGGAAGCTCCAGCTCTCAGTGAACTTTTGACCTCCGAGCTTCCTGTGTCCTCTAGTCCGGCTGCGGTCCCTGAGCCCTGTAACACCAAAACCCAAAGCCTTCCAGAGAATATCCCATGTCCAGGTATACGAAACGCCCCGCCCATAGACCCTCCCCCGCCTCCCCGTCTCCCGCCCCCACACCCAGCTCAGTACAGTCCTGACCTCCCTCCCCCGCCGCCGCCACCGCTTCCTCCCTCTAAGCCTACGTCGCTCTCCACCCCTCCTCCGCCTTCGCCACCCCCCCTAGAGAGCCCCCTCCGACCCACCACCCTGGCCCTAAAGACGCTGCCGCGCCCCACCACCAAGGAGAACGGGGCCCCCCCAGGGGGGCTCAACGAGGACGAGGAAGAGAGGAAGTTGCTGGAGGAGGATCTGAAGAAGTGCATTGAGGATTTCAAAAAGATACGCTTGCCCAACGCGTTCCCCAACCGCAAGAGGCACTGGCAGAACGACCTGCTGAAGAAGTATGACGACTAGAAACCCCGGGCTTGGACTCCAGACTACATGGGCACCGCTTTCAGCTACATCTGTGTGTTTTTTTTCACTGCAGCGCTTTTGAGGTTGTTATTCACTATCATTACGTATCTTCAGAAGGCCAGAACTACCAGAAGAAGCACCATTTCTTGTGTGTGCTGCCGTGCACACAACAACGTTTACAGCATGAGTGATTGAGGATACTAACTAGCGAATGTAGCTGTTTGTGCATGCTACTATAATTGCAATTGAGTTACAACATATTTGATTAAAAAACACTTAGACTGAGCAGGCTTTCATATCATGTTTTAGAAACCTATATTGCTAAATAGGTGCCCAAAGGCTTTCCCATATAGGACAAGTATATCCTAGATAATTTTAGTGGCATGCCTTTTCCCACAACTGGAAAACTACAAAATATTTGATGTGCTTTTAACCAACAAGAGACCTGGCATATTTATACTGTAGTCATGATTTAGAAATATCTGACTTCCTTTTGCCTAGTAGGGGGCCTGCAATTGTAAGATAATTGTGATATCCTAGTTACTTTATAGAGGGTGCTTCCCTTCGCTAACCTGCACAATAAAGCTTTCTGCTAAATCCCTGGCTTTGTTCATATAAAGAATTTCAACCCATCAATAAAAACACAGTGGCTGCTGAGTCAAAACATCCTTAAGTTTCTTTTATTGTTTAGTTTTATTGTCAAACAAGTGTCCGTCCCAAAGGAGATGTGCAATTCTAATATAGGACAAGAGGTTACTTGCCCTTGAAAATAATAGCTTGATGTGCAGGGAGAATGAATAGATGGATTTGTTGAAGTCCCATTTTGGTTTGGGGCTGCTTTTGATTTAAAAAATGCATTTGATTGAAAGTTGATTTGTAGAGTAAGGATACTACAGCCATGCACAATATTACAATACTATTTTAACAATCTTGTTATCTTTGGGGTCAATTTGATCCCGTTCAAGGCTTAACTTCCCTACAGTCCATTTTGCTTCATGTGTAATGACTTTTCCTAATTTAATGGGGACAACTGGGTAAAGAAATCATGAAATAAAATCATAAAATGAACATGATGATGCGTTTTCAGTGTCCTGTACACATCGGTGTGATTTGGGGTCAATTTGGCTGTTTAAATGGTGTAAAACATGACATTTTAGAAAGATTCATATTGGAGGTCGTTGCTGATATTTGGGTCAGCATCCAAAACAATCTTATCTTCACAATACGTCCCGATGCTTTAGGGCCCTAACCTAACATAACCATGCATGTAGTATGGCGAGAACTCCTTATAGTTCACGCCACATAATTCCTAAGACAATTGTAAAGGGGGCTGGTGGGTAAGTTACGTGTTATAGGGAGATGTATGTGGCCCAAAAAGAGATATACAATATATGAAACATAAACTTGGTTAACAATATAAATTGCAATCATTTCTTGGATGTTTAAATTGCTGTGTTCAAATTGACAACAAGGACAAAGGTTGTTAGTAAATTTGAAGGTAACAGGAGGGTTAATTTGTGTGCAACAGAAATGTTCAACCTCTCATAATGTATATATTTGTATTTGTGTGTGAAAACATGATACATACAGAAATGTGCGTAAATGCTAGGTTTCTGGCACTGTGAAGTGGCAACAAATTAGTTCTGTCAAAAAGTTTTTCTAGAGAAGGGGCTCTGGAGACATACCTTTGATTACACCAGCACAGCAGTGCCTGCCCTATCCAACCATAGGGGCTATTGTGTTAAATTTTCACACTTGGTGCTCCACAATCTACAATTAGAGTAAAGGAACCGCTCATTTTGTTGATTGGCCTCTTGTAACTCCTCTCTCTCTCTCTCTCTCTCTCTCTCTCTCTCTCTCTCTCTCTCTCTCTCTCTCTCTCTCTCTCTCTCTCTCTCTCTCTCTCTCTCTCTCTCTCTCTCTGACATGCGCTGGGTTCAGCAGGAAAGCAACCAGTTCTTTAATCACATTGCGGTTACAGGAGTAATTTTTAGCCTGCTTTTGGACACAGTCCTAATATAATTGCTTTGGTGCCAAAGTTACAACACTTGACCTTGAGATAGTAATCCTAGGTTGGTGCTTCAGGGGGGAAGTTCTACCCTGAGCTTTAAACATGTATAATAATGCATCAGATTTAGTATTATATCAGCGACAGAGGAACTTTCCGAAAAGCAACAGCAATATTGTCTTTGCTCTGGGAAAAGGGAAATTTACAGAAGATTGAAGGAACAGTTCAACCAAAAACATCCCAACTTACCTAAATAACTAATCATTGGGTGTACATTCATAACATTGATATCGACCATCTCGTCTGACTAGTGGTAAGTAGGCAGATATCTTATTTGCCAAAATGTTGAACTTTTCCTTGAAGGGTTTGTCACAATCATTCCAAAAAATGCTGAGTTGCTTTGCAAAAGGGCACCCCCTAGACGTGGATAGACCATTGTGTGTTATTAATTGAACGAATTAAATTGCGCTTCAACACGTTCCTCCACAACCTGACGCTCCCCTCATCTAGCTCTCCTGCTGGCTGGCCACTTTGTAGAAATCAATCAAATAGAATTGCGCTTTGCATTCTGCAACTCATCAGAATGTCTTGCCCGATCAGCTTATTTTCTCATTGTTGGCATTCAGCCTCGGCTTGCACGGAGACAGTATTCTGGCCGGACTCCCGGTACAAAGCCCGTGTCACTCTTCTACGCTTCAGTCCCACGGCTCCCTGAGAGGAGCGACACCATAAAATGACGACTATCTTCAAGGTGCATGTCTTATCAACACGTTATTGTGTTCAAACATTGTATTAGAAGTCACATTTGAGTTCTATTTATAATAGAGTTGAAATGGCTAAGCCATAATGGGCACAGTGTGACAAGGCAGTGCATAGAGGACGTTGTTGGTAGTGCACTTGTGTTTCTTGTATTTGGGACACAAGGCCAATGTATAATATAATAGGCCAACTAATTCAAAGTCATAGCTGGTGTCCAACTTGGAATAACTTTTTTGAAAGTCTTTTTATTCATGCATTCTCCTTCAGCTTTCATCGACATCTCTCTCTCTCTGTCTCTCTCTTCTTCTGAAGTTAGCCTTTTGACTCATTACGAATGGGTATCTGCAGAAATAGTATTATCCTTGATCATGACAGGTTTACAATTTCAGCAAAGGGAATATCTTCAATACAACCCCGTTGGAATGCTCAGGTGGAAAAATAGACTTTTCCAGAGCAAAGGCTTGCTTTGATAGTTACCATGGCTGCTTAGAACAGGCACACAAAGACCTGGAATCCTCGCTGGACTAGTGACTGGCCTGCCCTGTCCTGAGAATGTATTCCCTGTGTGAAGTTTTAGGAATAAAAGGTGGAAGTATTTTAACACATAAAACAACCAAAAATCGCTACAGGGGAGGTTTTGTGAAAATGTATGAATACAGCCTGTAAAAAATTTAGCAACCATTAGCAACTTTGTTATATTAACGGATTATCAACACATTTCTTCTGATAGCACAGTGTCTATGGGAGAATGAAAAAATCGTGGTTCAGATCAGTCTTCTTGAAGTCTCAATATCTAACACTAATTTTGTCTGCCACTGGGCATGATCTCCCACGAAATGAAGTGTGTCACTAAATCAGGAAGAGATGCCCATACTTGGTGTATAGTCGTTGATCGTGCCAGCGATATGCAGTGACCACGAGCATTCTGATGTCTTGTTTGCGACGGTTAGGGAAATTAAGTACACTTAAGCACAGGCTAGGGGTTGCCAAAAGCCTCTCCTACAGATAAACTGCCTCTAGTAACTTTAAATGTGCGATGAGTCATCCCTTTCTCTCTTTTCAAAAGCAGCTTCTGGATGTAAATAATAAATCAAGACATCATGTAGATGTTACTGACAATAGATGCTCATCAAACTATTCTAGTTTAATTAATTTTAACATACATAAGACCTTTTTTTAAACTGAATAAGGCAAATAAATATATGAAACTGGGCTGCTCAATGTGTGGAACAGATGGGAATATAAATAACATTCTGTAAGTCTTCTTCATATAGAGTCTTCTCTGTAAGAAAAAAAAGAGATTGACTAATGGATGCTTTCATATTTTTTTTTTTTTTTTGCGTATATAGATTTTTTTTATTAAAGACAGATTAAGCAGAGTTTCGCTTGTCAAAACTCAATAATGTATGAATCGGCTTTACAAAGTAGCAATTAAATATTTTAGAATTGAGACCTAGAGCCCGGTCCACAATATTTTCCCAAGAATGTGGTTCATCTGCTGACATGAAGGGTTTCTCCTATTAATATGAAAAAATCACCTTGTATGCTGACTTTGACAAATGACCAATATATTTGCATCTAATTTCACAGGAACATGAATAAATGGTTTTCCCCATTTTTTTCCCCGTTTTTAAAATGCTACTGAAATAAATACTACAAACCATATGTAAAGCAGTATGCTAGATTATCCCTACCTTCACAAATTTGGCCATAATGGTTATTCAGGAGAGCTATGCAGATTGATACTTAATTCATTTACAATGGGAGGACCATATATTATATTTCAAATTGAAATATGTCTACTTCAAACAATATAAAACCTTCCACTGTATAAATACAGGGCTATGTGGTGTCATCTATTGAGTAGGCAGTCAGTCTGCCCAACGAATGTGCATTTTCAGACCAGACTGAAAAATCGAATTTGTGGGCTATAGGCTATAATTATCATGGGGCTTCCCTCTCATAATCAGAAGTTCCAATTAAATGTTTCGACCTAAACCCACTTCTACATTTAATACAGATTTTAACACGCTATGTGATGAAGTATCCACACCTCATTATCATTACTGAGCGTATTATGTAATGCATGCCTGCATGTGTATTTGCAAGCAACTGCATATGTGTGCATGTGCTTATATTTGTGTTTATGTGGGTGTATTTATTAGTTAGTAAGCTTGTGTTTGTGCATAGCCGTGAAATTGGAACAAGCTCCCACAAGATGCAAAACACAAGGGATCTAATCCACATTTTGTTCCCAAAACCAGGGCAGTTGGTGCTTTAGCAAACATGTGTTGATTTGGGATATAAATCTGTTATTTAATGGGGAACACAGTCATTTGGCGAAGCCAGCTGTAGCCAGAGGCTATCAATACAATCAGCAGAAGACACATGCTGCTATAGAGGAGACACTGTGAGGAGCAGTGCTTCAAGAAGAGACAGGCTCTTTTCTCTGCATTTCCTATGCCATTACTATCACTCAAACCCAAAGACTAATTCTGAAAATGCTTAAATCATCTAATTCTACTCCTTTCTTTTCTCCACACACACGCACGCACGCACGCACGCACGCACGCACGCACGCACGCACGCACTCATACTCACACATACACACCACATACTGTACATATACACACGCTCTCTCACTCAGCTGAATAGCACCCCCACCCTTCCTCGCTCTCTTTCCGTTTCTGACATTAATTCCTTTTGCCATCCTGTAGTTTTTTTCACCCTCCCTAAATGCCTATAATCATGTAGCTCCATTAGAGCCACTTCAGAATCACTGTACATTTACTTCCATGGTAACCAACACTCACTTACTCACTCACTCACTCGCTCACTTACTTACTCAATCACTCAATCTCTCTCATACATGCTTTCACCGACACCATAAGCAAGACTGTTATAAGCAAAAAGGTCACTATGTCTTACATGCCTTAAAAGGAATTGCCTTTACAAGCGTTCACATCTGATACAAATTCACAGAGGTTATGTCACCATTTTCCATTATCTCTACGAACTCTGTTGATCCCCTGCAGCATTTTGGGAGGATATAGGAGGATATAAGGTTATCTAGCAGCGCCCTAAAGGCAGATCAGCCAGCAAATGGAAAGGAATATTAGTGTGAAGCTCATGGAACCATTAGATGGCTAAATTACAAAGCATGCGATAAAAGAAGGAATCCATGGAGCCATACACCAGATGGCCTGAAAGGCTGGACTGCCAGCGACCGCTACTTTTCTACATGCACAATGTTGCTTCCTTTCTCTGGAATGTGAGGCACGATGTCTGGTCGGTGTTACACCGGGGCGTGCTTGAGGTACTGCATGAAACAATTTGCACACCTTTCATTGTACAACGTGGACGGACATTAGAAATAAATGTCAAAGCACAAAGAGAAGTGTTTTAGTAATCAACCACAACAATGTAATGCTCATTTCAATAAAACACCAATGTTAGTTTCTAGTAGAACAACAAAAGGTTTTAGTCTTTAAAAACAGCCAACTTCATTGCCGTTGAAAGGTTCTCTTGCTCAGTAGGCCTCCTCGTTTGATGCTACATCCTGTGCCTATCAACCCACCTTTCTTTGTAGGGAATCCTCTGCCATTTGCCGATATGTCTTTCTTATGAATATCAATGAGTCCCCGCTGATGCATGTAGCTTTGTAAGCCATCTGCTCGGAGGGGTGGACCGGGTGGTTTAAATCTGATCTATCTGTGCTACATGTGCGCTCTTCGTGATACTCAATCTGCTAAGGAATCTCCGTCTATTACAGTTTTTAAATTTTTTTTTACAATCCCTTCGGCACTAAATTCAGAACCTTGTGGTAATTTTTCCAAACCTTAGACACAACACTTAAAACCATCAGCACTTGCAGCAAAGGTTGTTATGTGTTAAAAAAAAGGGTACATTGGACAAAGGGACCCCAGAATCAGCCGCAGAATCATTGGTTAAAATTAGAAATGTATGATAGTAGACCATATAAACAATGAATTACTTTAGATCACCCACACAGAATATACAATTCTATACAATTGAAGTATAAAATACTTGATAATTTATTTCAAAATGGTTGTAAACATTTCAATATGGTTGTACATTCATTTCTTTGTAAATAGGAGCTGTAGAGAAACACAGTACTACTGTATGAAATAAAATCACAAACTCAGATCAAAACATCGATAAGCACAGTGTCAAAGTATCAAACAACATTTTCCTCTACTGTCTTGAAAAACAAAGCCGTGACTACAGGGCCTTGGTTGTGTCATTTTCGCTGCATCAGTCATTGTCACGCAGTGATTTACCACATGGTCTGCAACGGCTGCTCTGATTTGATTGGACGCTCTTGCCTTTGCAGCTGCTGTATTGGCACGTGGCCTTGTACTCTACCACGTCCCCTCACGCCGCCTCAAAATAGGGCCAAGTCTACTTCTCAGAATGAGGTATTTGTCTGCTGCAATCCCTTTCCCCACCTCATCCTCCCCCTGTTTGTCCACCTCCTCCTCATCTCACTGCTTGACCTTCATTGTAACCTGCATTACCTGCCTACTCCGTGTTGTTGCTACATTGTTGTTGGCAAATACTAATCGTTTTAGACTCTTATTTTACTGTGAAACCAGGTCAGTGACGAGTTGTCAGTTTTGCAAAAGCAATGGCAAGGCCCTTCGTACAGCAACGCCTGAAAACAGTGCATTTTGATAATCTATTCTGAGGTCTGTGTCTATAGTTTTAAAACATTACCACAATATTTTGTTATTAGTGCCAAAGCAATTGTAAATAACTGAAAGTTCAGGTTGTTAAATTGCCTAAAACAATAGCTGAATAATTGCTTTGCCTCTGAAGTCAGAGTCTGAGGATTTTATGAATCTGATGGATTACACCGACAGTAGGATCATAGAAAAGCAAGTGTTTGAAATGCTGCGGAAAAAAGCACAGCCAACCTGGCCAGGGGGACTGCAGCTGGTGAAATCCATTCACAGTTTTGGAACCGTTTTATTGAAAATAAGACTACACGTCTCAATGTGCATGCAAAATCACATTAGCAATAGTGAAATCATGTCCAGTTCCTGAGTTCCTAATTGCAGGATATCTGTGGAGAAGCAGTTAAAAACCCCCGGAAAGAGCTCATTGAATCTTGTGCAGATGTCAATCGGTGATTTTTCTGCTCCTTAAGATGTGCCACCGTTAGGAGGTGCCAAGAGAAATGCCCCCCTTGAGGGGAAGAAAGGATTTTTGAGAAGGAGGGTTTTAATGAGTTTCCTGGTTACAAAATATAAAAAGGAAAATCTGATGAGGAAGTTTTTTTCCGATCCCATTGCAAGATCAAACCGCTGTGAAGTCAAAACCTCACCAGAGCACTTTATTATCAGTAGTTTCACTACTACAAAGCAGGAAAGAGCTACTCTCCAAGCTGGAAGAGATGTGGCATTCACTGGCCTGTGCTGTTGGGGTGTAGGGGTGCCCAGGTAAAGCCCCTGGCCATTACGTTTAGCATACCAGAGCATGTCAGAGTCCTGTCCCTGTACACTCCACTGGACTGGCCTAGACTGGGCATTGGCAATGTCTTGTTCAGGTGAGTTCACAGTAGCCTACATAAGATGAAAGACCAGCTTTGTCAGTGAATCTATTCATCTTTTTCATTATAGTATGTTATCCTGGGGGCGGGTTGTGGTAGGCTACAGACTGCTGACCTGTCTCGCTGTGTAGCTTGTACCTCAATATGCCTATACAACAATCACAGTCTTGTACTGTGTTTCAGAATACAGTATGTTTAAAAGTACAAGTAAATGTTATACTTGCTTGAGGTTTGTAATCATCAAACCAACCTTACTGTACCTGAACTGTCACCGTGTAGAACAAAGCTGAGCAACGATAACACTTCCTCCTTTCCCCTGTAAGTAAGCAATCATCCAAACTGAGACTACAGATCACAGAACACAGAGGGGCTTCCTGCTGGCAAGAGGAGCACTGATTAGCTCTCTTCTGCGTTTGTCTCTGCCTGCAAAACCCGGCAGCCTCCGCCTCTTAAGTTTCCTCCGTTTTTGTCTCGCCCCCCCCCCCCCCCCCCCCCCCCCCCCCTTCTTCATGTCGCTCCCTCGGAGGATCTTGTTGGAGAGTCTGTGCCCTGCGAGAGGCCATGATAATGAAGGAGCAGGTGGAGGCAGGCCGTGGTGAGCGGGCGCCGAGCAGAGACAGACGGTGAGTCTTTGCCGCGGCCCTGCGGCAGCTGCTGTGTCAGCCTGAGTCACCGCGCTCTCCTGGCAGCGCGCTGTGCTGAGAAAGCTCCGCAACGCTGCAAGGTTGTACATCACCATCATCATCAGCCCCCTCTGTGGGCATGGGAGCCTGTGTGTGTGCGTGTGCGTGTGTGTGTGCGTATGCGTGTGTGTGTGTGTGTGTGTGTGTGTGTGTGTGTGTGTGTGTGTGTGTGTGTGTGTGTGTGTGTGCGAGTGTGCTTGTGTGCGTGATTGCCCCTGACCTCCCACAAGGTCTCACACACCTTGGGAACAAACAAATCCGATACAGCAACAGCTTGCCTGCAGTAACCTCTTATTCCTAAATAAACCAAGAAACATTGCCGTCTTCCTATTGTTCTAAATCCCGGATGGATTGGCTGACAACTACAGTACATTCTGCGAGCGAGGCTGCTCTTCTTCAGGCAAACTGCCAGCGACTCCACAGAACAGAAGTTCACACCTTGAAGGCCAGGAAAAAAAAGAAGAAACAGACTTGTAAATAAAAACGATGAACGGAGGACAGGGCTCATAAAACTTTCCCTTTTCAACACATGTTCGTCTTTTCCCCTGAGGCTTCTCGATCAAATGTTTTTGAGCATGATAAAGAGCACAGTGTGTTATGCAGATGGGGGTGGAAAGAGTTGTAACACAAGACAACCGTTAACACAATGGAAAATGACAGGGCTCTAATTATCATCGTTGGCGTGAATCGAGGAGCATCACAGAACTCTAAGGAGCCGCCGCTCCTCCTGCTCCTCCAGTTCCTTTCTTTATTAACATGCCTGAGGAATAATTAGCAGCAAATTAATTGTGAGTGCACGGGAACAATGCACTTTGTTCAGGCCGCCTATACTTGTGTGGTCTTTTATGCAGAGGCAGAATCCCAGGGATGGCTTTGAAGTGAGCAGCCCCACAAAGAGGAAGAAAAGCTCCCGCGTGATGTCCCTCCACTGTCTCGTCAGACTTATCGGGGACCCCGGGGCTATTGTTAACCTCCGCAACACATCAGAGTGAACGAGGATGGAGAAAGAAACAAACATGCTCTTCCTTATATTGATGTTGCACCGAAAATAGAAGTAGTTACAGGAATACATTTTTTTTACAGGAAATAACATGGTAAGTTGTGAAATTTGAAATAAAAAAAAATATATGTTGTGGAAAATCACCTTTCAATCACCTTCAACCTCGGATCCCATTATGGACATTACCCCTAATGCACTGGTTTGGACACGGTCGTCAAAACGAAGCACTGTATTTTAAATATTAATGCATTTTGAGCACCGTGTCACATTTAGTCAATGAACAGCTTTTAATGCTGTCCGGCACACCCACACAATCACTCGTTTGCGAGTGGAATCCCTCAGGGGATAATGAAGGCGCCTCCAAACGCTCCAGAGGACAGAGTTGCCATTGAGAGTGACCTTGTTTTGAGCGATCCCATAACCCGTTCCCATGGAACCACGTAATAGAGCAGTTACCTCTCATTTCTCTCATGCTTATCTCGTGACTTTGGTCAGGCAACAACATATGATTGCTTCCCTCACCTCAAGATGGCCACACTGTTCGGGTGTTGGAGAAAAATTGAGAATCTTGCGCCTTAGTAACCGTTCAATTAGGCTTATTTGGAGAAAATAAAAAGGTTAACATAAATACAAATTTTGAAGAAAAAGCAGTTAGTAGGCTACACACCTGTATTTGACTTAGTCCACTTTTACTGTGGCTTTTGCTGCTATTACTACTCGATGGAAAAGATCCTCTATGTTATCTAAGTTTACGTAAAACCTGACCATGCCGCAGGATTCAGACGGATTCTATCGCCTCAGCAATTACCGGCTATGGTAATCAATGCAAGGCAAGCTAAAATAGTCGTAGTACCCGCTACTTCTACAGTCTTTGGGAATAAGGGTGATTTATCATTGCCGTGCTCTGCACTCAGACTTCAGAGTGTGCTTACACACCAACATTGAATCAATCCACACGTACACACACGCGCACACACGCGCACACACGCACACACAGACACACATCCTTACTTTGTTATTGTTATTAGTCAATAGTCAGTTATACCCCAGTAGCCAGTACCCCACTAGCCTGCTCTCTCTTAGCTTTTACAGGGACAGTAAGCAATAAGAATTCACACATTTGAACAATGAATAGCATCAATTCTCATTGGAAAATGCACAATAGTCATGAATTAGGTTTTCCTTAGGACCTAACATGGAAACAATGACAGAAGAAGGTTGTTCACTGTCTTGGGTGTACTGTTAAACATCTATTGCTCAGCTGCAGACCGTTTTGCTGACAGAAAATCTGCATAAACTCGACATCTAAGTATTTCAACAGACCCGTCATTTCCAATCTCTGTGAACATCTACATATTTTAGCACACCACCATCATTTGGGCAGAAGTTGTATGCAAGTGTCATAACACCCACAAAAAGATCACCACGAATCAGATGCACGCCACTTAGAAAAAACCTTTTAAAATCGGAGAGTCTGAAGTCAAATTTTGAGGTGAAAATTGGGATTATCAACGGAGGGCTGCTTTTGAAACAGAAGAAGTGAAGATTTGATGATGGGATGCTGTGAAGATGAGCAAGTGAGAGGAGGCAAGCTGTGAGACAAGATGGAGCAGGGGGGGGGAGAACGGGGACGAGGGGGGGTAAGCTGACAAAGCTGTGAGGGGATGGAGGAGCATGTCTGGGGGGCCACAAGGTGGGGCTCAGTACGGCCGAAGAAGGTCGGAGGTTAAAAACAGGAGCCCTGGAGAGGGGTAAGCGCTGAAAGGAGGTATTCTGCTCCATTGAGCTGTGATGGTACACATCTGTCTCTCTGTGCTGTCTTTCTCTCTCTCTCTCTATCCCTCTAAGCCCTTAGGCATCTCTCCCAGTGTCTGTCTGCTGTTTGCTGGTCCCCCCATCTCTCTCTCTCTCTCTCTCTCTCTCTCTCTCTCTCTCTCTCTCTCTCTCTCTCTCTCTCTCTCTCTCTCTCTCTCTCTCTCTCTCTCTCTCTCTCTCTCTGTAAATCCGTCTTTCACCCCCCTCTTTCTTACTCTCACGAATTACACATGGACAGGGGATATAAAATCAACTTCTCTGTGGTGGAATATTTTGGTCTCCAGGCACCTCTTTGCAAGAATGTCCTATCCAAATATTTAGACTGAAGCACAGACAGGTTAGCAGACTCACAGATGGACAGAAAGAAAGAGAGAGAGAGAGAGAGAGAGAGAGAGAGAGGGAGGGGGCAAGACAGAGAGAGAGAGAGAGAGAGAGTGGTGAATCACAGGAAGAAAGGGGAGGAGATGAGAGACACCATAACAGGAAGGGACCTTTTCTCCCGTCCACAGCGGCTAGGTTGAGGTACACACGACCGGTGAACGGGGATCAGAATCCTGAGGGTTTGGGAGGGATACCTAATGAAGCTGTCGGAACACGTGAGGCGGGGAGAGGGGAGGACAGAACCTAAGCTCACTGCTGCTGCTGTATTAACTTTGAACGGAGTCACTCATGCGCCGCTGAGTCCCTAAAATGTTTCTCAGCTCCTCGCCTTAAAAAAACAACACGTGAACTACATTACCATGGCGACAGCTCTCCCCTTGGATTTCAGCCAGATGGGGAAGGACAAAAGACAAACGCAGCTGCCCCGCTCCAGGTCATCGAGGAGGCGTAAATCAACACATCAATAGACAAACACACACACACACCTCTACCTTGTCTCTCATGCTCGTGCCGTCACGACATCGATAGCACCCTAAAGATAAGCCCCCAAAAGTACCAGGTCAACTCCGTGGCACCGGACGCACCCCATTCAATCGGCTTCTTAAGTCTGCGGATTACATCGTCAAGCCTTTTCTCCCTGCGTCTGATAGACAGACCGCACCGGAGGATTAGGTTACAACTGGAAGGGCTGGCTGAATTCTCTGTGCCATGTCAGATAAGACTGCATTTCCCAAAGGCTGTGTGTTTATTTACATTCATTCATACACGTTGGCTGGCAGGTCAAGAGTACAGCACTTGCTAGTTGCTACACTGTGAATTTGAAAACGATTTCACCAGTAGTCATTTGACAATTCAGTCATTACAGTACAGCATACTGTATACTATTTTTTTTTTTTGCTTTTTGGTAAAAACTCAAAAAGCTCAAGCCTTTGTGATTGTACAGAATAATTGAGGAAACTGTAATATTCTTTACTTGCACTGTAGAATTAAGGAAATGGAGACTGCAGTGGTAAATAGTGTATTAGTATAACTCAGTAATAAACATGATGTTATGCATATCCAAATGTATACCTATACCTGTTATATAGGCTAAGCAGCTCCATATACTGTATAGTCACTGGTGTGACAGCTTACGTTTGTCATATGTGCCTGCAACCAACTCTTCATTCAAGCTAAAAAGGAAATACAACCACTCACTTGTCTGTATTCCAAATAACATGTTCAAAACGCATCAATATTGAAGTTGATACCATAGACACAAAATACAATACAACAAATGTTTAACTTATTGTGCATGTTTTTATTGTTACTGTTCGATTGTCCTCACCTAATGGCATAATATCTTCCTCTCTAAAACAACACATTTTCACACAGCAGAAACGTCTTCCTTCACTCAGCCCAGAAGGTGCTAGAGAAGTTCGCTAATAAAAAGTTAACAAATAGTGTAATACAATTACGAAAAATACTAACACTAATAATACCTTTACACTGACAGCACTCGTCTGAAACTGGCAGAGGGCCTGAGAGAAGAAGTTGCCTCATGCATTCATTCACAGCCACATTCATCTAACACCCTAGGTGTTCGGTTTGGATCCCGTGATACAGGCCTCCTGACTGACCTGTCTGGAAAAAGAAGGTTCAATAATAGATTTGCACCCATAACACTAAAACAAGGAGTCGATGTTTTATCGACTGGCTGTAGAGACCCAAGGATAGTGATACTGGCTGCTAGCAGGAACATCAGCAACACGAACACGTTCACAGACACATACACGCACACCAACACACACATATTGGCACACAAGTACCAGAGCACACATAAGCCTGCTTTCACACAGTCTTTTTCCCTTTCTCTGACTTTAATCTTTGTGCCTTTCTCTCTCTTTCTCTATTACACACACATACTCCCCCCTCCCATAAGAAAAGTTTCTTTCGATGATAAATAGATGCATTTATTCACCTATGGGGCAGTAAATCCACTCCAGACATAATTCCAGCACACTTAACTTCATATTATAAATGCAGCATAAAAGAGCAAATCACAAAGTACTCAACGCCAGTTGCCAGGCGGCCTCAATTCAAGACATAAATCCACATTGATTCTGTACTGACCAAGACTGGTGTTCTGGGGCTGATTGCTTAAGACGTGTTTTCAACCCAGAGTGCAGGAAGAGGCGAAGCCATCTACCCAGTGTTTACCAAAGAGAAATAGGTGACTCGCCAGTGTTTGCAGAGAGTGAAAGCACCCAACGGGATGTTTAACCGTGGACTTCCCCTCGGCTGCCCTCTCCTCTACACGAACCAAGTAGCTCACTTTCCTCCAAAGGAGCACATCCACTACTGTGGGAAATCAAATCGAAGCATGCGACACTCAACAAAAATCTACCATGGGAATACTTTAGACTTTTGATTTTGTCATCGAACCAAATCCTGGGGAGATTATAAGATATAACGGTACATGTGAAAACAACGTTTAACCGTCTACTTCGTGACAGGCCATTACTTAGAGCATTTTGCTTCGTCTCGGATCTCTCCCTCTCCTAATGAGCAGCAGAGTAATTCAGAGAAATTGCCTTGTACACCGGCGGGGAGGTGTTGAGCTCCCTGAGAGGGACTGTAACGACTTGTCAGCTCTTCTAGTCGATCAACGTCACCACCAGTATCACTGTGCTACGTAAACCAAGTCTGCTGCTGGTCAGCCATTGGAAGGTTTCTGATGGCCTTGTTCCCCGTCCCCTCTCACGCTTTTCTGTCAAACGCAGATCCGTCCATCTCACAGGCTCTCTCTGGGGTTTCAAGCTATATATGTCTCTGTCTCTCTCTATCAACTCAATTATCACTTTCTCTCTATCTCTCTCTCTCCAGCGACATTTCTCTGTCTTATAATACACTTTTAGGTGGGGACTACAACAGATCTAGGATCATTACGGTGCATCATTGTCAGCGCTTGGCAAAAAATCTTGCCACGATAATGAGACAAAAGATGCCATAGTGGGGGCTGGAGGAGAAGGGAATACAAACCTGAGGAGCAAATAATCACCAAAGGCTAATCACTCCTTAAAATGTAAGCAGAACTGCTTGGAATCTAAATCTGGGGAGATTTCATGCAATCTGTTAAATTTCAAGGTAAGTCAGGTGTTTGCAAGGTGTTTACCACTGTCAAGTTGGTGTTGCTTCTGAATTCTCAAGGCAAATAGCCTGGGGAAAGCCAATTGTTTGCGCAGTTAAATATTTAAGATGCTGGTCATATTTATCAAATATGTTGAAAAACTGAATATTTTATGAGCTGGTTAAGTCTGTATCTCTTTAAGCCTTAAAATATATTCTACTCAAACGGTTGAAAAATAAAACTGAAATAGAACGCTGACAAGCTATATACAATTATTAAAAGATTATTACGGTTTGCAGCCAATACCTTTTGATCAGAAGCAGCAAAGCTAATGTTAATTGCATGCCATAAAACATAAAAAAAAGAAGCTATTTCTTGAGTCGAGCAATCAAAACAATGCGACATAAGACTGTGCCGGCGTACATTAAAAATAGTGAGTCTAATTCAGCCTTAACCCTGATATCTAGAGTTCCCACACACAACCAGCCACTGGTATCAAATGAAAACACTACCCCTGTGGACACCTTTTCCACTGGCCATCACTGCCCACAGCGTGTGTCAGTGTGTGTGTGTGTGTGTGTGTGTGTGTGTGTGTGTGTGTGTGCGCGTGTGTGTGTGTGTGCGCGCGTGTGTGTGTGTGCGCGCGTGTGTGTGTTTGTGTGTGTGTGTGTGTGTGTGTGTGTGTGTGTGTGTGTGTGTGTGTGCGCGCGTGCGTTCAGTGAGCGGCAGCAACACACTGTGACCGTCCAACTACCCACTGGGTTTATTACATCCATCTATTTCCTTTGAGCGAGGCACAGCTGTGGCCAAATAGAGACGGGGCTTTGGGGAAAGCATCCGTCTGATTTAAGAGTCACAACGCCCCCTCACCCTGTCTCTGGTTGAGTTAAACACCCACAATACTCCTACCGCGACCAACAAAACGATCTCTTCTGATTTTCCGTTTTGCTCGCGCTTCATTCTCATTTACCCACTCGTTTTTATCTTCCGACGCCACTCTCCTTCCCACCATTCCACTTGTTTTCCATTCATCCTTTCCTCCCTCCATCTCTCCGCCTTCCTTGTCACGCGTGGGTGTTATGGATGATGTTCCTCTGTCTGTAGGCGGGTTTGTTTACAGGCCACAAGCAAAGAGCTCCCGATGGCCTGGCTTCAATCACTTTCCTGCTCCACCCCTCAACATTCCTTAGTCCACTGCCAGATTCTCCTCACACACTCACACACACGCGCGCACAAGCACAGATTCACTCACGCTAGCTGAATGCACAAATAACTTTCCATAGACAAATACTACTTACTCACACATGAATAGTTAAACACACACGCACACACACAAAAAAACCTCTCCTGATCCATTTCTTTTTTACTCGCTGTACTGCATGCCTCTGGTCCGATCAATAATTCAGGCCCCAGCCTGGGCAGCGAGGCGGGGGGAGGCTGCCAGGTTAGCCCGGGGCTTTGAACAGAAGGGCAGGCATGGCTGGGGCTCCTTGGGATGGCATTAATTGGATCCTTCCTGGTCCCCCAGCCTGAACAGAGACCTCCCCGCTGAGCTTGCTCTCATTACCCTTCCACTCGCAGCGTGGGCCTCGCCACCCCTGACATATGCACACCTGATACAATCAACAAGCCCCAGCTATTACCCACTCACCTGCAGAGCCCTTCCCCTCCCATCCCAGACCGTTCCTCTTGCTCTCTGCCCCCCCCCCCCCTCCCCCACCGCTCCTCCTGACCTCCGTGGGTCAGCCTCCCCTGAGGCCTCCACACCACACAACTCACCCTGGCCTTTCTCTCCCTGCCCCCCCCCCCCCCCCCCCCCCGCCATCCCTCACCTCTCCTCGCACGCGTCCCATCCTGCTCCCCACACCCTCCTCTTCCTCCTCCTCCTCCTCCTCCTCTGCTGTCCTCGTTCTGGCTGACCTCCCGCCTCACCTCCGCCAGGCCAATCCCTTGTTTCCTCCCTCCTACCTCCCTCCTCCTCCTCCATCGCTCCGAAGCCCGTTGCCTGGTGTCCACCCAGACGAGTCCGTCACAAGAGGGATGGCTCACTCAGGCTCCCTGCAGCAGTGCACTGGGACCTCGGCTGCTGGCCATCCATCAGCCAGACTAAACGCCAGCGGGCGCAGGGTGGACATTAACGGGACAGGACCCATAAAACCCCACACACAATGGCCCCCCTCCAGTGTTTTAAACGGGCTGGACAAATGGCGGCATCACTCAGGTCACAAGGAATAGTTTAGGGTTTAAGTCCGACAAGCGCCGGAATTGCATGAAATCGGAATTGAAATGCCGAACTCCACCCCATTGTCATTTTTTATGTAGTATTTATATATGTCACCACTGCTGCAGACAAGCAACACAGTGTGCTCTTAAAAAGACGTGGTGTGCAGACTGGATTCCAATGTAATATCGCATTCAAACATGCATTATTCAAACACTCAAGTAAATTATTTTCTGTCACAGAAAGTTCAAATCCGACCAGCCAAGAAGTTCACTTTACCACTTTCGTTGTCTCCAACAACAACGATGGCCTGATAAACTGACACACGCATAACTCTGGGGCTATATACCCACACAATCTGTGTCTAGAAGCT
>JAPMUY010000414.1:35000-95000 GCA_026901105.3 Galaxias olidus | reverse complement strand
GTTCTTACCCTCTTCATCTCCTGTTTTACGGCCTCCACCCCGTTTCCCCTGTATTTCAGACGTGTATCTTGTCTTTTTTTTTTGGGTGTGTACGTAGGGCTTTTGTGTGTGTGTGTGTGTGTGTTTGTGTGAATGTCGGAGTGTGAGGACATGCAGATGTCTTAAAGCACCGTGCAAAAGCACATTTCCTGTTTCCATGGCCACAGAGAAAACTGTCAGTCTCTGCATGTCAGATGCTCTACAACCAACTCCACCATTAGCACACATGCACACCCACTTACACACACACACATCAAAATACATACGTGTTATACACGCACACGCTTATTTTAACACACCTACACGCACTTAGAAACCTTTCCTGGCTCGAATATCTCTCGATAAAATGTTGCAACTGCAACCGAGTCCATCACTGTCACATTATTTCTGGCCATTATAATGACTATAGTATTGCAAATGGCCAATTTCCACCCCAAAAAGGTTCGTACTAAAAAAAGGAACACACTTCTTTGAATTGTGCTTTCTTTGAAAGACAAAACCAATAACGCTGTACTAATGGAGAATTTAAAATAGGCTCAAAAGGCTCCAAAGCTCCATGTATAAAAAATTAGACAACCCAATTCCCTTTTTTCCCCAGCCCCCCGGGTCCATGCGTGAGAGCGCCATAATTGAATAATCATTATCATAACATCATGCAAAGCTATTCAAACCTCACAAGAAGAGACAAATTCATGGAGAGCAGCCAGGAGGACTTTGAGTCGTTCGGAACTCCTCTATGAAAGCACGATGAAGAGGGGGAAGTTAGAGAGAGAGAGGAAGATGATGATGGGAAAAGGTGGGAGGGAGTCTTTTCTTTGTTTGTTTTCTCAGAGAGAAGCACCCTCTGGGGAGAACGTCCTGTGCTTTGAATTAGTTCAGCATGTGAACAGCGTAAGTGCTGTAAGGGAAGACACGCCATCTATGCTACTGATAGTCCTACATAAAGAAATGGCCGTGCTTCTGGTCTCTCTCCAAAATAAAAAATAAAAACATGCGGTGAGACAGAGAAACATATTTTCTTTTACAAATAAAAAGTATGCACACATTAAAGTGTTAATAAATATAAGATTAATAAGATATATATTTTTTACTAACTGTCTGTGTTTAGTTAACCTTGAGAGGTATGTACTAGTCTCCAAGGTGATATTTGAGTCACAGCTGCCTTATGTAGGAGAAGCTCAACACATGAGCTGGTCTTCCAGTAATCCATAAACTTCTTGGAACTTGAAAACCCATACATACATACACAGACACACCACACACGCACACTCACACACACACACACACACACACACACACACACACACACACACACACACACACACACACACACACACACACACACACACACACACACACCCACACACACACACTCACACACACACAAACCTACAGATCCAATCCCCTCTGCTTACGTGGCGCTATAGACAATTGGATTAAGGCTTGGACTGTAAAGCTGCTTTCAGCTAATGCCACCTGAAAGTGTCTAGGCAAGTTATCATGTATTATGAATAACAATTGAATGAATTAACAAACATGCTGGAGTCTATGGGATGTTTACAGAAACAACGGCAATATCATATGAACATACCTGAAGAAAATAATATTGTGGCACAAATAAAGATTATGGTGATTCATGAAAGAACTATGATCACCTTCACATTCCTCTCTGATTGCACTGTTGAATCCCACTTCAAAAATCATGAAACAAGCTGTGCCTCAAAGTGAGGCAGTGCAGATGAAAGAAGCAATTTGGAGAGGGGAAATCAGGGTGCCAGAATATATCTATTCAAATGTCAGCATATGGTTTTTCCCCCTCTTTGAGAAAGCTCTTGCGGCGTTCCGCACACAAGTGGAGGCGATATTAGTTTTTGCTGAGCGCAATATAACATCCCACCAAATATCTTTCTGTTGCTGTTCATGCTTTGTTTACTTACAATATTACTTTATGGCATTCAGACATAAGTGCTCGTTCTACCAGGAAACGCAAATATGGTCCACAGACTTTAAAAGTCAGTAGAGATCGGGTCAAAAATAAATACGATTTGTAGCATCTGTGCTTCGGAGAATGAAAAGACAGCAGACGAAAGCTGCAATTTAGTCAAGTCAACTGAAGCAATGGAAACCATTTCCGTCTTTGATACAAAGGTCACAGCTCCCTCCCCAGAAGGTCTATAAACTGCATAAATGCAGAGTGATGTGCCAAACCAGCTGGAGAAGCTATGAGCACTAGTGGCTGCTCTGACAAGTGCATGGGATGACAGCTCCAGCTGTGCTTCCTGTTGAAACAAAACCCCCACACAAAATGAGGCAGTGGGATGTGCATGGTGCACGGTTTAGGTCAGGGAGACTCAGAACCACTGGGCTAAATTGCCTCGTAACCTTTTGCATACAGAGAGAGCTGACAGGTTTGTGAAAAGGCTTGGCGCCCTCGCTGGCAGATCCCTCAGATATCTGACAGTGACGCAGGGCAGAGGAGCAAAACAAAGGTGGGGAGTGGGGGGGTGCTAGAGGCAGGGGAGTGGAGAGGAGACGAGGTTTGTTTTGGCTCGACAGTGTTTGGTTTCGCACACTGACTTGTCTCTGTAGAGGTCTGACAGCTCAGACAAAAGATGTCATAACAATGAGGCTGACTGCTAATTGGACCGGGATACTGTGTGTGTAAATGTGTGTTTGTATGTGTGTATGTGTGTGTGTGTGTGTGTGTGTGTGTGTGTGTGTGTGTGTGTGTGTGTGTGTGTGTGTGTAAATGTATGTGTGTATGTGTGTGTGTGTGTGTGTGTGTGTGTGTGTGTGTGTGTGTGTGTGTGTGTGTGTGTGTGTGTGTGTGTGTGTGTAAAATGTGTGTTTGTGTGTGTGTTAAAAGTGTGTGTGTGTGTGTGTGTGTGTTGAGTCAGATTTTTGATGTCAGGGGGGAGGGAGTTCCATAGACGTGGGGCGGAGCAGCTGAAGGCAATGGTGGACAGACGAATTACGATCACAAGTGCGTTACACAGTAGTTAACCACCTTTCAATCTTAACCAGCAACTAGAGCAAAGGCCAATCTACAAACCCTATAAGCTTGTCATCAGCTTTCTCACACACTTAACCCAATGCGTCTGGCAGAGACCCTTGCATCGCTTCACTTCAGTCCATGCCTCCTCCCCATCTTTTCTTCCAGTCAGCTCACACTTGCAGCGTGACTGACTTGTGTTGGTGCAAAGGCACATTGGAACCGTTTCGGTGTGACCATAGACCATCTGGCCTCTTCTCTCCGTGCTGTGTAGGTGAGGTAGACATCAGGGATAGCGTGTAAACAGCCTCTCTTGGATTTGAGGGACTGAAACCCAAAACCCAAGCTCTAAGAATCCAATTAGGTTAATTCTCTATTTGCATTCTCGGCGGCAGAGAGGAGGATGAGAGCGAGGGACGTGGGCTTCAAGAAGAACCCTTGAGGGGTTTCTGCTCCCGGTGTCATTATACCAGTGCTAGGCGCGCTACTTCTACCTCCACTCTCTAGCCAGGGGAATCAAGGTCGGAGTGGGTGCCTTTTTCTCCTCCGCTCTGCTTGTTGCCCCTGTCTCTCTTTACATCCCTGTCTCTCTAGTTTTTTCTTTTTCATTCGGTCTCCTTTCATTTTGCCCTCTCCTCTCCTCCTCTAGCTCACAGGGAATTTGTTCTGGCCCCTCGAGTCTTGTATATGGACCCCACTCTCCTCCCAGACCTGAAAGGAATATTAATGGAGACCTAATGTAACCATAAACAGGCCATTTATACCCACTCCTTAACGCGGTTGGTGGAGAGATGAGGAGAGAGATGGAGAGAGGGAGAGGGAGAGGGAGAGAAAGGGGGCGTGTATGGTCACCGTGCCCTTTCTCTTTCTTCTCCTTATGTTTGATTGCTAGCGGCGATTCTCACATCTTTCCCTTCTCACCTCCCTTTCACTGATTGCGAGATCCCGTGGGCTCCTTCGTCGCAATCTTGTCCACTTCTCTCAATCATAATTTCCCCCATGTCTAACCCGCTCCCTCCATCTGTGCTCTAAGGAAGGCTATTTTCCTCTGCACACACACCCGAATCCGACAGCCTCGCCCATCTCCCCGCTGCTCTCAATCTCATTTTATTCCTATGTTTGGAACGGTTTGATTTGAATGCGGAGCCACGACTTCCTTTGTCTAACCCTCGCTGGAGGGTTCCTATTAGTTCAGGGTCTGGGCCTGCTTCATCTCCTTGAGAGTGAAAAAGGAGAGCTCTCTCCTGTTCTCAGCTGGTGCCTGGAGATGAAGCCTGCACCCCTTCTGCCCTCAGTCAGCAAGTCATCAAACGAATGGGGGAGAGAGAGAGACAGAGGGTGGGGTGGAGAGGGAGAATGAGGGAAGATAAGCTAGGCCCTGATCAGGGCTCTGGCAGGGCCAGCCTCTCGCTGATGATTCCCATAGATGAGTAGGCTATCTGATGGCTTGCTCACCCCCAGTATCACTTATCTTGCCAAACCAAAGAATTGGACCGAAGACAAACCACCTTCTTGCAGGGCATAAATGTGAGGTTATCTAAAATCATTAGTAATACAAATATATCAATTTCCCTGTGAAACTATACAAAATACATAGATTTACATATAAACCGGTATCGAAAGCTTGCCTTAGATCGTGAGCGAACCAATCTGACGGGAAAATGAAAGTCTACATACACGGGTACAGTACACACGTCACACTTTTCCTGTCCTGGGGACATTGGCCTGAGCCTTGGCCCCACTCCAGGACGATCTAACCTCCACCTCAGCTACCCTGCGAGCCTTTTAGGATCTAAGGATCTGGATGTCCTGAATTAACCCTAGACACAACTATGTTTAAGCCTATGAGACAAGTGTTTAGGGTATTTGTGACGTGGGTGATGTGTGATTCTCTCTCATGTCTACTCATCTACTTGTCATTTTCCTCAAGGTAGTAAATGACAATTGAATAGCGTTAGGAAAAATTATTTTTACACAAAATCTGGGTCTGGGCAGGTGATGCTGTATGTCCAGATTTAATTCCCAAAGATCTAAAACGATCTCATCGTCCAATAAGGAAGCAAGAAGACTTAAATGTTACTGCAGGGGTGTTGTAATGAGGAGGGAAGCGAATTTGTGGGTGAGTTCAACACATCTGTCATGTGCCAGAGCCACCACCCATAAAGGTCAGAGGCATTTTTCAGTGTTAGCAGCGCATTGACTTTCCAGGCTTCAGCAATTGATGGAACTTGCGGGCATGGGTGGAGTTGAAGAATGGCCCAGGAGACAGGATGAGGACAGACCATTAACGCTGGATGTACTGGGGAAAGATTGTGTTGACAATGCCTTATCGAATGGCATTCATCCTGGATAACGTAAGATGGCGGAAAAAAAAGTGAGCTTTGTTTCCATCTAGTGTTCAAGGCTGAGTAAGCTGCTTGAGTGCACATCACCTAATGTTTCCCACAACACACTGCACATTGTACATCTATATCAATAGAACTGTCACTGCAACAAGGCCCATGTCATACCACCTTGAACTTTCACCATAACTATTGAAACCATGATATAATAAAGAGTTACCAAGCAATTTTTATTTTGGCATAATTTAAATGTCATTTCAAGGTTAGTTAATTTATACAAATATGCTTTTGTATATAAAATAATTAATAATACATTTTTACAAATCAAGTTCCCAGTGTAAAAGTGTAGTGCCACACACACGGTAGCAAACAAACAGCTCTGGAACACAGACAAGAGGCCACAGGCACGAGCTTAATTTTAACAGCATGTTTGAGTGAAAAAAAGAAAAGAAAAAGGCAGTTAAACTGTATCACCACAGGTTTGTCATAATCATTCATTCACATTTACCTCACATCTAGCGGTCTTATTGATCCGTGGGAAACATCTGTTTTAACATATCTTCACTTTCACAATTACTTTCTACTACAATTAAAATGAGGGAGTAAGTGGCATTTTTTCAAGATTCTCAAAATTGTATATAGGCCATGACCCATCCAGACCTTAGTGAAAAAAGTAGCCCTGAAACCACACGCTTTGTTTACCTGGATAAATGCAGTTCACAATTAAATATGCTACAGGAAATAGATGTATTACTCTTCTGGCTTGAAAAGTTAAAAGTAGTCTTGATATAAAAACGTTTTCTAAGCGCACCAATTAAGGAAAAGTTGTCAGTTAAGATCAGATAGGCTATTCCACATGAAAGAAAAACAACCCTCTCCAGAGTCTGGGAAAGTATTCAAAAACAACGACAGGATGTTTGCAAACGCTAAGCAGCTCTTGCCACACCTGCTGCTACTTGTCAGTTTTGATGCACCAGTAAGATGCAGGATGTGATCAACATTCTTAATAGACGAGCTGTGGGCAAAGGTGTCAGTAGAGCATCTAGTTGAGGGTGTCTGTATTTATATAGGCAGGAAACATTGTATAAACCCTCTGACGCAAACTGAAACCAAACTACAGCTCATTCGGTTAACCCTGTATTATGCATCAAATGGTTTCGTGGCATTTGCAGCTTTCCGATAAGGGCATTTGGTGTGTTGCAGAGCTTTGGTAAGGATAAGGCACCTGGTCATATTCAAATCTTTAAAATGCTGTTAACAAAAGATTTAACTTTCATTAACACAAATATCTTTCACATGCTTCACTTATGATTTTTAGATATTGAACTTGCATGTAGTTATGGCACTGAGATTCCTTTGGGATTAAATAATACTCAGGTGAGTGGCATAGTTGACAGGAAGAAAACACCTGCCAATGTAAGCAATTTATGTGGTTAATTATTTGAACACACAAAACATCATAATTCCACAGAGCACTATAAGTAATTTGGTACCATTTCAAAAATAAAAATCTAGAACAATGCTGGACCAAAATGACACAAACTGGCAAAATGAAAACAGAGTGCTTTTTTTGTCTTTCATATAAGTAATAAACACAACATTTTAGAAAGTCTCATTTTTCATTTCAACAGATATTAAACTTTGACCATGATATCATTATGGGGATAAAAAACATTAAAAATACCCTTCTGTAGCAAATTCAACAATGCTAACCAAGGCACAGGAGTGACAGCACACACTGGTTAAGGTGGACATAGCTGTGCTAAGCAGTGGCTGACATGAACTGGAGAATAAAGGCACTTGAAAGAGGAGAGGTTCGAACTTGTTAACTCAACAGCGAAGCCACCACCTTTTCCTCGTTGTGAGAAGACTTAACAGCAGTAGGGTTAATATCTGACTTTTCCGGACACCTGCTCCTCCATTACAGGAAAGGACGAACGCTCGACTGGTTTTAATGGTCCGGCTTATCTCAGAGTGCCTCAACTGAGTCTCTCATGCGTGTCAGTGAGAGAGGGCTTCATGGAACAGGCCGAAAGCCAGCTAGCTCTCGCATGCCACACTGAACACTGGAGTTTAACCTCTAATCTGTGCCCATTGAGTAATTAGAATTGGCATTCGCCTGGGAATACATCACCTTGGGTAATTCCTTCAAGTTGTTTTGAAATGGAACGAGTTACCCTTCCTTTGCCTGTTGCCTTCTCTCCATATCTAGGCAGTTAAAGGCATTCATGTGAAGAGGTTATTTGAGACTATTGAGATGCACCCTAGGTGAGAACATGAGGTAGTCATTATATCTCTACCTGAATAAAGAGATCTCTTCTCTCCAGTCATAAAAGCTAGCTTACCGTATGTTTGTTTACTATTATTATTGCTTGCCACTTGCTTTAACAATCATCATGGAATTTTATAAGGCATAACAAGAGATATAATTATTCTGGCACAGCAGCTGCAAGATTTCAAAGGTGTAGATAACAAAAGAAAATAAAGAGAGAAAGCAAGAGAGGAGATCCACTTGGTGTCCCTTTTGGCATAGTCACTATGGTGATGATGAGAAGGGTGGAATGACCTCCAGAATATCATATCGGACTTGGGGAAGAGAGGAGCAACGAAAGAGCTTGAACAAGAGCTTGCAGCGGTGGAAGAGGGGCCTGAGAGGAGCACATCAACACACCCGCTTCCCTTCTTCCTCTATGCACCTCCTCCTCTTCTCCTTCCACGGTCCAACTCCAATCATTCATTACAACAGCACACACTTCTTGGTGGTCTTTTTGGTGACAGGATACAAGACGGCCCTCACAGCCTCAGCAAACACCTCCCTGACCCCCTCCTGTAGCAGAGCAGAGCACTCCATGTATTTGACAGCTCCAATCTGCTTGGCCAAGGCACTGCCCTGCTGCTGGGTGGTGGGGGCTAGGCCCTGCTCCTTCAACTTCTTTACGGTCTCCCCGTCCCCCCGCAGGTCCCTCTTGGTGCCCACCAGTAAGATGGGCACGTTGGGGCAATGGTGGGACACCTCGGGGTGCCACTTGTGCCTGACGTTGGCGTGGGACGACGGGCTGCCAATGGAGAAGCAGATGATGAAGACGTTGGTCTGCGGGTAGGACAGGGTACGCAGGCGGTCGTATTCCTCCTGGCCCGCCGTGTCCCATAGATTGAGACTGACGGTGCGGCCGTCCACGCTCATCTGAGCACTGTAGTTGTCGAACACTGTTGGAATGTACTCCTCGGGGAACGCGTTGGTGGTGTAGGAGATGAGTAGACAGGTCTTACCCACGGCTCCATCACCAACCACTACACATTTTATGGTCTGCATCCTGCCTTCAACCACTGGGGCCGGAGCACCTGGGTAGATAAACAAAACAAGGACACCTACAATAATGAGTAAAAAAAACAACGACGGGTTCATCAATTGCTCAAATATAGACAAAAGTACACCATTTGATAGTTAATGAAATTGCTAGCAAACAGTTGCTTGCCTTTTAAGCAACGCTACTTTTCAGCCGCAGCCATGATGCAATAGCAAGTTCAACGTTACTACTAGTACTAGGGTGACTGTGACTGGAGGGCATCCATCCCCAAATACCACCGAATCCCAATAAAAGTTAAAAGCTTTTGAAGTATTCGAGCTATGAAACTGTTATTTACATTTGCTGGCCAGCTTTATAACTTAGCGACGCTGACTAACAGTAAGTAACGTTAATATTAGGCGGTCCCTGCTCAACGACTAGTCAGAGAGGATAGGGATCTGATAGCTACTAAGCTAGCTAGCAATTAACGTTTAGCTAGCTAAGGCTAGCAACTAGAAAGTTAGTTTGATGATTACTTTTCTCAATACTCTCCATACTGATATAAGTGTAATTACAATTTTGTAATAATACATCAATACGCACACAGTAGTTAAACAATAACAACCATTGTTTAAAATATCAACATTGAAAGCAAACGTTACAACTCACCGCCTCTGTAATGTTAAGATTTCGAAAACTCTTACTTAGCCTCGTAGCTAGCAGTCAATTACAACCGCATCCGGGAGCCGTCTAAACTACAAGCGCAGGACCGTCCCAGAGTGATCTGGGAGCTGTAGTTTTACACAAATAAAGATAGATAATTAATCATGACAATAGATGGCGCTGTTGATCTATGATGGGTTTCATCCGCTCAGCAGCTCCCGCATGTAAACTTCTTTAGCCTCCATCAGGGAAAGTTTGTCTGCAAAGGTATTTTAGGACTAGCTAACGTTTGTTATGTGCTTCGACCGTAAAGATCAGAGCATAGTCTCGGACACAACAATGAACGGCTTCAACTTTTTTGGGTGCCATCGAGACGCTGAGTGTTTCTTCCGCTACTGGTAAGTAAAACAGCATGCGACCAACGTGTATGTGGTAGTCATCAGTCCGGCCAGACCCCCTCCGTCTCCCGTATTGCCCTCCCCGTTCTCCTTAGTTCAAATGTACAAGAGGGAAAAGAGACTTTCCCAGTCAGTGCCTCGCTCTGCATGCGCCAGAATCTTGTCCCACCACTAGACTAGAGAAGTTCGGCTGTCTTCCCATTTCGGACTACGACAATAGATGTTATTTTTACGCTGACTGCATAACGTTTATGAAGAGATATCGGTGTTTTTTTTTTACCAAGACCGCAAACATCTGCGAACAAAATATGGTGAGCGTCAGTTTTCCCACCTTTGGTTTGTCACTCATTCCGTAACATAATCTGTATTGTATTTAAAAATGGTAGTCTCAATAGACTTAAGAGGGTCCAATGTTTGGACACAATTTCCCATTCACTTCAATGGGAAAGTGTGTCCAAACTTTTGACTGGAACTGTATATTGCCTAGTTATTGCTTTTGAATATTGTGTTATCCTACTTTCAATGTTTAAATTAGGCAACAGCAGAAACCGATACAAGATGCGACCACGTTTCAACAGAATCAGAATATGACAGAAATACCTTTTATTTATTTTATGAACGGGAGCATAATGTTTAAATTCTGAGTGTGTGGAGTAAACAGCGCAGCACTATTATGCAACATAAAACCTTTTTTATGTCAGCCATGGTGGTCCATTTGTCCCCTCTGCAATTCTCCCACTGCAGTGCATATAAATGTGTTTGGCCTGTTGTAAATGTTTGGGTTGGAGCTCTCACCCCGGAGTTTCTTTTGATGCTTAGGAGTTAATAGACAATGGCGTGTGTGTGAGAAGGAGTGAGTTAGTGTGTGGGTGGAGGGGGAAGGTGATTCCAGCACAGTCTTTACTCTGCCTGGCTGTAGTCCTGGAGACAAGAGGCCTCAAGAGACCCCTGACCCCCTGGATTGGGGTGAATTGGTTGACAATGTGTCTGTGTCTTTGTGTGTGTGTGCGTGCGTGTGCGTGTGCGTGTGTGTGTGTGTGTGTGCGTGTGTGCGAGCGCGTGTGTCCACTATGTCATCTTTGGCAAGGGCTTGCTCAACAAGGCACTGTCCATCTCAACAAGGCACTTTACTTTCTAAAAAGAGAGCTTCAAGCATTGATAGCTTTGTAAGGTTTTGACTACATATTCATTCAGCCTTCTTTTATAGTCTATAGCTGGTCTGGACAAGTATGCATTCGACATGCCTTAAGAAAGCAATGATTAATGGTACTCACACGAACACCAACCCCAAACATCTAGTTTCCCTTAATGTAGCTGACAGTGACAAGACTGAGGACTGACACGCAGCCTTGCTTCAAAGCTGCTCAGGTCAAACTTAGTCACCACCTAAAAATGTGTTTACCCAGGATGGTGCTTAACGCTGAAAGGGCGGTTTGTTATCTCCTCCAGTACCCTCCTTGGAGAAAGGGATGAGGCCATCTCCTAAGCCGTGCATATCTTCCGACTGTAGAGAAAATGTTGTGTGTGGAATTTGACAGAACTTTGAGCAAGAGCCTACACGTTGCAGAGAGGGGCTCTGCTAGTATTGCTTTGTCTGCTTCTCTCCTCCTGAGCAAAATGTACCGGACAGCTGATGGGATGTCTTCATTCAGCTGTTTGGGCTCCCCAGGGACACACACACACTCTCTCTCTCTCTCTCTCTCTCTCTCTCTCTCTCTCTCTCTCTCTCTCTCTCTCTCTCTCTGTGTGCGTGTGTGCGGGGGTGTCAGGGGGTTGCCCTGGCAGCTGATGAAACGTGGATTTTGCTGACTGTTGCTGCCTGCTGACCATTTTCTTATCTTAGCGCAGCCAAGCAAAGGATTTTGGGGGAGAGAACTCCATCTATCGCTGAGGGTTAGGCTGCCGATCAATTGAACGGTTCTTTTAAAAGGGTTGCACCTTCAGCAAAACAAGTGATCGGGAGTGCTAGGGTAGTGCTCAATCCTAAAATAGTCACTAATTACAGCACAACCAGGCAACACAAATATACAAAACATAGCCTAAAGACCTACAATTAAAGCACAATAATTACAATATTTTAAAAACAAACAGATGGGGCGACCATTCTCACCAGCAAGATTTAAACAAAGCTTGTAAAGCTGTGAGACATTAGTCCTACTGTTTGTCTTCTTGTCGTGCCGTTAAGTGATCATTGGTCAGCCACGCGTGTCCAGGCTGCTGTGGCAGATGGTGTAGTGAGAGAGAGTGGAGTCTCTGTGGAGCACACTGGGCCTTCCCCTCTCAGGTCTAATAGCTAATCAAAGCACCAATAATAACCTGCTAGTCCCGCACTGAGCCTGCTTCCTTACAGTTCTCCACCTCTCATTCTCCCATCATTCTCTTCCCTTCTTCGCGTCCACCCTCCTCTCGTTTTCATCCGGGTTTTTTTTTTATTTGTTTTTTTTTATCTCTGTCCATCCCGCTCTCTGCTCTTTCGGCCACCGCTCTTGTTACTGTGGGTTCTCTACTGAGGGAGGCCCGGTGGTTTACACGGGGGAAAGCGTCATGCACCAGTGGGAAATACAGTTTGAGCTTGAAATCCCGTCTTGGTCAACCCGACTTCTCCCTGGCCCCGGCCTCTGTGATTGAAGCCTGTCTCTGATTGTGTGAAGAGAAACAGGGATATTGACCAGACTGGATTTGACACCGTCAGATATGGAGGGGCCCAGGTTGTGACCGACAGTTAGGATCACAGCCAGTGGAAATTGGCTTTAATGTTATATGTTTGAGCCTTTGGATTCGGCTCCTGTGAGACAATTGCTGTGTACGATTTTCATGTCTGTATGAGGCATTATATTTACAGTCTGCGTTTTACCACTGAACTTAATGCACCTGGCCCACGTACCGTACGCCACTTTATTAAACAGATGAATAGGTTGACAACAGTGCAAAATCCATAAAGAACTAAACATAATCATAGAAGAGGCCTTGGTACCATCCGAAATCTTTCTACTGACTAAAGCTCATTATGGTGAGTTGTGGGGCTGGGGTAGGCCTTAAGTTTGGTCAGCCTTAAAGTGACAGACTTTATAGTTGAACCATGCCTGTGCTACTAGGCCACTAAGGTA
Organism: Galaxias olidus; assembly: GCA_026901105.3. Lineage (NCBI taxonomy): Eukaryota > Metazoa > Chordata > Actinopteri > Galaxiiformes > Galaxiidae > Galaxias > Galaxias olidus. Next base: position 82,172 of record JAPMUY010000414.1, on the reverse strand, counting down.
GTTTTTTTTACTTTTGTCTCCTCGAGTCAAAAACAATGCTTACCTTTTTAACCGCTAGCAAATCGAACCGTTTAGAGCATAGACTTGGTTCTATATAGAACCATACAGGGCTGAGATTTGGTGCTATATCATGGAACCATGAGGATACAAGTATGGTGCCTAATAGAACCATCTGTGGTGGAACCCATTAAAGATGTAAAATATGGTGTCAAATAGGGATGCACCGATCGTGAAATATATATTATAATAACTTTTTGTCCTCCTATATTATTTTTGTCCTCCTATATATATTATAGTTGTTCCCAGTGGCCCAAGGGAATGGGAGCTAGGACAACCTCTCCGGCTCCATGCTCTGTTTGTCTGCCTACTCTACCAAAGACAGTGTCGACTGTTTGGCTGGGCATCCGACAGCAGCACAATATGTCCCATGAGGGCTGCTGGGACCCATGACCTTCAAAGGGGGAAAGGTCATGGAAAAGTGGGAGGTGGGACAGACCCCGTACTGTGGCTTTTGTCCCTAAATGTCACCAACACAAAGCGGGGGACGGGCGGAAGTAGCCTGACCCTGTTTACTCTATCTGGCCATTGGACCACTAGGTTCACATAAATAATGCCTTCAAGTGGCCCATGGAGATTATTTGTAATGTGTTCATATGCTTTGTGCTGAATTTTGGCACTAGATGATTGTTGATTTTATTAAAAAGGTCACATGTTTGTAATGTTTTTTTCTTCTCTCATGCTTTTGTTTTAATCCTGTTTGTCGTCCCCTAGCCTAACCCAACCTGCTATTGTAGCCAAGAATATTAACAGTTGCATGCATGCATTTAATAAACCCAACATGTTGAGCCCTTGGCCAATATCGTGTCATCTAGACAAACAAAAGGCCACGGGTCATAGCTCTCATATGAGGCTATTGTTACTTCTTTATATATTCTGGCTGTAAGACTTTAGCTAGGGACCTTCGGTGTATGCAGAACATTGCTCATGATGTTTTACCAGTCTGTAGTAGTAGCAGGTGCTACTGTATCTTCTATGCGGCTGTATGTTGGGGAAGTGCCACCAGTGCTGGTAACACCGACCCACTCAACAAGCTGATTAAAAAGGCTGGCTCTCCGGCTTTGTCATTGGAGCCATCATGGACAGTCTGGAGACAGTGGTGGTCAAGCGCATGCAACTTGCTTAACTCCTGACTATAATGGATAGTGTCTCACAACGTTTACATAACATTGTGGCAAAACAGAGGAGCACATTCACAAATGGACTGGTTCTACTGTGCTGCTCCAAGGAACGCTATCTGAGTTCTCCCCTGCCAACTGCAGTAACGAAACCCCATACTGCACGGGAGGGTTTTACCCTGGTGAGCTCAGTCAGCTTGATTTCTGACTTCAAAGTGATCAAGCTGCTTCTTTGGAACTGTCACTCTACTTGGACTGTGGGCTTAATATCCCTGGCACATGCTAATAACCTAACCTGTACATAAGATAGATGTTATACTCTGGCAATTGTAAAGTATATTACTCTGTACATTATTGATCAAAGCAATTACAACTCCACTGTTTGCACTCGCCATAGAACTACACGTTTATCAATATATTGGTGTTTTACTTTATCGATGCTTCCTTAATTATGCAAAACCTATTGCAATTGTTTTCTCTTTCTACTTTTAACATATTTTAATGACATTGGTATACACGTTTAATTAACAATATGTAATTAAAATAGCTAATGAATAATATTTAAATTAACTATAGGCAAAAGTGTAAATCAAAACCTAGGCTACAGCTATATTTGAATACCCACATCATTTCGAATAATCGAATATTCAAAGTACCATGCCCATCCCCTAATATGGATACCCGTGTTTGCATTGTTGTTGTCTAGTGTTTGGTCTTAAGTGTTGCTGTGTCTGTTGTTTGTCTGACAATGTAGCTATTGTGACACAGAAATGTCCCTCAAGAGGAATAAAGCAATATTTATCTATTTATCTACTAGACTAAGTGGCGGTCCAAGCCGCCCAAACACTCCCATCTAGAACAGGATTAGTGTCATCATCATCATCATCATCGTCATCCGCTTTGTCCGGGGTCGGGTCGCGGAGGTAGCAGTTCAAGCAGGGCATCCCAAACTTCCCTTTCCCGGCCCACATTAACCAGCTCTGACTGGGGGATTCCAAGGCGTTCCCAGGCCAGTGTGGAGATATAATCCCTCCACCTGGTCCTAGGTCTGCCCCGCGGCCTCCGCCCAGCTGGACGTGCCTGGAACACCTCCCTAGGGGAGGGCGGCCAGGTGGCATCCTTACTAGATGCCCGAACCACCTCAACTGGCTCCTTTCTACGCAAAGAAGCAGCGGCTCTACTCCGAGTCCCTCACGAATGGCTGAACTTCTCACCCTATCCCTAAGGGAGATGCCAGCCACCCTCCGGAGGAAACTCATTTCCGCCGCTTGTATCCGCGATCTCGTTCTTTCGGTCATGACCCACCCTTCATGACCATAGGTGAGAGTAGGAACGAAGATAGACCGGTAGATTGAGAGCTTTGCCTTCTGGCTCAGCTCTCTCTTCGTCACAACGGTGCGAAAGAGCGACTGCAACACCGCACCCGCTGCTCCAATTCTCCGGCCCATCTCTCGTTCCATTTTACCCTCACTCGAGAACAAGACCCCAAGATACTTGAACTCCTTCACTTGGAGTAAAGACTCATTCCCTACCTGGAGTAGACAATCCATCGGTTTCCTGCTGAGAACCATGGCCTCAGATTTGGAGGTGCTGATCCTCATCCCAGCCGCTTCACACTCGGCTGCGAACCGATCCAATGAGTGCTGCAGGTCGCAGACTGATGATGCCATCAGGACCACATCATCTGCAAAAAGCAGTGATGCAATCCTCTGCCCACCAACCCGCAGCCCCCTCCCCCGCGGCTACGCCGTGAGATCCTGTCCATGAATACCACAAACAGGATAGGTGACAAAGCGCAGCCTTGGAGGAGGCCAACCCTCACCGGAAACGAGTCCGACTTACTGCCGCAGACCCGGACACAGCTCTCGCTTTGGGAGTACAGAGATGGGATGGCTCTGAGTAGAGACCCCCTCACCCCATACTCTCGCAGCACCTCCCACAGTATCTCCCGGGGAACCCGATCATACGCCTACTCCAAATCCACAAAACACGTGTAGACCGGATTGGCATACTCCCAGGCCCCCTCAAAGATCCTCGCGAGGGTAAAAAGCTGGTCCGTTGTTCCACGACCAGGCCGGAAACCGCATTGTTCCTCCTCAATCCGAGGTTCGACTATCGGTCGAACCCTCCTTTCCAGCACCCTGGAGTATACTTTCCCGGGGAGGCTGAGTAATGTGATGCCTCTGTAGTTGGCACACACTCTCCGGTCCCCCTTTTTGAACAGGGGAACCACCACCCCGGTCTGCCACTCCTTAGGTACTGTCCCCGACTTCCACGCAATGTTGATAAGACGTGTCATCCATGACAGTCCCTCAACACCCAAAGCCTTCAGCATTTCTGGGCGGATCTCATCAACCCCTGGGGCTTTGCCACTGTGGAGTTGTTTGACTACCTCAGTGACCTCCGCCAGGGAGATTGATGCTCATCCTCCAGCCCTGTCTCTACTATGTAGGGTGGGTTTGTCGGGTTCAGGAGTTCCTCAAAGTGCTCCTTCCACCTCCCAATCACCTTGTCAGTTGAGGTCAACAACGTCCCATCCTTACTGTATACAGCTTGAATGGTTCCCTGCTTTCCCCTCCTGAGGTGTCGGATGGTCTTCCAGAACCGCTTTGGCGCCAGCCGAAAGTCCTTCTCGATGGTTTCTCCGAACTCCTCCTACACCCGCTGCTTTGCTTCTGCCACGGCCGAGGCTGCAGTCCTTCGGGCCTGTCGGTACCTTGCAACTGCCTCCGGAGTCGCCCGGGACAGCATGTCCCGGAAGGCCTCCTTCTTCAATCGGACGGCTCCCCTGACCACCGGTGTCCACCAGGATGTTCGAGGGTTACCGCCCCTTGAGGCACCTAACACTTTGAGACCACAACTCTCAGACGCAGCTTTAGCAATGGAGGCTTTGAACATCGCCCACTCCGGTTCAATGCCCCCAGCCTCCACAGGGATGCCAGAGAAGCCCCGCCGGAGGTGTGAGTTGAAGGCCTCCCGGACCGGGGACTCCTCCAGACGTTCCCAGTTCACCCGCACTACACGCTTGGGCTTACCAGGTCTGTCCAGAGGCTTCCCCCGCCACCTGACCCAACTCACCACCAGATGGTGATCGGTTGACAGCTCTGCCCCCATCTTCACCCGAGTGTCCAAAATGTATGGCCTCAGGTCCGATGATACGATAACAAAATCGATCATCGACCTTCTGCCTAGGATTAGTGTAGTAGTTATTTTCCATAATATTGATGCAGTGGATTTAAAGGTTACCAGAGGAGCTCCTAACCTCTCCCTGAACATCTCTGCAGGAATATACAGGACGAATCAAGTTGAAATTCCCTGTTAAGGCCCCATCTCATTGATGAAATAACCTTGGACGTTTTTTTTTCTTCTTTTGAAACGACTGAGGCTTAAGCTACTGCAGTCAGGGGCATTAGCTGTCTGACTGAATAGCCAGGTCACCTCAGTATCTAAAAGCCTCAATACCTTGATGGGCTGATGCCTGACTGGCTTCATTGTGTTATTGTTTATAGGGCTTAAGCTGAGGAAATGAGTCTGGCTGAGATTGTCTCGTCAGATGGGTTGCCTAACTTGAAGCCTGTCCCGCCGCTCTCTCTCTCTCTCTCTCTCTCTCTCTCTCCTTTGCTCTCTCTCTCCTTTGCTCCCTCTCTTTCTTCTCTAATTATTCGTAACTTATTTCCCTCTATGTTTTTTAAGCTGTGACCTAAAAGCTATGAGTCAGCCAACTGGCCGTGATGACTGGAGATGTAACCAGGAATGTGTGCAATAGGGGACCCAAGGAGAGTGGTAGACAAATGAACCCCTGAGATAATGACAGGGATACAGTAGCACCTGCTGACTGTGTGGGTGTGTGTGTGTGGGGGGGGGGGGGGGGGGGGGTTTGCCGGTGAAACCTCACCCCTCTCATCAGTTCCTAGCTCTTTTTAATTATGGAGTGCTCTCCCTGGGGCACCATACATTCCATTGTAGTAAAGATAAATTGGAATGCCTTTGATAGCCTGCCATAATCCACTAGCCCTGGATACTAGGTTTATAGTGCTGGAGTTAGAGCAGGTTGCTTGGCTAGGTGGAGCTCCAGTCCCAGTCCCAGTTTTAGGCCATTCGATGTCTCGCCACTTTCCGTGTCACCGTCTACTCCTGGCACCCAAATGAGCCCCCTTGGATCCCAGGGCAGGGCAGAGGAGGGGGGGGGGGGGGGTTGCATTCCCTCTCTCTCTCCCGAGGAGAAAGAACAATCCTCTCTTTTAACCCCAGCCTCCTGTGATGTGAGTTATGTAATCTGATAGAGTGCAGAACCCATCCAGCCAGCCACCCACCCACGCCAAATACTCAGGCCATTGTCCAGACAATGCACACTGTGGCAGACAGAGACCTAATCTCTCATTTCTCTTTCTCCTCCGCCTCTTTGCCTCTGTCTCTCAGAATGTTTCTGCCCCCCCCCACCACCACCACCACATACCCCTTCCCGCCCACCCCCCTAGCTCTCTATTTTCCTACTGTCTGTCTCCTAAATGAGGTCTGATCCTCTCTTATTGTGCATTAATCCGAGACAAAACAGAAGACATTACCCTGTTCATATTTGAGGAACTGATGCTGGATTTAGTATGTCAACATCAAGGTCCGGATTGTCCGCTTCCTTGCCTGCCATTGACTTCCTAGTCTTTTGTCTCAGAACAGGGAGAACAGGTCTGACCAAGTTAGCCCCGGACAACAACTTTGTACGTGTGTGTGTGTGTGTGTGTGTGTGTGTGTGTGTGTGTGTGTGTGTGTGTGTGTGTGTGTGTGTGTGTGTGTGTATAGTTAGTCATTGAAAAATGACTTCATCAGCTAGACATTTGTTTTTCTAAACTCTCAATTTGATTTGTATTCCTATTCGTGCGTCTTCCTTTTGCTGTCAACTTTGATTGAACTTTAGCAATGATGCTTTCTAAGTCTCTAAGTCAAATATTGCTCCTGGGAGGTTGCCGCAAGCCTAGACACTCGATAGGGCACGCTTACCATCCCGCCATGGTCAGAGTAAGGTTGTCCTCCTCTGGGTTATAGCCTGAGCCGTGGACAGAAAGAGTTACTCTGCTGCGTGTGGTCTCCTTCGCACCACCCGACCGGCCACACCCCTTTCAGCAGTACTCCCATCCCAGTCCGGACTCCAGGGAAACAGGAAGTCAGGTGCTAGTTACCGGTGGCGGGACGCAGTGAGGTGAAGAAAGAGAAGAACACAGAGAGAGAGAGCGAAAGAGAGAGAGCAATAGAGAGAATAGAGTCAACCGAGGACATTACAGAGGGGAGCGTCAACTCAATTCACGGACAGGTGAACCATTCCTTCTCTGCTATGCTTTGTGTCTTCCTTAAGTTGATGCTGTAGATCAGGCTACAGTCACATCGGTTCAGACCGTTCAGTTTACCGAATGCAGTTTGATCAACTTTCTCTATGCAGTGGCTTCTGTTTGTACATCAACTCTGTTATCAAGAATGTGTCCTAGTTGGGCTTATGTGTTGCTGTATTACAGAGTTTAGATTCAGATGGCCTATCTGTACTAAGGTAACATGGCAGAGACTCTAGGTTTTTATTGGTGTTAGGATTTCTTTTACTGTTATTTGGATGATTTTGGCAAATAATTGAAATTTAAACTGGCTATTGAAGTCAATATATGGAAAGAAAATGTGGCTTTATTGTAAAATGAGTATGGCTACTTTTCCCGTACAGGAAGCTGGTTTACGGTGGAGATTATTTTCCATAACTTGACTACTGATTTAACCTAGATAACAAGTAACCCAGGGTGGATGATGTCATACTGGGGTGTTTTCTGAACGTGAACATGGCAGCATCCTTAGTTATCTACCAGGAAAGGACCAAAATTTCCCTCTTTTGTTTTTGCTCCACGCTTCTCTGTAGGACCGTGGTTTTTGGTTTTGGACACAACAGAGGATTATCACTGGCATATGCCCATTGATGCCAATGCCTTTCTGTAAATCCTTTACTTTCCTCTGGTTGTGAATGCCTTGATCATTGGTAATTGCTGGCTAGCCATTTTCTGAATGTAAAAAAGTCCCCAGGGTTTGTTGTTCACTTACTGCTACCCGCTTCAGTCAAGCGTGATAACGAGATTTCAGTCAAGAGTTCTGACTTTGTGCTGGCGTTAAACCAACGTGTGGAACTTGAGTTTTCCGGAAGCAGTTTCAAGTAGCAGAGTCATACGGAACTACATTCTTCATCGTTCTTCTGTAATCTGAGCATCTTGTCTTCCCTTACCAATGTTGCTGTGGCACATTTGAATACAGGGAGAGGCCTCTGTTTGGCCCTACGTGTCGCACCCGTTCCCACGGTTTCTCCGCGGTTTTGTTGACACTGACGCCCGAATGTGGCGTCGAAAGTGCTGACTCACACACACCGAGTCCTCCTTGGCCAGCAGCACCATCATTGTTGACTACCCAGCCGCATTCTGTGTCCTCCCAGGTTTATCCGCTGAAACTGCTGACGGGGCAAGGCTGAACTCGGGACGGAGCTGAATGTTTGATGTGTCTGAAGTTAAGGCTACAACGCGCATAATCACTCCCCTGAACGGGGAGCATCAGTATGACTTATGCATAGTAGTTACCTAATTATACCATCTAGCCTGTACTGGTTGTTTTAGCACCTTGGAGCGATGAAGAAAAGGCAGTATGTGTGCGTGTGGGTTTACTCACCGTGTGTGCGAGAGGGAAAAAGAGCGGTGGAGTTCAGGTGTAGGCCGATGTGGGAACCACTCAGATCTCTATAGCTGCAATCACAACACAGTGACTCCTACATGAACCGCTCCAGGAAAACAATGGAACCTTATTTTAGAGAGCGATTGCGGGAGAGGGAGGGAGAACATATCCCTTGAGGTTGCGTAACAACGAGAGAAAAGAAGTTTCCCCACGTCGCGTACTTCTCCGCCGTGAACCCGCTCTCCGGCTGTGCCCCCCACCCCCCAGCCACCCACCTTATGACTGATTATGGGTTAGGGTGGAGTTGGTGGCGTTCCGGGGGCACCAGGATGGAGCGGACCCATCGGTCATCATCGGGCGACTCCCGGCACAACCGCCCGGGCCCTCAGGCTCACTGTAGAAGAGATCAACCCCAGGAGGAGCTTTCCACTGCAGCCGAGAGCTTGGAGGCAGAGGCGGACAGAGAGAAAGTGGGACGGAAGAAAAGACATGTCCACTCTATTGTCTGCTTCGCTCTCCGCCGTCTCTACACCCCCGTCTATCTGAAAGCAAATTAATTATTACCTTGAGAGAAATGTACGGAATGCGACTTTGTTTCCCTCGCACGCACACACACACACACACACACATACGCACGCGCGCGCGCGCGCGTATACACCTCTCCTGAAACGTTCTGTGCCCTGAACTCTTGTTCAGTGAGTTAGCCGCAGCTCCGGAGCTGTTGGCATATGCGTTGTTTGCTTAACTTGACCTGCTGCTCTCAAGGTGAGCAGAGTGCAACCAGGAAAGAGAGGCCCGGAGAATTCAATCGATAGTATGCAACTGTTGTGTTTGTTCTCCCACAGATTCTGGCGCAGCGATGTGAGGAAAATGTGTTGCTGTACGCTGCTCATACCAGCACACTTAGATAAAGGTGTAAGGAGGCATTTGTTAAATAGGTGGCTAATATTTGAAGCAATCAAGATCTGAACCACCAGGGATTTCAGACAATAGCCTGCTGTTCTATTATTGATTACCTTTTGCAGCTTCACTAACTTGCGTGACAGTTGGAAAGTGTATGATATAATACTTTCGTTTGAGTGGGTCTGTTGACTGGGGAAGCTTTTAAATAGGAAAGATTGTAGCTGCCCTATATTAAAAATCTGAATAATCTAAGATTTTAGACAATAAACTAATAGACTCATTTTATATCAGATGTGAGAACTTTACAAAGTTAAACAGTGTTACACCTGGTATTTTGTTTTGTGAAAGTGTGTGTGTGTGTGTGTGTGTGTGTGTGTGTGTGTGTGTGTGTGTGTGTGTGTGTGTGTGTGTGTGTGTGTGTGTGTGTGCGCAGCTGGTTGTGTGATAAATGAAGGGCAGATGTATCACTGTCATTTTAAAAGAACACTCAATTCAAGGTCAGGAAATTGACTCCTGTGGTGTTAGACCAAATATTAATCACTCAGAGGTATAAACACAGGGATCTTATTTCATAACGCTCTCTCTCTCTCACACACACACACACACACACACACACACACACACACACACACACACACACACACACACACACACACACACACACAATGAGCTCATGCAGTTGGCCTATTAGCATAAAGGCCAAACACAATTTAAAAAAATGTGTACTTATTATTATTCATTATTATTATTATTTATACTTAATTTTTACTTATTCAATACATTAAAGCCTATTTGAGTCTGTTATGTTGTGAGCTCAAGAGGATGAAAAACATGTAAACACAGCAACATTTCATTGCTGTCATAAACATGATAGTAGGAGAACTACAAACAGCTGGACTTGTTGCCCGACACTGTAATGTGACACAGTCTCTAAATGGCAGAATAGAATGCTGCCCAGTCACTTGTTGTGTCTACAGTACGTTCATTGTTCCCGGCTGTTTGCCCTTTAGTTGTTGTGCAATGCAGACGGGTGCAGATCAATAGACAATTCCAACACAGGCCAAACAAATCACACCACCTCAAAAAAAAGCTAAAACAAAAACAAAAACCATATTATTAGGCATGGGTTTACATTTAGAATACAGACATTATGTAGGCCTAGGACTAGTGAATGTTATTTTTAGCTCCTGTGTCAGGCTGTTTAGATGATGCCATTGACATACTGTATCACGTCTGGGGTGCCTTCATGTTTAAGTTGCCTTAAGGCTACGTAGCTTTTGATGTCTCCTTAGCAGTGTCAATTATAGAATGAGGTATTTATTGCTTGTGTGGTGTGTGTGCGTGTGTTTTTGTTCAGGCATGCCAGCTGGATGTTACGTCTGTGAACTCTGCTCTGTACGTGTGTCTGCTCGTATTAAAAGTTTGAGAGGATGGGTCTAGAGCGTGTCTGCTGTTTAAACCTCAGTAGGGCCTTACTGCAATCGGCAGCAAGCTTACGCATTACTTCAGAGCCCAGGACTCTTAGCAGTACTTTGCCCTGCCATTGACAGACCTATTTTGAAATAGCTAAAATTGTGTTTATTCCCTAGTCATTGCTTTGCTTGTGTGAATGGTGTTTTTTGTCTCAAGTATACTCCCTAATTGCCACCTCTATAACTTTGTTGCACGAGCATCTCCCAAAGAGGACAGTGTGAGGCAAGCTTCATCAATAGCAGCCTTTATCTGAAAATAGGTTTGGGCATTACCCCGCTGACCTGAAAGTCTAAGGCTCCGTTAAAGGAGTTAGTGTGAGTCAGAACGCCAGGGCTTCAGCTGATGACCAATCAGTCTAGGCCTGACAACGAATGAGTTATGTTCCATGTTTTACGTGGACAAACACATTCAGAAGAAATAATGTGGGGGGGGGGGATCAACCTCTTGGAAATTCGGTTGAAACCACCCAGCCAGACAGCTTCAACCAAATCACAGTGTGTCAGTGTGTATGCTATAGTGTGCCTTTGTCAGTTTCCACCGAGGCGGGATAGCTTACGTGACGCTACACTGTACACAGTCAATGAACAGGCTTTCTTCAGGCGCACAGTCGGGGAAGAGAATGATTTATGGCCTTCTGTTCAAACAAGTTGTACTCTTGGTCTTAAGAACCTGTAAAAGAAAGAGAGAGAGGTGTTTCTGTCTACCATCCATAATGAATAACCATCTGTAAATTAGAGGCTGTTGGCGTGGCATTCACTCTGATGCTCCTCTGCCCTGGAGCAGTAGTTCCTTACACACGTCTGAGTCTGCTGCCATACAGCTTCAGTGACTAGAACAAGCGGAGAAGGATTGCTACCATTGACCTTATACTGTTACCGCTACCATTGACCGCTGCAAATATATACTGTTAGTAGTATGACCTGTTGTGATGGTCAAGTCTAGCCCGAACAGCATAGCAACGAGTGTAGTATCTGTTTGAAACGGGCAAATAGACGGAAAATGTTTTTTAATGTGGAATGCTTCCTTAAGTGCCTCTAGCTGTGTTCTACAAGCGAGGAAATCTGCCCACATAAAAAGCCATAAAGACCTCACCCACCTTGTAAATGTAAAGGAGAAACAAGCCATAAGAGACACTGTCAGACAAGAATAGTAAATTTACTGTGCCAATATAGTAACAAATGTATCCCTATTATAGTCCCTCCTGAATTAAATAGGCTAGATTGCATGTGTCAAAGTATATTTTGAGCTTTGATTTCTGTGCGTAAAGGCAACCTGTCTCTGTGCCAACATGCCTTTCCCACCGCACAAAGTTCATTTTCACCGAATCTGCTGTATAATTGGCCTATTTCTTCGGGGCCAGCTGGCACTCAAGGAGCCCCGCTCCCAGTGCCATACGGCTGAGTCATACCTCTGCCTACTCTGCACATCGCGGTGTTTACGCGGCCGCTGTCAGAGGCGCCGCCTAGAAGATGGAACGGCAGTGAGTTTGCGATAGGGATTTGAAGAAAGACTACTACTAGCCCATTAGTTTCCTGTTTGCAATGTATTAGCATAATTCATTAGCATTATGCACTGTTACTGTGATGAGATCGCATGTATATTAATGTAACAAAGTTAGGTTGGGCCTATTAAATCGTTGGTAGATTGCAGCTGTGCGCAACTCCGCCTCGGCTTACATAATGTGCTAGAGTCAGAAGAGTTCACTGTCGTGTGGGTGTTTTTACTGTCGATGCTTTGCAAGCTTTTCAAACGTGACCCGCGAAGTACCTGCAAAAATGTAAACAAACTTTGATCAAGAGAGGGAGTGAGGAATAAAGCAGTTCTGAGCCATTTGTGTTTTTAGTTGGGGGCTTTTGTTGTTCTTTTTTGCGGCAGAGTTTTTGAGGTGTTTAAACCCTTAGCTCCAGTGTTGTGTGCGACTGATGTGGGAAATAAAAACATTAAAAAAATGGCACAGATACACAATTATTTTTCTTGCACTTTTGTACTGCTGTTATTATACTATATCATATTGTCAAAGGGGTCGTTCATTTTCAGTTGTTTCTGTCAAGTGCGTGGAATCATGCAGGCTGTGTACATTTCCCCTACTTTCACACGTTGGGACCTCTTACAATCTTTTGTGTTTTGTTGCAGCAACGAGTCAAGGCTTGCTTTAAAAAAACATCTTTGGAATTTCTCTTTCCTCTCTCTTTCTTAACGCACACACGCACGCACGCACGCACGCACACACACACACACACACACACACACACACACACACACACACACACACACACACATTGACCTGCCATTACCAAAAGACCAGTCTCCAAGAGAGAGCTGAATGTTTCGTTTACTCCACAGCAGACCTGATTAGAATATGTTGGATGAAAATATTTCGTTGAGTGTCTCTCTTCAGTGTTAACTTGGCTGTCATCTTCTTTGAACAACAACAAGATGGTTATCCATGTAAGTTAGCCTAGCCTCGGGAAGATTTGCTGGATAGACACAAGTTTCTTTGAAGGCTGTACAGGATATTCCCAGTAACTTGTACATTCTGACTATACAATTGTATGATATCCTCCAATCCCAACTATTGAAACCTACTGAGATCTGATAACTAGATCTGTTAGCTAAATAGTGTTCAGTACAATTTGGTCTGCTTGTGAATAGGTAACAATGTTAAAATCTACCTACAGCCAACATAACCACTTAAATCCAGGCTATGTCAAACATTTCGTTATTTTTTGTCTGCCTCAAGGTGACACATTTGAAAGAGAACAGCAAGACGTTTTATTGAACCATAAATCAAGGCCGGCTCTCAATTAGCTTAACCTTTTTCCAGAGCTGAGGAAGAACTACATTGACCCCTGTGTGTGTGTGTGCTTTGTGATTTAAGAGGGTGTATTGTGTGTCAGGGCCCCTGCCTTGGGTAGCCCAAGTGAGGCTGTAAATTGTCACTGTGGCTGCTGGCTTGCCCAGGCCTATAAACTTGAAGGCAATTATGGAAAACAACTGGACACAAGATTTTTCCAGTCTTGCAAGATTTGTGGTGGCGACCTAAAATGATCCCCCCCCCCCCCCCCCCTCCCACCTTGCCTGTAAGGTATAGCTTCCCAGACACACACAAATGCCCTGCACGCACATTCTCTCCCTCGCTCCCTCTCCCTCCCTCTGTCTCCCCCCTCTCTCAATAAGGGCTTTCTTTCTTGTCCTACCTCTTTCCCTCGTTGTTGCCCTCCCACACACACACACACACAGAAAACAAGGCACAGAGAATGCTGCTTACGTCGCCGTTAATGCCGTTTTCCAATAGGTTCGCGGTCCACAGTGTCTCCTCTGATCCGTCTGCTCGGTTGATTGGTTTCTGTGCGTGTCCTTTTGGCAGATGCTCGGACTGATGGGAGACTCTGTGACTGCTGCTCCAAGTAGCACAGTGCCAGACATGTCCTCCTCAGGATATCATGTTCAACTTTGGCTTAATTTATACAGACTTTGGCTAACCCGGGAGGAGGTGTGCACACGCAAACACACCCTGACATTCTGTTTTGCTGCGCCCCACACACCTACACAGACACACGCTGCGAAGACTTGCATTGATTTATAGTCGTTGAGTGTCTTCTGGTACGAAGGCCCATTCCACTCACAACGTGGTTATAGCAGGCAGTGACGTTATTGCAGCAACATCAGCTTGAAATGTCATGGGGTTTAGGCCAATTGCTGTCGTCACTCCCGGACTTCGTCGCAATATCCCGGAACGTTCTTCATTTGTTAACTGCGGGATGGGTGAGTGGACGCCGGGTGCCTTATTGGAAAGTTCAGTGCAGGGGGAAACGGGAGCTCATGAATATATCCATGAGCCTTCCAAGCCTCTGATCTCAGCCTGGCGGAGAGCCCTGAGTGGATTGGGCAGAGGCTAGCTCCTGCTACAGTACCTCTTTCTATCTAGCTCGGTCTCTCTCTCTCTCTCTCTCTCTCTCTCTCTCTCTCTCTCTCTCACTCTCTCGCGGTCTCACTCTCTCTTGCTGTCTTACTCTGTTTCTGTCTGTGTGTCTCTCTATTTCGCTCTGTGTCTCTCTCTCTCGCTCTCTCTCTCTCTCTCTCTCTCTCTCTCTCCATGTCTCTCTCTCACTCTCTCTTTCTCTTTATTTTCTCTCTCTCGCTCTTTATTTTCTCTCTCTCTCTTTATTTTCTCTCTCTCTATTTTCTCTCTCTCTCTCTTTATTTTTTCTCTCTCTCTTTCTCTCTCTCTTTATTTTCTCTTTCTCTCTCTCTCTTTATTTTCTCTCTCTCTCTCTCTCTCTCTCTCTCTTTCTCTGTGTGTGTCTCTCTCGCTCTCTGTCTCTCTCTCCCGCCATTCCATTTGAACTATTTGCATAATAGCTCTGCCTGTCAAGGCCAGCGGTGCAAAGCTCTTGAATCTTAAATGTGGATGGCGTTAGTAGCTGGATGAAATAAGTCGAGTGCCAGAGCTCCATTCTCACAGCCAGGCTATCAAACCTACGACTAGGGTGCTGTTTTCTCATATTTCATAAGGGGAGATGCTTAGGATGTTTTCTCTGTGTGTGTGGGTGTGTGTGTGTGTGTTTGCAAGTACGAGTAAGAGAGAGGACAGTGCACTGTGCCTACTACCTTTATAGGATGGCTGACTACGAGGGGACCTGGCCTGGATGTTTAATTAACAGTATTGGCTACATGAATTCTGCATCCCTCCACTTTGCTGTTATGAAACGGAGAGCGGGGATCTCCGAGCTCTGGAGGTGAAAGGCTACCAACTCTACTGGATACATTGAGTTTTCAATGAGGGTGTGTGTGCGTCCTATGTGTATCCCTTGGACCAAAGGGTGTGTGTGTGTGTGTGTGTGTGTGTGTGTGTGTGTGTGTGTGTGTGTGTGTGTGTGTGTTTTCTCACTGGCTGTTGTGGTCTAAAATAGTTTGAACGTCTCGTGCGCTTCATGGTGCTGCAGGGGTTTGAAAGAGAGTGGTGTGTTGTGCCCTCGGAGAAAGAGAGGTCCGGAGAGTCAAATCAATAAGAAATCCTTAATGAGGTTGAAAGGATTGCATCGATGGAGGGAGGGAGGGATGGCGTGAAAGGAGGGTGGTGTTGGGAGAGGGAGAGAAAGTACAAACGGGGTAAAGGGACTGAAATAGAGGTGAAGATGTTGTAGAAGTACAGTCTGCTGTTTACTGAACAATACCGTTATCGCCATGCCGATCTAAAAAAACTCACGACCCTTGTGGCCTTTTTAATGCTAAGTAACGATTTGACTGGGTACTAATAGACTTCCTAGCTTCTGACAGAAGACCACTACGCTTGATGAAAGTGGTACAGGGATTGTTGTGCCGGGAAGCCGCATTTTGTCTATTACGCATTGGAGGTCAAAGGTCCTGTGATAGTGATGCGTCCAAATCCCTGCCCCGGTGAAGCATTACCGCCCTCATGCATTTTGACCGTTATCCTTTAAGCCTGTCATCTTACCATTCGGCGATATAAAACTCTTAGAACGTGGCTTCTGCGTGCGTGGCGTTAAAGCGGAGCACACGGTGTTATTTGGGATTTGAAAGGCTTAATAACAGGGGGGAAAGTGTTATGTCACCGCTCGGAGCGCAGATGCGTTGTGGATAGAGCGGAACGAACGACAGAAAAAAAAAAACAGCCTGTCGGCGCGCTTCGGGTGAGGCGGGGAGGGAGGGGACGTGCCGTCGACGCTCTCGCCCTGAAGGCAGCGCCCTGCGGTTGACCTGCCGTGCTGTCGCAGCGGGCGCAGAGGCCCCGCGGCGTTCTGTCGTAAGACAGCTGTCTGCGGAGTGGAAAGCGCAGCTGAGGACAGAGACGAACGCACGTCCGCTCACGCTTGGCTGGGTCGACGACGGGAGAGGATTCCCGGGAGGAGCGGCCTGGGAATGGAATGACAGTGACTTGGGGCTTGCTGTGTTGTGGAAGAAGAGCAAGGAATTTGAAAGAGCAGTGGCATTTTATTAAGAGGATCATGTATAGATGAAGATGTGTTGGCCTGTGAACTGCTGTCGGTTTGTCTCGAGGTTTAGAAAGAGAGACCTAAATGTACAGGGACGCCAGTAGGGACATATCCAGAGGGGGACAAAGTAACATCTGATAATGTAGGCTGAGGTTATTATGGTTTATGGCAAGGAGATGAGAGTGCTGTGATAAAGAGATAAATCCTTATGATGTTTATTGACATGAATAGTACAAAGTATAATTACGGTGAAGAGGCAGCATAGTAGTGTATGTTTCATGGTCATTTCACGTTTCTTCGTTCGATCTTTTCTTTACCTCAGAGTTCCACGCGGCCCCAGCCTGCCCTGTAACCAATGGCAACCTCTGTCCAGACCCTTCCTCTGACCCGCGACCCCAGGAAAAAGTTCAGCGACACCTTCCCGGCCCCGCCCCTCGCTTCCCGTTGCGGCATGGGAAGTGTAGGCAGTCTGGTGGATCGGCCGGACGTGTCTCCGACCGGAGGGAGCCGCGCCGTGCCGCAGGTAGGGCCCAGGCAGAGCAACGGTCTCCTGAAGAAGGGCTTCAACCAGAGGGAACTCCTCAACTACCTCAACATCTCCAGGTGGGTCGTGCCATTAAAGACACTGCAACAGAATTAATTTCATTTGGAATCTGTAATTGGGGACAGCTCCTCTGCCTTGAATCTGGCAAATTTAAAGAGATATGTACATATTATCTTCTTACAAATGCACTTTTATTTTTATAATGTCTGTAGTACTGTTGTCTTACTTATGCTCCACCCACTACAAGTCAACATGCGTGTATTTGAATCTGAACATGAATTTTTATTTTGCATCGTGGCCTTCAGGAAGGAGCCTAAAGCAGGCCCTGGCGGCGGTGGAGGCGGGAGGAGGGACATGCTCTCGGGCATGGCCTCCATCAAGAGGGAGCATGGCCACGAGGAGGACAACATCTACACCAAGGTCTACCACAAAGACGGCACCGAGGTGGACGTGGGGAACAACTCGCTGCCCCTCAGCGGGAAGTACGAGAAGGTTGGTGACGCCCCCCCCGCGACGCGGAGAGCGTTAGGTCGGAGTAGGACGGCTCGTTCCGGAAACTGAATTAGATGTGAATGCATTTGAAACATATATTGCATAAAAAAATATGTGTACATGGGGCGAGCAGGACAATGTGGTTCACAAAAGTTAGCCAAAGCCACTTAATATGTAAGATTTTATTCTAGTGTGCGAGACATTTCTTAACAACATAAGTTATCCAGAAGGTGCTAAGATCTTTCTTAAGTTCTAAGATCTGTTTTTAGTTTTCACAGCCTCGTCGACAGAGGCAGATTAATGATCCGGCAGTGGCCGCGGTGTGCTTTAAGCAAACACTGAACGAGCAGCAGGGGCCAGGGACAGCCTGCCCTAAGGGCACGTTTTGAAATTGGTCTGCATCAGACAAATATTGCGTCAGTGGGTCAAATGGCAGGTATCAATGAGACGGCAACTCCCCCAATTGCCAATCCCATCTGTAAATCCCACCCTCCCGTCTTGACAGCCCACCCGGGACACACTTAGGCTCTGACGCACCGTATGGGGTGAATTTATCTCTGCCGTCAAACCTCAAACCGTCCTTCCTCAATTTCTCTGAGCTAAAGAACACGGAGTGGGAAGAGGACAGGACTGTATTGATGAAATGGAAACCTTCCTGACTAACGTAGATTTATGGCCTAAGGCCGGGGGTTCTCAGCTCCGCTCTGTCTACGGTGCGTTCAGAAAGGATTCAGAGCACGTCACTTTTCTCTCACTGCTGCTTCATCCTTCTCGTGTTTGCCATTCTCTCTCTCTCTCTCTCTCTCTCTCTCTCTCTCTCTCTCTCTCTCTCTCTATATATATATATATATATATATATATATACATATGTAAAGTGGTGAAATGATGAGGAAAAAAGTACAGAATTCTGTATTTTTTTTCTCACCATTTCACCACTTTATATGTACAGTACTGTGCATAAATCTTAGACACGGGATTCTGTTTTGAAGGCGAAGGGTGGTCACACCAAATGTTGATTTGATACAGATATGCTTTGCCATCACTTTGTATTTTATGAATTGATAAAAAATAAACAATTAACATTTATATTTTCATATATATAATTTTTTTCCTAACTTTAAAGACTTCACACCTGCCTAAAACATTTGCACAGTGCTGTATATTGAGAAAGAGAGATAGAGATATATATTTTATATGTGATAAATGCTTATTTTTTCTCCAATTACACCACTTATTTTTTCTCTCGGATTCGCATAAACCCCCCCCCCCCCCCCCCCCCCCCCCCCCCGCAGCCCCGTCTGAGACCGTCGGCCTTCAAGCCGGTCACACCTAAAAACTTCAGCTCCATGCAGAACCTCTACCCGTCCCCCAAGACGGACGACGCCGACCACGGCCTGTCCAACGGCCTCCACAGGGTCTACGCCCACCCGCCCAAAGCTGTCTCCACCTCCTCCTCGTCTTCCTCCCCCTCCCGCCACGGAGGAAGGCCCATGTCTGGTGGCAACAAGGTATCTCCACCTCGTATCCTCCTTCGGTGACCTCACATGAAATCGATAACAGCGCGATAACTACAAATGCAATGGTCGCGACGATAAAGGTCATCGTTGTCCTTATTTGTTTTTGTAGGTGCTATCGTCTGTGCGTGGGCTAAGCCAGGAGGATGAGAACCTGTCCGACTCGGGCCATAACTCCCTGAACAGCCTCCCACCCTACCGGCCCCCATTCCGCCCCCACCTGGCCCACATCAGGTCTGGTCCTTGTGATGGATAATTTCAAACTATGACAGAAAATAACCAATTAATGAGAGGGAGAAACCATGAAAAGATCAAGTACAATTTTATTGATGACTATAGACTCTGAGTCAGAGTCGGTACACAGAGAAAATACCACAGTTAGATTAGTCTAACGACATAGTAAGTTCTGATTAGTTGACAAGGTTCTAACGAGTATATAGGTCTATAAGATAAACAATCATTCCATTGGACAAAATGGATCACATGTTCATAATCAGCTTATCTAAAGACACGTACGCAGGAAACTAAGACATGACTTAATGTTATGACTTAACCCAAACTTCTAGCCTTCAGTGTCTCCAAAAGGCACATACCGTCTCTTTGGTGACCTGGCCCTCGCTCTGACCATCACCTCACCCCTGAACCACATCCCAGGCCGGAACATCCGCTAGGATGCCCAAATTTGGCCACAACATCTTGCACTACATTCTGTTTCCCTATCTCCCAGTAGTTCAGGTGGGAGCGGTTGTCACAAAAGGGAATACTTCTCAGTTATGCTGTTTTCACGTAGTCTCTTGCTCAGACAAGTAGCCCTGCCACAAAATGTCCCGTGTGACGGCAAGCGGGCCTGTTGTCCTCTTGATGAATGGAAAAGTTTCCGGTCGGTCTGCCAGTAAACGGCCGTTGGTTGTTTACGCGAGCGGCCCCTCCCGCGTCTGCCTGCCTCTCTGCTGGGATCGCTCGCCTCCGCTCTCCTCCCTCCCTTCGTCTCTCACCTCTAAAGAAATTGCCCCAAGAAGTACAGATGTGTCTGCGTCCTTATATGAAAATGTGCAGCGGGCAACACATCTGTCAAGAGCTTACTCTTTAGAGAGAAGCTTAGGAGCGGGGAGGAGGAACGGTTGCCTTTCCCACAAGGGTGACGCTGGTAGTGGTAGCATGACGGTGTAATGTCTCTCTGTGCGTTTCTCCAAAGACGTCGTGTCAGTGTTCAGTAAGGTGACGTTTGGCACGCGGGGGGGGGGGGGGTTAGGGGCTGCCATGAGCCGCCAGGACTTTAACCCTCCGTCTTTTTGTCCCCGCATGTTTTGCGTCTGCCTCAGTGCCTCCATGGGCCACATCAACACCATCGGCTCCCTGGACCGCGCCTCGCGGGCCGCGGGGTCGGGGGCCGCGGCGGTGGGGGAGGCGGGCGCGTCGTGCCGCAGCATGGCCACGCTGAGCCGCCTGGCGCCCTACGGGGGTGAGGCCCCGCCGCCCTACGAGCTGTCACTCTCGCTCTCCGTGGAAGAGGTGGTGAGTCGGACCTTTTTTCCGCGCATAATTCATGCGAATTTTGTGGAAAAACTAGTTATGTCGGTTGTTAAAAAAAAATGTGTTTGTTCGAGCATCGTTTCAGGTTTCATCTACGGAAGCGTTGTGTGTTTTTCTGGTTCAGGTGCGAGACCTCGAGGAGCGCCTGGTGGAGAAGGAGTACGAGTTGAAGCAGATGAGGAGGAACCTGGACGAGAGCGAGGGCGCCATCGCTCAGGTAAACCCAAGCCATCCACTTCCACAAACGTCTCTCTCTCTGTCCGCGTGACGGAGCGCTCGGCTTCACCCTGGCTCTTGCCTTTCTTTCGCCCGTCCCCCCAGGTGTTTGAAGGCAAGCAGCGTCTATGGGAGAAGGAGGTGGACGAGCTGAAGCGTCTGTACGCCGCCAAGCTGCGGCAGGTCTCCCAGCACGCCCAGCGCTCCCAGAGGACCCTGCAGCTGCAGCTCTACAAGGCCCAGCAGGAAAAGAGCTGTCTACAGGACGAGCTGGACGCTCTGAGGAAAGAGAGGGGCCCCGAAGCAGGCGCCAGGCCCCAGGGGACCAGCCCAACCCTGGAGGAGGCACAGTGGGAGGTGAGGGATGGGAGGAGGAAATTGTGCACAACTGGGAGGCAATTTCCCAATTGGACTCACATACTAAGTTTTCAATGTAAATCCAATAATGTATTCATGAATTAACAGTTAATGATAATGTTATATAATGTAAAAAATACTTTACCAGTTCGTATCAAATTAGCATGGTAGAAATGATGTATAGGAGAAAATAGAGGGTTATGGATATGTTACTGTCATGTATTAGGGGATTCTTACTTAAAATGTAATGGATGCACGTGATGTTCGTGATAGAAACTTGCCCTAACTTACTCTTCTCTCTATTTCTTTACATTTTTCTCCATCGCCCTCAGGTGTGTCAGAAGTCGGGTGAGATCTCCCTCCTCAAACAGCAGCTGCGGGACTCCCAGGCGGAGGTCACCCAGAAGCTGAGCGAGATCTTCCTGCTGAAGACCCAGTTGAGGGAGACCCGCGGGGAGCTGCGAAGCCGCGACGCCCAGCTGGAAGGCCTCCAGACGGCCCTCCAAGGCACGCAGCGCCGCAAGCACTCCGCACAGGCAGCCCACGAGGAGGACAAAAGGGCCGTGGAGGGCGGGGCGCTTGGTAGTTTGTCCCTGTTTGTCCCTTTGCTGTTGTCTGTCAGTATGTCGGCATGCAGTGTATCAAGACTACATTTCTTGATCAATGAATCTCAAAGAGATTTGCGGAACTATATTCATTTTTCTGTGATTGCGGGGACCAAACCAAGTTCGATTTTCTAAATGCATTAAATTTTAGGTATATTCAGGAACTGAATCCGGTTAGTTCAAATAGTTTAGACTGTGTTAGCTCACGTTTAATTGAATTTCCTGCTATACCGCTATGGAGTGTGTTTGAGTCTCTTAACTCTAACTGTCTTAACCTGCTGTGGTCGGTCTCGGGCTCTCTTTCAGGAGGGTGCGGCGGCCCCACGGAGGAGCGCCTGCGGGCCGAGCTGCTGCTGGAGAGACGGCAGAGCGAGGCCCAAGCCATGTCTTTTGAGGGGGAGAAGCAGACCTGGCAGGCCGAGAAGGAGAAGGTGATCCGGTACCAGAAGGAGCTGCAGACCAGCTACCTGGAGATGTACCACCGCAACGAAGCACTGGAGCGCGAACTGCACCAGCTCCGCTTGGGGAGAGAGAGGGAAGAAGAGAGAGGAGGACGAGAGATAGGAGGCGGAGGAGGAGGAGGAGGAGGAGGAGGAGGAGGAGGAGAAGGAAGAGACAGCAGGAAGGGAACGCTAGAGCGGGAAGTGGCGGAGCTGAGGGGAGGGCAAAGAGGAGGCGAAGAGGAGGAAAACAAACACCCCCCTGGCCTGCCCTGGATAGAGAGGATTGAGTCCTCTGAAATCTGACAGGCACGGCTCCATTTCAAAACACACTTGCGTAGTATAAAAACCCCTTTACGGTCTTATTGGAGATCTGAATGGGACGGTCCTGGTCCAAAACGGTCGACCCTTACCAGGACAGGACTCGCTGCTCTAGAAGCCTCTTGCCATAATGTGTCAATTATTCTGATTCTGGTTGTTGCTCACAAATGGAGTGACTTGTGTTTAGTACGCTATTGAATGCACTGAAGCCCAGCCTGATATCCCAATACGTACGGTTTGTTTCCCTACACAGGAAGTAATTGAATTTGGAAGAGAGCACGGGGGTTAGTCTAGTTTTACATGCAATTACTGCTGAAACTAAGGGATGCGAGACCCGGTTGAATCTGCAACATGTTTATTTTATCCATGAGGGGAGAAGTGTCAACACTGTATCAATCCCAACCATGCACTAGACTAGACTACTCCCTTCCATTTCAGAGGTCAGTAGAAGAAGAAAATAAATGTATATAAACAAATTCATTTCAATTGTAATTAATTTGTTGTTTGGTTGTTTAACTTTTACACTTTTTTGTGTATTGTAATGCAATGTTCTGTTTGCATGCAGTAATGTATGCTGATTTGACACTGATGTTAAGTGTTGACAATTTGACCCAGTGGATCTAAAGGGATTTGGGAATTGGCCCAGTGACACCTCAGCTCTGACGTAATGTCCTGATCATTGAGGCAGCAACCTGAACTGTGTGAGCTAAATGTTTAGCTGGGGTTAAAACACTCTGGTGCCAACTGCCAAGACACTGAAACTACAACTATGTTTTCTAATTACTGTGTATCTTACAGATTTTTTTTACCTATTTATTTGTAGTTTCTGTTTTTTTTTCACCCAAATCACAATGTTGTGTAAATACACATGGTACCTGGCTGATCTTTAGTTCAAACGCATTCTTTTGGATCAAAGAGGTCTTATTTTAATTAAAAAATGAATAACCAAATCCAATTGTTTTCATGTTTTGGGTGTTTGCAATCATCTGAAGAATTGTCTTGCTTGTTTGAGCAAAAAAATTTCTCAAATCCCCCGTAGACTTCCACTACATGATGGAGATTGAAAAGTTGCAAAGAATCTGTTGTCCTGATTTGGCCCTTGTATAATATGACTGTTAAAATGCAACCATTCAAATACCAGCTGTTGTTTTAAACTGTCATTTTTAGGGAACAAATATATATACTGTGACTGTTGCGTAGCTACTGGACAAAAAAATCTGAAAATGTACAGTATGTATGTATGTTATACATAATTTGTGCTGGATTTATATAATAAAACTATGTTAAGAACACTGTTGTTGAACGGTATTTTCATTCTAGCATTCTCATCCCCTTGTGAAAGATAATAGCTTAGGGTTTTCTCAACATGTACTTAGTCAATGAACTGACTGCAATTATCTCACTGAAAATCCCTCCACTAAATCAGTGTGATGCTGTTTATAGCCTTTATAACGTTCACCTGTAGGGCTAAGGGGTGCTGTCAAGTCTATTTAGGGTACGCAATCACTACTGAGCAATCCTATTTACTCAAGAAGCAGAGCTTTTATGACCCTGCTAAAAACGGGCCGGAGTAAGCTTTGTGGAACGAAAGGGCCTGTAAAGGGTCGGCCTTGGATCCTTATCTCTGTTTCCATAGTTGCGGCCCTCCCCGACTGTGCATACCTGCCTTTTAGATACATAGACCCGCCTTCAGGCTGGACGGCGCATGTCAAAGGTCACGGAATGGATATTGGAAGGTTTTGTTTGCTCTAGGTCGCAGGTGTTTCCATGGGGACCCTGAGAAGTAACTTGTCAAGAGGAATCTTTGGACTCGCTGAAGTGAGGAACAAAAATGTTCCGTGTTTGTTCACGGGATTCTATTTGTTTGTTTGTGTGCCTGTTGGATTGCATCTTACGTTTTGTTCTTGCAGGGTTCCTGATTTAAATAGGTGGGCCGAAGGATGAGTCCGCTTTTAGACCATGGTGGACTGGTATTACCAGGGGGCGAGCCAGGGCTTCAGAACTCCAGCTGACTCACTAGGCCCCTAACGCTCCATCAAATACATTATATAAACCCGAGCTTAATATAGACGCACAGCTCACACGGTTGAAGAGAGCAGGCAGATTGATTGGCCGATGTGGGCAGATAAGAAAGGCTTTAACACTGCTGTACTCTACATGTGATTCATTTCTCAATCTCTATCTATAGGATGGCACTATGATTCATACTTGGCCCCAAACAAAGGGCATACATCTCAAACCATAAATATAATGGTTTCTGTCTAAAACAATAATGGATTTGGATGCAAATTTTATGGTAAGCATAATATTGATAATACAGTTCTGGCTCCATCGAGTGGTATCACAAGTAACAGTCAGAGTGACATGACACATTCACACTGAAGCAGATTTGGAGCATTAAGTTTTCATGTAATTTTATTTTCATTTTTAAGATGCAAGTATAATATGAAACATGTTAGAGGATACGTATTTACAATAAAGGAAATTTCAACTCATCATCTAAAGAATTTAGAAACTTGAGTACATACTCAAAAAAGTCAATAGAAGGCTAGTAGTCTGATCATCAGTGTGTATGGAGGCTAGAGAACCTGATAAAAGCAGGTCAAAATTGTCAACCAAATAAACCCCCAAAAGATAATCAAGTGCATAAAAGTTCACAAAAAAATGTACTTTGTTATTAAAGCAGTTATTGGTTATTTCAAATCAGAACCATGAGGACATGGTTATGTTGTGTTACCAGATTACGTGCAAAATAATTTTCTTGCTTTGCTGGTGCAGCATTTAAAAACCTGTCCTGCCCGAGGGAGGTGACATCTCAAACTTCAAATGTAGGATGTAGGGATTCTCTACTTCTGTAATGGGATATTTACATTGCCTGTACATCTTGATGCTTTTCATGAGATTTAAATATAGACTAAGTTCTGTTATACTATATATCAATGTCTACAGAACTCAAGGGTCTTCTAACACTGTAGTCTGCATGGGCAGGCATGATGATGCAATGATCTTCCAAACAATAAATACTTAGGAGATTTAAAGTTTAAATGGGTACTTCAAAAATTCTGCAAGATTTCTATTTTGTGTGAAAGAAATGATCACCAAAACTGTTAGGCGCAGTTTTACGATGGGCCCTGAGATGTGCCGAACACATTTGATTCATTTTGAAACCAAGCCAAACGTATCAAGGGATGCCATCTTTTAGTAAATAGGCACAATGATCCATGGTTTTCCCCATAGTTAACATGTAAGATCCATATAACAAATCTACAATTTCCACCATATACCTCTACTGTCACTATCTATTCATCTTTCAATTATACACGTGTACTGTGGCAAACCAGACACAGAAGGTAGGATTGAGTAAGATAAACACATAATTACGAGGGGATTCTGTCAAATCTGCAATAAATCTTTTGCAGCAATATGGTGTCATTATCAAGAAGTTGGATTTACAATTTTACACAAGTCTTGGTTGTAGCGATAAAAATGAAAACGAAAGCACATTTCACAGTAGTATATTTTTTTCGTTTTCTATTTTTTTTTTATATTTGTTAAATACATACATGGTACAAGACACATGGCTTCAATAATGAGGAAAATTCTTGCTGCTGGTGCAATTACAAGTCTGCCAAACGGCTCCATTATTGATCCTTACGGTTGATCACGTTATTGATCACACACTAACACATAACTGAAAGTGACGTGAACCAATCAGGGCCTTTATTACATTACCATCGGGAGGAGTCAGGTTACACATCTCACAATCAGTATTCAATTCCAAAAAGACTGCTACCTTCCCCCTCCACCAGCAAACGACAAGCCTTCAATACAATTTAGAAGAGAATATACTTTTCTGGAGGCCTCTCTGAACTTTATCCGTATAATAGAAGTTAAATACTATCCTGAAATCAGAAACTGCCTAACTATATAGCATATACCCACTCTACACCCATTCATAATCATTCATACTTACACAAAATGTAGAGGTATGAGAAAGAAAGCAAAAGGGAGCAGTCATCCATAGCTCAACTCAAGCGGCGATTAAAACTGAGAAACAAACAAAATACATAGCAGTCCGTATTTCAAAAAGGAAAAAGCCTATACGTTTGCAGGCAGTTGCAAATGAGTGTCAATGAGTGTGATTTTTTCCAAGTCGCTTTGTAGTTGTGAGGTTCTCAGTATTGACAGACTCCATTCTCCTCTACAGGTTGTAGCTGGGCCATCAACCCCACTTGTCTCTATACACTAGGAGCAGTTGAAGGGTCTGGGGCTGGGGCCAGGACCAGCCAAGGCTGTCCAATTGATTAGGGAAGGGTGGGGGGGCATGGTGGTGCCTTTGACGAGACAGGAGAGAGAGGGGGGGGGGTAAAAACATGAACCAGAGCAAAAGGGCGGGTCCTCCTGGCCTCAGCGAGCTCTGGGGGACGATTTCTTTAGCCATGCTCACAGAAGAGGGAAACAGTATCAAAAGAAGATCTGTTTGGCATCTGATGGGTTCTGTTCCATGGGGCAGTAGGGGCACTTCAGCCTAAGGAGCAAGGAGGGCACAGAGAAGACGGAGGGTTAGAAAGCAATCCTTGGAATACCACAAAGAACACACACATCCCAGACAAAGATAGCCACGTGCTGAATAGAGTGACAGCGGATTACATGTTGGTACACTGGTCAACATATTATCAGACTCAAAGAGCAGCTAAGGACACTGGGGCTAAATAGACCTACTGTATAAGTGCACATATAATTAATTTTCAAATGTACATTTGCACAACTGTACAATAGTACTTAGTGCCTGTTGACATAAGGATCCAACATTTGAATGCGTTCTGTCATAACTAACAGAAGTCACTTACTTCCCAGCGTTGGTGAGTTTGTTGAGGGCGTCCCGGGATATAACATGCCCACAGATGAGCTTCATAGGGGGGTTGCTCTCTGAGGTCTGCTGCCGGAGGATGGGGCAAGCAAACACAGAGTGGTACCAGCACTTCTTCCCCAAGTCGATCTCAATCTGCGGAAACCCCCCCCCAAAAAAGATTATTTACACAGGAGCTGCTCGTGATTGTACCACGGAACATTGCTATCCGCTCGTTCTTCAAAGCGTAGTTAACGTAGGTTGGCTTGGACTAGAGGGAGAAGGGAAGTGGAACTCACCGGCAGCTCGTCCTTGTGTGTCCAGACCCCGCTGCACTGTCTCTGCTCTATGACCTGCTTTATATTCATCAGCACCGGCAGGGCCATGCAGCCCGAGGCAAAACTGACAAGGGGACCACGGACACACGGAGATAACAGAAGTATAAAGAAATAAAGCATACACTTACACTTTCATAAGTTTAAAATAAATATGAAATATGTTTACTCGATTCTCTGTGTAAATTGACAGGTGGCAGTTTTGTGGGGTATGGGTGTCAGACCATATCGATTGACTCGGGTATCGCGATATTATTACTGATATAGGCAAATGTTATTTATTTGCTCAGATTCCACAAAAGTTGTGCTATGATGTTGAACGTTACAGGGACTTTGATAAATACAAATGCTGATCCCACTGTTCTGCTGGCATGCATCTTTCTTTTTTTTTTTTACTACATATTAGTTTTCCAAAGATAATATAAAAATAAATTGCAATATTATCGCCTTGCTTACTATATCGCAATATATTGAATCGTAACCCTTGTATCGTAACCCCTGTATCGTATCGCCAGATTCTTGCCAATACACAGCCCTAGTGTGGGGTCTAACCTGACGCTGAGGGGAGATTCCACGGAGAGGCCCAGCAGAGCGCAGGCGTCCCGGGTGAAGATGTTGCAGATCTCGGCCCACTGGTTGGTCTCCAGCAGGCTGCGGTAGGGCGAGTTCTCGATGCCGTGACGCAGGTACACCAGGCTGCCCATCAGGATCTGGATGTCTGCACACACAGGAACCCAGCGTACCATAAAACAACAGACACTCTGTGAAACGATGCTCATTTGGACAATTCAAATCAAATTAAAATGAACACAAAACATGGTCAGCTCACGATCATAACATTGGACTCGGAGGGGGTCCGTCTGTTGGATTCCCAGTTTGGTTTCAACGTTCGTACCTCTCTGGTGCTGCGAGGCAAAGGGCTGAAAGTGTCTGGCGTACTGCAGGGCCTCCGGCTGGTTGCTGATGCCCCCGTTGAGCAGGCTGATGAAGTAGAGGCGGTGCAGCTTGAACTCCAGAGTGCTGTTCAGGTCCAGCAGGCGCTGCCGATTCGTCACCGCCCATCTGGAAGGGACACGACAAGCACACAGTCGCTCACGTCAAGTTCTTGAACGCACAGGGGAAGCCCCGTGAAACGCCAAGGTCCACGGATACTTCAATGGGCTATGTGCTAAAGTACAGCGGTGGACAGGCAGTTAATAACAGAGGTTCAGCCTACTCTAGCGCTGGCCGGAGGTCCTGCATTCTCAGAGCCTCCAGGATGCGGTTGAGTTCCAGAAAAGGCTGCTTCATACTCATGTCTATGACGACTCCAGACTCCTATGACAAAGACAAAACACCGAGCACTATTATATGACAGAGATGTCTACCGTTTTCATTTGTAGAACCAAATTGCAATAAGTTGTGTGAAATGTGCTCAATAAGCTAAATGTGCATGACTTACCTGACAGAGGTCTTCCGCCACATTGAGCATGCCTTGTCTATACAAGTGTTCTACGATAGTCTCACTTAAATATTTCTGTCTCTCTGGCGAGTCCCACACGGTCTCTGCAACCACTGCACTCACCTCCGCGTCAAAATTCTACAGGGAGACAAGAGCACTAACTGTAGCGGAAGGCATTTATAATACATCATTATATCACATATGATCTTGAACATGCATCATATTTATATAACAAGTCCTTAAAGTTTAGTAAAGTAAGTAAAATTCTAGATGTCAGAAAACAAAATGTAGTACTCGGCTAATCGTTCTTACCCTGTCAATGGCTTTCCCCACTTTTGACACACTGCCGTGGATGTCCTTATGTCTGGAGGCGAGCATCTGCACTGTTTCTTTGATGTTCTTACAACACTGTGCCATAGTTTGAGACAAGGCCGACAAATCTGCATCTTGTACGCCTGCATTAGAGAGGGAAACAAAGTAGAAACAAGCTATGAATCATGATCTGGCACCAGGGCACTTATTACACATAACGGCTTATTCAATTGGAACAAAGCAATGATTCATATCTCCTGCGAGTTAAATTGCTTTAAATAACCACTTGGTACACACTGTCCCTGAATTCTACAGCTATAGGGGTTATCTTTAACATTTGAATCTATCCCCACAGTCTTTATTTATGTGTAGGTCAAAAATACTTATTAGAAAGGTGTTGTCTTACCGAATGTGACTAGCTGGGCTCGCAGCTCACAAACACTCCGCAGTAACTCGTCTAGCCTCTCCTCAGACTGGTGGCCATACATAATAAAACGATGGAGCACCTTTTCCAGCTCCCGCTCCACACATGCACACTGCTCCATACCTGCAGACTACTAGGACTCTGTCTTTGTCACACACAGCACCACCACCTAGGAGGACAGCACAGCACGGCAGACACCACTGTATATGTTAGCCCTGTAGGTGAAGGCCTAATAACATTTCTTTATAAATATTACAAATAAAACGTACAATGACTGTGATAAAAACGTAAAAATCTGTTTCATGGAACAGTTACTGGATTTGCACATTGAACAGTTTCTGGTGTATGGAGCTGGCCGAATGAATGAATAACTGGATGGATTTTACAGAGACAAGAAAGTTACAGAACCGATTACTCAAACATTACTCAAACCAATTCTCTGCATTGAAACTGCTAGTGAAAAAAACCGACACATTCGGGGTTGAATGGGCTAAATGTGCACGTCAAGAATCAACCAAAACATCATTGTTGAAGTTTCTTAAATTATAAAAGGTTTGTTTCAGTACTATTTGTTCATAAACATTGGGGCAAGTAATTTATTGAGGTACAATGGCGTCATTATCCAAATACATTCACTGACACTGTATTTTCATAACGATAAGCTCTGTCTTAAAATAATAACTTATCACATACTAACAAAATACAAAACTGCATAATGACATGAGACGCAACTCTTACTACTTTAGCTGATCTGTCTAAATGCCGCTTTAACGTTTACTATGGTAACGTTAGCAAACAAGTTGTTAACGACAATCATACCAGCTAACGTGTCGCTAAAACAAGTCACTAAGCTAGCTAGCTAGCTAACTAACGTTAAGTACGTTGTGTATTTTCTGGAAAAGTTCACGTTAACGTAAATGAGGTTAGCAATGGATGCGGTTATAATGTCGAATATGTTCAATGTAAACATAAAACATAACTGTAAAGGTCCTAATTACAAAAACAATAGTTAGGTTACAGTTTCACAGCTAACACTAACATGTTTGCTAACATAAACAAACATACAGAGCTCGGTTGGCTGGCTAGCTAGCTAGCTAATGCTAGCCATGGTGAACGTTTGCTAGCTAACCAGCTAGGGCCCTCTATAAATTATTTTACCAACAAATGACAACCATATTGTTATTTTTCTTTTAGAATTGACGATCAAATTGGCTATTTAGAATGGCAAAAAAATAAAGCTAGCTAAAAATGGAAACAAAACTTACAGTTACTTAGCTCATTAGCTAGCTCGGTAGTTCAATGTGACTTGCCTGTTGTAACAACTATTCGCCACCAGTCGTCCTTCTATCAGGAGCTTCCTGTGTCAAAATTCGCTTGTCAAATAACTTTCAGAATAAAGGTTTGCACTCAGAACGAATTCCATATCTTCGTGTAGATAAATCATGTGATTCTGGTAAACTTTCATGATTATGGCATGTGTAAGCTCTCGGTGAAACAAATAACATTTACAAGATTTTGTATATCATCAGCAGATGGCAGTGTATGTAAACGTGTTATGTAATATATATGCCTATAGAAAAAGGTAACCATTAAGAGACAGATTAGGTGCCTCTTCTGTACTGACCGTGTCACAGGCCAAGCCCAGGGATTCCCATGTGTAATTTGAGACCACATGTTTTAGTGGCAAAATGTCAACTCAGTAGCCTATGTCAATTTTAAATGTCTAACTTGCTAGTGATAATTTGAAGTTAATACAAATTTACAGTGACTGTTTAGAAAGTATTATAATATAATTAAAACCAAGTATGTGCAGAAACCTGGTTAATAGAGTTATAGCAACAAAAGATCCAGTTACAAAGAAAGATTCATTGCTGGAGAATGGCAGAGTCAGGTTAAGGGTCTATCAATCTTTTTACGAGAAGCTGGCTCACACCCAGCATTTCAAGTAAAGCTATCAAAGCCCACCCCTCAACTGTTGCCATCATTCCTCTCATACATAGCGAAACAAGGAGGTTCCTTTGAGTCCTCTCACAGTTCTGAGGCTTGCATGTTCCTCAGACTTCTATGAAATTACAGTATATGTTGCATTGGTACTAGCTGGTTTGTTGGCCTACAGGGCACTGCATTGCAACATATCTTTTATGTTACAATGTTGAGAGAATGGCCTTTCAAGTTTTCCCAGCAAGAAGGGCATAGATACAAAAGCCTTCCCTAAAAAGCATGGTATCATAAACGGGGACAGTTAAAAAGAAAGACAGGCTAAAAATGTGATCTTGCAGGTTTATTCTTTCACTGTTTGTCATAAATGCTGCCAGCTCTGAAATACCCCATCATAAGACTGGACCCTGGTTTAGCATCACATCCTAAAGATAGAACTACAGCAAAGGCACAAGCCATGTGAATCTGAATTGAACACAAGGAACTAATGTGTATCAGTAGCCATGCACCTCTTACTGTTCTATAACGTTTCCTTATTAAAATTACTATGTTCATTTGCGGTATCAGGGATATACATATTGTTAATGATTTGATACAAGCTAGCTGAATGGTTACTGTTCTGTAGCTTGTCCATCCAATTCTTAGACAATGGTCCACATGACAGTGCTCAGCCTAACTTGTATGGCTTGGTGTATTTTGGGACTACCGTGGGTGAGGCTTTTGTTTTGGAGACGAATGGTCTGGTGGAGCTAATCCACCATTAATCTGAATGTGAAGTCCCTCATTGCCACAGTGCCGGTCATTTTTTCCCTGTGACTCCGCCTGCAGCCTGCAGTGTCGTCGTAAAACCCTGAGGCTAAGAGAGATTTGGAGTGATAAAGAGAGAGAAGGAGAGTCTACACGCGGTGATATTCTCACACACACACACACACACACACACACACACACACACAATCTCTCTCACCCATGACTACTACTGTTTACTCTAGTTAAGTAACCTTTGTAAAAAGTGGTTTGGTGTCAGTCTGATATTTTAAAGTCTTACTGTTTTTTTGTAGGAAATTCCTAAATTAACATGTTGAACAAACCTTCAGGGGTGATTTTGACGCTGTTCTCGAATGCAGGGTAAAGGTGATAGATCTCTGCATCCAAAAGTTCAAAAGTTAAAGCAAGTAATTCTCAAAATTCGACTGGGTCTGGACAGATTACTGTAGTTGGGAATTGAGAAATGGAGCATACTGTGCTTGCAGTACCCCAACCTTGACATCTTTTCTTTACCCCTTGACATATTGATATAATGAACCCTCATCGCTTCCTTGTGTACCCTTCAATATAAGCTGTGCTCAAGGAGTTTCCATTACCCTGCTATGGATTACTTAATAAATGAGGGGATGCTAATCCTCTTGGTTATTAGATTAGGGAAAGTGAGCACATCGCATTACAGTTGAACTGCACTGCAATTGCCCAGACAGTCTCTGCTCTGCTGTGGCAAGCGAGTCCAAACAGTTATGGCTTCTATGGCAACATTATCATGCAAACATTCAGGACCAGATTATGGCACATTTTAATGAAGTATTTATGGGGAGAACTTCTGACGTAGAACCACGTTCATATTTGACAGAGTTAAAGCACTTGGTTAGTGAAATAGAAAAACTGGCTAAATATAGATCTATCCAGATCTATCTCTATAGAATATATAACATACAATTTAATGTTGCTCATTATGTGCCATTTCTAGAAACAAATGGGGTCCCCAAAATTTCCTTTAAAAACTGCCACTATTGGGTGAATTATCCTGCAGTAATAGGCAGTTGTACTGGAGTGTAAATGGATTCTTCACTACCATGCAGGTCACAAGATCTCTGCCTGTGACCTGATGGGTGATCTTTAACCTGTACCCCATTTCACCTAACTCCACACACACATACAAAGCTCCAAATATCCTCTCTCTTCCTCTAGCACACACACTAACAACAAAAAAGCGTATGCTACAGAAATGCATGCGTACACACACTACACTCAAACTACACACAGATACAACAAGCACACAGTGTATTTTCGAAGACCTTTATGTGTCAATTTCGCTTTTCTCTCTCTCAGTAGCCCAGACAGGCAGCTACCGTAAAGCTTTTGCTATCTCTCCCCTGATAGTGTGGGTCTATATTTAGTGAGGCCCTGTGACTGAGCTGGCCCCAAGTGTCAGATTCCAGAGGCCGGCATCCATCCTGGCTGGATCAGCACCTGCTGCTAACTATAACCCCCCCTCCTTCAGACAGGCTCAGATGGGGACGGGGCCGCTGCCAAACCAAACCGCAGCTTGGACAAGGAAAAAAGATCCACACATCCAGGTTAGACCCAGCTCAGCCTTACCCTAGAGACAGCCAGGAGGGGAGGGGCCGAACGAGAGCGAGAGACAAATAGCGAGGAAGGAGAGGGAGAAAGGGTGACAGGGTGCGAGTGTCTCTTACTGAGATGCCCCCCTTTTTGCCGTCGTATGATGTCTCCTTTTATGTTAGTGTCTGTGGGTCTTTGAAGTTGTCTGAGAAGTGTGGCCCTAGCTGTTGGGAGCCGTGCTACTACTGTGCACGCCGCTGTTTTGGGGCCGACTATGTGTGCTGTTCCTGAGGACCTGTCCGAAAGGAAGTCGTGGGGAATTTATTGTAGCTGCAAAGAACCCAGTCCTCTCTGGAGAGACCACTCCTCTGCCAAAGGTAAAGTAAGGACCCTCTCTGAACTCGCTTACACAGAGTGCATGCCCATGCTGTCAGTACTAAAGCAAGGCGGTGTAGAGGAAAGAAAGAAATGATATGCATCTGCTTACTACTTGTGGTATGCACTACTCACATTGCAATGTATGGCAAGACAAGACAGTACTATATTAATATAGTATAATATATGTATACTATATTAATATAAGATTAATAAAACAGTGGAAACATATTTCCTATTTTAAAAAGGTGGCTTTATTATTAAGCACATTTTCATATATATTTTTTATTTGCTTCTCTTCTGAATAACAAGTGTTTGAATAAATCTTACACACAGAATTGCTACTATTATCGTATGTTTCAACTGAAATAAAGAAGTCCCCTGTGCACAAGGATGACACATGAATCCTGACATACTGCAACAGATCTCATTGCCATAAAGTTATTAGTGTAACATCTCAATGATTCATCCCTTTTTAGAGCCATGCAGGCCATTTTCTCTTCAGAACACTGGAGAAAGCATTGAGTTTCAATGTTTCAAAAGTTTGGTAAAACAGAATGAGTCACGATAAAGCTTATTTCAAAATATCTCAGTAATGTACACATTTTGTTTTGGAAACCTACAATATCCACCTTGCTTGATTCAATCATTGACCACTGTTATCCATAACCTCAAAGAGGAGAAAGCCAAGGAGAATTCATCCAGGTGCTCTTGTCTCTTCCCCCAGTTCAGAAAGAAAGCCCTCGGCTCCCCACACAAAAGGGACTGGAACGGCCACTGCTGTGACACCGTGGAGCTCGTCGTAGCCTAGCGATGGACAGCTGGACTCTCCAAGGGGACAGCTATTCCTTTCTACACAGCGCGCCCCGCACCTTCTCGCTGCGCCACCGCGACGGCACCCCCAACCACGTGGAGATCTTTGACATCACCAACATCCCCAGCCACCGCGGGGCCATCTCCGAGACCACCTGCCTGTGCGACATATTCGGGGACGACTGCGAGTCGCCCTCCCTCTCCCGCAGCCCCGTCTCGGGGACCTTCGTCCCGCCTCGGAGGGCGCTGGGGGACAGAGCGTCTGCCACCGCGGCCTCTCCTCTGGTACAAAAGCGGGGCGACTTCGCTGGGTCCTGCCGCGCCGTTCAAGGCTCCGTTGACGTAAAGGAGAAGTTTGAGGACTCCGGAGAGAGCAAAGAGTTAGGCAAACAAGTGCTTTCTTCAGAGCATTTGGGGCAGATTGGTGACAGCGTTGCGGCAAAAGAGCCGAACGGCCTACTCCCACCACCTGGCGAGGCGGCAGGCGTGTCTTTCCCTGAGGTCTCCACACATATCCATAGTGCTAGAACCCCCTCACCAGGGCTTACAAGCCCTAACACCCCAACCGCTGAAGGAAGAGGGTCGTCCTTGTCCTCCTCCTCAGCGGACAGCAGAAGTACTCTCTCGTCCACTCAGCGAGGAGAAACGCACTCGTCGCCTGAACCTCTGAGTGTCGCCACACAGTCAGCCGACAGACACAGCGGCCCCTCGCATCAACCAAGGCCCTCGCCTGAGGCTATAAACAGAACCCGCTCGTGCTCGCCTGAGCCTGCAGGTACACCGTCTTCCCCTGAATCCAGAGGTTATCAACTCTCACCTGAGCCCAGGAACATCACCAGTGATCTCCAGACGAGCCCCTCGCCCGGACCCAAGGCTTTCACGTCTTCGACCTTTGAACCGCAACCTCGAGAGGCGTCACCCAAAACCCGCCTCCGCTCCCACTCACCCGCATTCAACGGAGTCTCCTCCCAGTCGAGAGAGTCCTCCCTCTCCCCGGGGCCGAGGAACAGAACCTACTCCTCCGACACTCAGGGCTCCTCCCCCTTCCCCGAGCTGAGGGGGAGAGTCTCCCTCCCCGACCTCTTCAGCAGAGCCTCCACGCCCGAGGACTCAGGGGACCGCCCTCCCCCCGAGGGCTCCCTTTCCTCCACCTCGCCCGCCGGCACAGCCCTCCCCCCGACGCCCGAGGGCAGACGGAGCGGCCGCTCGGCCAGAACGGGCAGCAGCACCGGGTCTACCCCCGCCCCCAGGTACACCCCTCCCCCACGGGTGGCCTCGCTCACCCCCACGCCCGACCACAGGGAAGGCAGCGTCACACCGGAGGACAGAGGCGCAACCCCCTCGTCGAGCCAGCTCAGCGAGGCTTCGCCGGTTCACACCGGGACCCCCTCGCCGACCCTGTCTGAGATAAGATACGCCACCCCTTCCACGCAGCGAGCCTCGTCAGCACCAGCGAGTCACGCCTCGGGCCAGTGCCCAGACGTCGGCGAAGCCAGGCCCACTGCTCCCTCACCTGACATCAGGATCACAGCATCGTCTCCTCTGGTCGACAGGAGGGCGCGGTCGCCTGCAGGAGAGCGTTCAAACACGGAGACGACGGCTAATCCGCTGCGGATCTGCTCCGGTTCCTCTCCCCCCAACCCCCGCAGCCCGGCCTCCTCCCCTCATATATCAGGGATCTCCTATTCTATCCTCCAACCCGAGGGCACCGATTCAGCCACCGGCCGGGAGCCCACCCCTCGCCTCCTGTTCCCCACACCGGACACACCCTCTCCCTCGTGGCCTGAGACCACCCCGCCCCCTACGGCGCTAAGAGACAACCGCGCGTCCGCGGAGTGCTTCGAGACGCCGACGGGTTCTCCTCGCGTCAACGGCTTGTCTCGGACCTTCCCCGACACCACCGCCTCGCCAGAGCCGGGATATCACACCCCTATGTCGGAGCCCGGGTATCTGACTCCGTCCCCACGGCCCCCTAGGAGAGAGCCTGCCTCAGCAGCAGCCTCCGCACAACACAGGTACACACACCCGTCTCCTGCACCCTCACCCCAATGTCAAGCTGCTCCCACTGCCTCATCGCCCGAACCTCAGGACCAGCTTGAATATAAACAGCCCGACACTACCACGCCCTCACCTCAACGCCCACCCACACGATCCCCACTACCGGGGAATACACATCCCTCCCCTACAGTCTCCTCAACACAACCTGATTACAAACAACCTTCACCTACAGTCTCCTCAACACAACCTGATTACAAACAACCTTCAACTACAGTCTTCTCAACACAACCTGATTACAAACAACTTTCACCTACAGTCTCCTCAACACAACCTGATTACAAACAACCTTCAACTACAGTCTTCTCAACACAACCTGACTATAGACAACCCTCTCCTACATCCTTTACCCAACAACTTGAATACAACCAGCCCTCTTCTACAGTCTTCAACACAACCTGACTATAAACAACGAAACACCATCGCAACACAACCTGACTATAGACAACCCTCTCCTACATCCTTTTCCCAACAACTTGAATATAACCAGCCCTCCCCTACAGTCTTCTCAATACAATCTGACTATCAACAACGTTCTCCTAACACCTTCTCACCACAACCTGACTATAAAGAACCTTCCCCTACGGTCTTCTCAACACAACCTGACTATCACCAATCAGAATATACAGAACCTGTACCTACAGCCTTTTCCCAACAAGCTGAATATAACCAGCCCTCTCCTACATCCATATCAATGCAACCTGAATATAACCAACCAGAATATACACAACCTGCACCTACTGTCTTCTCCCCAAAACCTGACTATAACCAACCCTCTCCTACATCCTTTTCCCAACAACTTGAATATAACCAGCCCTCCCCTACAGTCGTCGCAACACAACCTGATTACAAACAACCTTCTCCTAACACCTTCTCACCACAACTTGAATATAACCAACCCTGTCCTACAGCCTTTTCCCGACAACCTGAATATAACCAATCCTCTCCTACAGCCTTCTCTCAACAACCTGAATATAACCAATCCTCTCCTACAGCCTTCTCTCAACAACTTGAATATACACAATCCTCTCCTACAGCCTTTTCCCAACAACCTGAATATAACCAATCAGAATATACAGAATCTGTACCTACAGCCTTTTCCCAAGAACCTGAATATAAACAGCCCTCTTCAACAGCCTTCACCCCCCAACCTGAATATAACCAAGCTGAATACAAACAACCCTTTTCTTCAAGCCCATTGCTAAAGTTCCAAAACTACAATTCCCAACCTAGTAAAACACCCGAGTTGGAAGTTGGTCAGTTCTCTCCTGACATTGCAGAGAAACCGTGCAGCAGTGGCTATTTTGCAGGACACAGCCTTACAGCATCCCCCGCTCAGATAAATGCTGCTGCTAGTCCACTTTTGACTGACTCCAAGAATTATTCCCCACAGCTGAAGAGTCCCATCCAAACACCAGAGCCCAGGACCTCCCTTTACACACCTGAAATAGAGAAAACAGATAGTTCCGTGAAACAGCATAGCGCTGACCGGGAGATACCATTTGATCCAACACGCCTTCCCTTCAACACAAGCGTAGCGTCACCCACTGAAAAAGTCAAATTGATCAGTCCTCTTCAAAGGAAAGAAGGCCTGTATAGTTACTCCCCTCAGTCCATTGACTTTGAGGCCCAATTACCTGATCCACCAGCCTCTGTTAAAGGTAAACACCCTGGAACCTCACCTGCCCTCAAGAGCACAGCTAGCTCCCTTGTAGGCCAAAATACAACACCTGTCCAGAGGAGCCCAGCTAACACACTTACAGGCTCGCAAACACCGCCTGCCCGCAAAAGCCCAGCTTACTCTCCTGTCGTTCAACAAAGAAGGGATGGCCGACAGCTAAGGCACCCTCCCTTCCTGGCCCCCGAGAGCCGTGACAGCGGGCACTCCACAAAGTCCCAGGCCGCAGCAACCGAGCACCTGGGAAAGCAACCGATAACTCAG
The DNA here is from genome assembly GCA_026901105.3 of Galaxias olidus. Taxonomy (NCBI): domain Eukaryota; kingdom Metazoa; phylum Chordata; class Actinopteri; order Galaxiiformes; family Galaxiidae; genus Galaxias; species Galaxias olidus. The sequence continues at coordinate 43,140 of JAPMUY010000414.1, read as the reverse complement.
AAAAACGTCACCGTAGTGAGCCTGGCCGAAGGCACGGGCCGCCATGGGAACCGGCGGAGGAGCACGCCCTCCCCTCCGCTCACCAGGTTCACTCCAGTGCACATCATACCCCCGGAGAAGCCCCAGCGCCAGTGGCAGAACAGGGGCCACAGCCCCTCTCGGCCCCAGGCAAAAGAGTCACCTCCGGTGGCCAAGAGGCCGGCCAAACAGCCCGGCGGGGGCAGCCCCCGTGCCGCCTCCCGTGACGGCCACAGCCAGCCATACTGGGTCCGGCTGGAAAAAGAGATGGAGAGACAGAGGGAACGCGAGAGGGAGTGGGAGGAAGAGAAGAGAGCGAGGGAGAGGGAGAGGGTGAGGCAGAGGGAGGGCGAGCGGCAGAGGGAGGAGCGGGCGCCCGGGAAGGGGGAGGGGAGGCAGGAGAAGGCCAGTAACAGGGAGGAACAGGTTGAGCTGTCATTCAGTGCCAGGAATAGAAAAGGGCCTGTGAGTCGGAGCACGGCTCCCACAAGCAAAGAGGCTCATCGGGGAATGCCAGCGCCGCACTCCTATTCAGAAAGCCTGCCCGGCGCCAGACAACTACAGCAGCAACAACACAGTCTGTCCAGAGCTCAGAGTTCTCAGCTGGAAAATAGGAGAGCTGGTGGACCCAGCCAGAAGTCTCACTCCTCTGTGCCTCTGACTAGGAAAGCCGCCACTGGACGGGTGGCTGCCGATGGTCCAGGCCCGAATTCTGGCTTAAGCATGGGCAGTGAGCTGGAGGACTCAGACGATGAGGTGAAGTGGTTCAGTGACCTGGCCTTCCGCAGCCTGTCCAGCCCTGAGGTGGACTACCTGGACATGTACAACTCCAGCCACCGCTCCTCCACCAATGCTTCCCAGCCATCCACCCAGGACAGCCCGGCCGGGGCCAACGCTGCCTGGCTGGCCTACGCCGACCTGAGGGGGTCTGCTCCGAGGCTGGACGGGGACGAACACCAGCAGCCCGGCTACTATTCCGACAGCCTGGACCCTTCGAAGCACTTTGAGATGGGCAGCTTTGAGTGTGTAGATGTGGCAGTAGAGAGGGAAGAGATTAGGAAAGTTAGGAGGGGAGTGCCGAAGAGACAGATTCAGTTGAAAAGAAAGGACGCGATTGAACAGGACATGGCGGAGTTGAAAAACAGTGAGAGCGATGGCAGCAGTCCTTTGGTTCCTGCCATGGTGGACAGTCCGTCCATCCAGAGACGGTCTAGAGAGACCTTTGTGAGACAGAATAGTACTCCAGCAGCCATGCCTGACTCCTCCCAACCCCATCCCAGTCCTGAGCCTGCTGGGAAACCCGATAGGAAGTCTAGGCTACAGAAGTCTGTTTCCCTGGACGAGACATGTCCCAAAACAAAAATGGCCACGTGTCTCATTAAGAGCGTGTTGTCTAAGAAGATGCAGAATGTTGGTAAACAAAGTGACCAGCAAGTGGGCAACGAGGTCAGCCCAACCCCGGATGATGAAACCCCTCCCCCTGAAGAGTCCCCTAGAACTGACAAACACAGTCTGAGCTCCAGCCTCCAGTCAGACGGCAGTCTTCCCTCTGATACGCAGGCTGTGAGAAGAGAACCTGGACCAAACGTTGAAGTCAGACAGCAGAAGAGTTCTGGAGTGAAACCAATTCGTGGAGCCAGTCCTGGCGCCTCCAACACTGACTCACTGACTCCACAGGCAGACACCGAGCGGAGCCTTTTTCAAAGCCGGAGACAAAGCCCAGGAAGACCGGAGATGAGATCCGAACTGGTGGTGCCATTTGACAGCAAGAAACCCGCCCGAGAGAGTGTCAGTCCAGAGTCGCAGGGAAAACAGGTGGATGACGGCAAAGGAGGGCAGGAAGGACGAGACGGCAGTGACTCAGCAAATGCCGCTGCCGGGAACACAGGCGCTCTTCCTGCCACGGGAGCTGGCAGCACGCGAACCAGAATGTCAAACAGTGAGATGGAATGCCAGAGCCTCAACACAGGGGGCTGTGCACAAAACCCCCACCAACGAGAACAGCAACAGCATCAGCAGCAACAAGACAACGTGAAGACTACTTTCATGTCCAAAACACCAGAGATTAACCTGAAAACCAACCCAAACACCGAGAGGAAGAAAAGCTCACTCAACGTTTCTTTGATGCCTGAGCTGGAAAACACAGCCGAGTCAAAGCGGGAGGCTGCCTCCCCGGAAAAGATGCCTCGAGATAAAACCGAAGACGGATCCGAGCCCACAGCAGAAGCACAGACCGAAGACGAAGATATGAGCGGCAAAAGCAAAGGCCCTATGCACAAAGTGAGAGATGTGAGGAAGCTCGTGAAAAACAAATACAATCTGTCCTTCAAGGCTACCGGTGTCACTCAGCAACAAGACACAGAGGAAATAACAGAGGAGAAACTCAAAGGAGAAATGGTGGGGAGGGAGGAGAAGAGAAGGGGGAGGAGGGAGGAGAAGAAGGTGGAGATGAAAGAGTCAAAGTTCCAGACCTTCTCTCCATCTTTACAGAGGAGGGTAAAGCCACTGTGCCGTTCGCAGCCCATGCAGATAGAATGCAAGGCGGTCAGCTGGAGAGAAAGCAAAGACAAAGTGACACCCGTGGACGTGGAGGCAGAACACCTTAAAGGAAAGGCTCAGTCCACTCCTCCTCCGTCAGTCACCACAGACAAGGTCCCAGAACCAGGCCATGCCTCCGGTGAACCTGTGACACAGTCATCATGTCACGGGAACACCAATGTGACGTCCATGGATACAGGAAGGCAAATCGGTGAAGTGAAACCCTGCAATCAGACCGAGACAGAGAAACCAGAGCTGGCAGGGAAAGACAGGAAACCCCCCATGCTTGGCAGCATCCCAAAAGTCCCCAGTAAAGACAGGGAGGTGTCCTCCACAGTGATGGTGCTGACGGACGGATCAAGCAAGACAAGGCCAGCCGTATCAGCCCTGGATGAGAAGAACCAGGCCCCGTCTTCTACCCTGGCACAAGCCCCTTCCACCGCCCACTCTCCTGGCCTTGCCTCCCCCGCGAACCCTGGGAGTAGTAGTCACTCGGTGTCCATGCTGGTGAGAGAGAAGGGCTACCAGGCAGACATTGGGGCTGTGGTGGCCGACGGCCAGGGTGAGGTCGGAGGTCGGGCCGCCCACTTTAAGCACATCAATCGCCTGGAGATCCCCCTGCAGACCTGTGGCCCCACGGATGGAGGTCGGACTGCATCCCAGAGAGAGAGAACCGTCTCTTCCTCGTCCTCCGTGAGTGCCTCTGCCTCCTCCTCCCATGTCCAACCAGCAAACCCGGAGACGTCAGGCCCTCCAACTGACAACACCACGGAAACCGTGAGGAAGACCCCTACAAAGATCAAAGAGGAAGAAAGAGTTAGTGTCAGAGCCATTGCAAATAACATCAACCAGAATGCAGTGCCTGTGGTGACAAACACACAGAGTCAAGCAAAACCCCCGGCGAATGAGCCACCGGTGAAAAAGAGTCCGGGAGATATTGAGACAGCAAAAAAACAGGAGCCGTTTTTAACTCCACGATCGCCAGCCCTTAGGAGGTTCAAGGCACAGCCTATAGAGGTGAAGTCCGTTTCCAAAGAGACACAGAAACAAGAGGTGCCAAGTAACAGGCCTCAACCCATAGAGGTCAGGTCAATCGCCAACCCCTCTCAAAAACCAGTGGTGCCTCCAAAGCCAAACTACAAGTTTAGACCTGCAGACTTGGGCTCACAATCAAATGAAACACAAAACCCAGCAGAGTCGACAACACTGAATGTGAAGGAGCACGCTGAAGTGAGACCTGTGACCAGAAATATGTCAAAAGCAGCAGTGTCTTCACCGGGCCTTCACAGAAGGTTCCCCAGTGAGCCTACCACACCACCCTCTAGCTACAGGAAGCTAGCTGTGTCGGCTGTGTCCAGCTGCCGACCACCACAGAGTAAAACTACAGCTACCATCTCCAGCTTGTCCCACAGGTCCACGGCAGCTTCAGCAGAGACCGAGGGCAACAACGAGCGGACGCAGCAGCCGAACCGGACTTCACCTCAGACCTCCGGCGACATGCAAAGACCAACGACATTACCTCCACTCCCAACCGACATCTCATCCTCCACCTCAGCTACTGCCCCACTCCCAGCCCCAGCCCCAGCCCCAGCCCCAGCCCCAGCCCCAGCCCCAGTCCCAGCTTATGTCTCAGCCCCAGCCCCAGCCCCAGCCCCAGTCCCAGCTTATGTCTCAGCCCCAGCCCCAGCTCCAGTCCCAGCTTATGTCTCAGCCCCAGCCCCAGCCCCAGCCCCAGCCCCAGCTCCAGTCCCAGCTTATGTCTCAGCCCCAGCCCCAGTCCCAGCCCCAGTCCCAGCTTATGTCTCAGCCCCAGCCCCAGTCCCAGGTCCAGTCCCTGCCTTCTATACAGCCAGCCAATCAGGGCAGCCAGCTGTTGCAGATCTAAGCAGCCAATCGCAGTATCCCAGAACAACGTGCCCGCCGGAGCAAACAGTGCCGCCATCTTCCAACCATACAAAACAACCCACGTTCACAACGCAGGCTCCAGGGTACGCACGCCAGCCATACCACAGGTCCCTGTCCAGCGAGCGTTCCCAGCAGAGAGAGGACGAGCTGCGTTTCTACGCCTTGGACGACGCTCCGCCCAGCTACGACGACAGAGAGAGCTTCAGCCCCTTGATGCTGCCAGACTTAAAGAGCAGGAAGTTGAACCGCTACCACCCCTCCTCCTGTTTGTCCTCCAGTGCCACCGCCAACCGTCCTCCCTGCTCCTGCACCTCCGGCTGCCCCTCCTACCCCGGCCTCCCGCCGCCCGCCCAGCACCACCACCACAGCCCCCACAACATCACCCCTCCAGCCCCCTCACACTCTCCAGGCCACTGTCTGCCTTACCCCTCCATGGGTCAGCCTCCTCTCCGCTCCCACCAGGGCAGACCAGACCCCCAGCAGCCCATGAGCTACCCGCCCAGCTCTCCAAAGTCCAGCCCGCTTAGTGCTGGCCAGGCCCCAGCCATGTATCACCACCAGCAGCTGCCTCTCCCGCACCAGGGCCCTCTCTGCCCCCCCCACCCCTCACTCATGCAGCCCTGCCCCGGGGACCGCCCAGTCCAGCCCCCCCAGCACATGGACCCTCGCCGCCCCCCTACCCATCGCTCCCCTCAGCAGCACCAGCCACCTCAAGTGGGCCCCGGGGGGCCTTACGGGGACCACGGCCACAGCCACTCCCCAAACCTGCCTTCTCTGGACCCCCAGTACATGTGTGGCCCTCAGAGCCTGGGGCCCGCTTATGGCTCAGAGTACGGGGGGGACAGCTCCAGCTTGTACTCGGACGGCGGAGGGGGCCTGGGCTACGGGCAGACGCCTCGCAGGGTGCTCATGGATCCCGAGACCGGCAAGTACTTCTACATCGAGGTGCCCTTGCAGCCACTGAGGAAGATGCTGTTTGACCCGGAGACGGGCCAGTACGTTGAGGTGCTGATCCCCCAGCAGACCATGTCTCACACAGGCCTCTACCCGCCCTCCGCAGCCCCCTACCCCTCCCTCCACAACTCCAATATGTATGCCCCAGCCCCCCAGTACCTGCCTTACACTGCCCCACCACCTCACACCCAGGCTCAGCCCCACCCTCCGCATCACCCTGAGGCTCCTGCCCCGGGGACGATGCACCAGAACGGGGCTGGAATCAGCTTCAGAGGCCCACCTGGTCCTCAAGCACCCAAGCCAGAGCCTCAAAGTCATCCAGCACTGGACCACAGCTATCTGGAGAGTATGTACTACGACCCCACAGGGATGAACGCAAGCCCCAACCTCACGCCACCGGACTGTTACCACAAACATCCAGCTAGCCTGCCCAATGCAGGGGGAAAGAGGTCCTGAAATAGAGAGTTACCGTCTTACTGGAGCCTGTTTGGTTTCAAAATACACTGTGTATAAAGGGATGGTCTAATGTTAGTCTGTGGTGTTGTTTCCTAGTTCGCTGAGTTGAGGAATTCTTTAGTTTTAGCTTTATTTTCTCTGCCTATTAAGTGTCTGTTTTGTTTGAAGAATACAAATGATTATGTTATTATTTCAGGTTTCTTATTTGGAAGAACAAAGAAAAAGTCACCTTTTCTACCTAGGGTGTGTGTAGATAAAATGTGCAAATTTTACACTTCATTATGCATGACAACAGTAATGCATTGAATTCAAGCCAATATCTCCAACAAACTTGAAAGTACCACTATGGCCAGAGCCTCATATATATATATTTTATTCATTTAATTTCTTTCTAAAGTGTATTTTAGAATGAGAATTGTTGATGTCTGCAACAACGTTGGAGTAACATATTATATTTTGGCAAAAAATATAAATAATATTATATGGACAGTCTATCGTGCCTTGAGAGTCACATTTGACCAGTCTATGTTGTAGCCTACTATAATTGTCAGAACAGGCCCTGAAAACAAAGCGTCAACATACCTCAGCTCAGCTGTGCAGGGCTTTGCAAAAAACGTCAACGTTTTTCACTTGATTCTCAACAATAAATGTATTTCACTAATTAATTTGTGCGAGGCCTACGCTGCTGCTTTTAATGTCAGAGCTGAGTTTTAACGTACTGGAATTGATATTCACCTGCGCAACATCAATTTATTTACAAACATTTTTGCATCGATAAAACTGAGCACAAATACTAATCCATTTTCTGCAAGAAAACATATGAATGAACATCCTGAGAATTAAATCACTCCACAACTCATCAAAACGACAAGCATGAAATACAATGTTCATAGGAAATCTGAAAACATCCAAAAAACAGCCAGACTGTCTGTTACTACCTTTCACAGTTTGATCGCAAATTACATCATTACAACCAATGAACTGTTGGCACTCCAACTTTCCAAGCCATTGCCAAGGCCCCCATCTAGTGTTGTGGAGAGGGAATGCAGATGGGCAGTGCAATTGCAACTGAACGGTAGCTAAGTAATATGATGACATCACGTTTTACTGTGGGTTACACTTTCCTCTTGAAACGTTGCATCATTGTCCAGTCCCACATCCCATTCTCAATAGACTGACAAATAAAGTAGATGGGATCGAATCGATAATCTTATCCTGCCTCTGCTTGACAACCATCACAATAAAATAACACAAACTGTTGTATGCATTAAGCTACAGTTCTATCACTTCAATACATTATCACACAGTCGAGGTCTTCACTATTTACGATACAGCTCACTCTATCCCCGGAGTCTGTCAGACAACTTTTGGGTGAGTAGTCCCTGAAACCACCACTGGGTGGAGGCATACACCACTTCATAACATGTCTAAGCTAGTTGTGACATGGAAGAAAGGATGATCCTTGCCATCTTTGGGGGTGGCTGTCAGCCTTCCATGACTACAAACAGCTACACTCATGCAGTGAGTCGACCACATTGTAACAACTTTTTTAATACGAAGCAGGATTTGTTGACTGAAGTCAAATCCTTACATGTCCTGTGAGACACAGTCATCTTTCTTTGTTTTATGTGGATGGCAGTTAAAAACAATTATGCATACCAGGTGTGTGCGTGTGTGTGCTGTGTGTGTGTGTGTGTGTGTGTGTGTGTGTGTGTGTGTGTGTGTGTGTGTGTGTGTGTGTGTGTGTGTGTGTGTGTGTGTGTGTGTGAGGGTTCACCTGCCAGAGCACACAGTGTACAGACAGCTGGATAGGGCCGTTCAGTCAGACACAATCACTCACGTACACCTGGCACAGGCATTTATCTGGAATACCCATGGAGATGCTGACAGTACTGTTTGATGTGCTTATGTGGTGGTCAATCTTGAGTTCTTTGAAAAGGAAAATCTCCACAAACCACTTTCTATCTGTGTGAATGATTCCTCAGAAAGGGGAAGTGAGCTTATGAGACAGAAACACACTAAAACTAAAAAAAGCAGGTACAGATGTTATGAGAGTGTAATCCATGTAAGAGTGTAAAACATAAAGGGATACATTTATTTTTCAGATGAGATAACTCCAACATTGATCTCAATGAGAACCTTTTTCCCACACATAAAGACACATCTTAGATATGCGCACTTATACACACGACTTGACACATCTCACACATGCATGTACAGCATACGCACTCAGACATACAGACAATAACACTCTAAAGCTAGCTGTTGA
>JAPMUY010000414.1:15000-25000 GCA_026901105.3 Galaxias olidus | reverse complement strand
GGAGAGAGGGTGGGACTCATGCACCTCGGGTTACATAAAGAGCTGACCCGCTGGGCAGAGGGCCCTCTAGGGAACGGACGGTGGGACTGGGACGAGGGCGCGTGCTGGTTTCCTGTGTAGACGGAGAGGGTAATGGAGATGGTGATCGCTGAGCTAACGATCTGTTATCCCTGTCTGGGATACCGGCAGGTCAGACAGACAGACAGCTCAGGAAGCAATGAGTCAACGTTTGACGAGAGTGTGGACAAGCTCTTCCCACAGGCAGCTATTTTATCGCTCTATTGTAAATACAAAAGGCCGCGCAAAATAACGAAACCTGTTCCTTATGCACTCCATCAGCTTCTTAGAACAGCAGGCTGTGGTATGAGCTATTTCCAGCTACAGCGTCAACCCCGTGTCGATTTAGGCAACACGCCAGCGGGGCTAAGGTCCAGCAGCAGGTGCCACGCCTAGGGTAACCATGACAATTTGACATAACATTAAGGTCAAAGTTCAAGAAGGCTTCCTGATCGTCATGCCATTGAGGGCAAAAAGTCAGATAAAGTATCGGTGGCAAATGGCTCTGCTCCTTTGGTCAAAGTTTGGTGTACCAAACGCGCTGGGAGGCAATGGAAGCTTTCAAGCATTTCAAAAATGAGGGAGGGAACGTTTACTAAGAAAAGAAACCAAAGTTATGTATTGAGACATTTTATGACCCTGATAGCAATTTGGCCTCTTCACTAAAGGTATTTTTAAAATGACATTTTTTTTTTATTATTTGAATGTCGTATGTAGGCTTACATATTGTATGGCATGTCTATGTCAATACAACACATCTCATTCTTGCTCCCAAACCATGAGAGAAACCACAGTATATGACATACCTAAAGTAATATATAGTTTACTAATTTAAACTATTGCTATTATTATTTTTTTTGTAAAATTATAAAAACAATTGATTAAACCTATATGAATAATGTAAGCCTTAAACACTTTGCACTTATAAGTAAACAATATTGTTTCACGTTAACGATTGACATGGGAGTTTATGAAATTATACTTGCAATTATACTTAGCAACAGAGCTATTTAGTTAACAGGACAGTCCCACATCTTTTTATGAAAGTCCACAGGTTTACAACGGAAAGGGTCAATATTTAACCATTGCATCGACGTAGTAGTTTCTAGTGTTCCAGACAGTGTGACAGTTACAGCTTGTATCCCCTGAGAGCTATCTCTAAGTATGAACTCTAAGTATAAGAGTATCGATCTGCTCCAGTGATCTTATCGATCTGTGCCAGTGATACTCTATGCTTAAAGATTCCAAGAATGCTAACGAGTAGAGACTCACTCTCCATGGTTCTGGACATTGTCAGTGTGTTTGTGCGTGCGTGTATGTGTGTGTGTGTGTGTGTGTCTGTGTGTGTGTGTGTGTATGTTGGTGTGTGTGTATGTATTTGTGCGTGTGTGTGCTTGTGTCTGTGTGTGTGTGTGTGTGTGTGTGTGTGTGTGTGTGTGTGTGTGTGTGTGTGTGTGTGTAGAAATAGCCATGGGTGCGACAGGTGTGTCCAGGTGGGCTTCCTGTAGAGGTGTGGAACATTCAGGCCACCTGAGTCACTCTGCCAGCCAGCCAACCAGTCAGCCAGCCCAACCCTGCACTCAACTGAACCAAAGCCAAGTGGATTGAAGTGAAGTGGTTCTCTGCCACGTTACATTGCTGATTTATGTTTTCATTTTGACTTTCTGTATTGATCCTTTGTTTTTCCATTTCCCCAGTGTGTTTCCCTTTGTTTTTCTGTATTTCAGTTTCTCTACATTTATATCTTACACTACAGATCTGGCTTTTGTAGTGGTGAAAATAGAAAACCATGGGCTAGGTTGTCTGCAACAACCATGCTTTGTTCTGGTTCTGCATTTCAGTTTCTCTGCATTTCTACCTGACACTACAGATTTAGATTTTGTAGTGGTGTAAATAGAAAACAACGGACTATGTTATCTGCGACACCCATGCTAACAGCTGAAGTAGCCCAGCCTAATTTTTGCTCATTATGAACAAACTTGGTTTTAGTCCAGTACAAATGATCAGTGGACTGTGCCAACAGAATGCATGATAATGCGAAAACATTTCAGGCACTTGGCCACAGGTTATTGGTGGCATCACAACATCAGAACCCATTTTTCTTTTTAAACTGTACTCTGTCACTGAGTTCTCCGAACTTAACAATAGCGTCAAACACGCAGCTAGGCCGCTATGCTGGATTCTCATGATGTCAAACTGGCGTAAATAAAACAAGGCCTCTCAATCTGCCTGAGCGGGTGTATCTGCGTGCCGGGGGAACATTCCAAGAGAGAGGAAACTATTTGTTTATGGGTTGAGGAGCTTTGATACCGTGCTACCTGAGTGCCATTGAAATGTCACACTGACCACTCAGATTACCATTGCTTCAAAAAAGGGCTCTCTGTAGATGTTGGGAATCACTTATTTATACCAAGAGAGAAAAAACAGTTAGTGTGTGAGCATTTTTGTTGGTTCTGTGCGTGTGTGTCTTCTGTGTGTGTCTGTATGCTTGTGTGGCAGAGTGTTTGCATGCGCGTGTGCCAAGTAGGGCAACCCCAGTGAGTCAGGCCCCCTCTGTGTAAACCTTCCTTTATTCACATAGTGTCCGTACCTGTCCACATGGGAGTGATAAGAAGGCCGCCCTGGGCTACACTTAGCACACACCTCCCCCTCCTCCCTCCCCACCACCTAACCCGTATCCCTCTCCGCTCCACGCCTCCTCTGTCACATTCCTTTGTTTTCCTGTTACAACCTGCATACTAGCCGACAAAAAGCATGCGTCAGAGTGCGCGTCCTAAGCGTGTGTGTGTGTGTGTGTGTGTGTGTGTGTTTGTGTGTCAGAGGTGAACTAACATTCAGGCTGTGATACGTTTCCACCCATAGTGCAACAGCAAATCAAAGTTGTGGTTGAGCCTTTACGAGATCTGCACACTGTTAAAAAACAGACTTAGCTAACTGACACCTATGAACTGTTCAAACTGTTTCCATGCCAACGCTAACCGTTCTACGTGTCTTTAAAACCAGTTTGAACAATGAAGGCTCCAGCCTTTGAACAACGACGCGGCCCTCTTTAACCCTTTGGCCTGCTCTTTCAGCAGGGCTGGTGCCTAACTGTCTCTGTGTTAAACAATGCTACATCGTTACCCTGCCCTGCATGGCAAGATTGCAGCCAGTTGGCAGGAGGAGACTCAGAACTAAAGCCCCAGAAGGCCTCACGCTGGCGTTCACACTCTCTGTAAGAAAAACACACGCACACACACTGATAAACACACACACACAAGCGATCCCCCCCCCCGCCCCGCCACACACACACACACATTCAAACAAACACACATTACTTAAAGCACCAAACTCATACATTTGGCTATTCCATAAAGTCCTACACAGATTCTGTCAATGAAGGCATTGCCTTCAGGAAGTGAGTGTTCAACGGCTGAATCTAAAGATACCCAAAATCTGAAACTGAAAATAGCAAATGGGCTCCCATTTTCTTTACCCAGGCCCTAGGGGATCATGGGAAAAAGCCCTCGCCGTGCCAATGGCTCCCCCGAGTTTTTGTGTGTGCGTGTGTGTGTGTGCCCGCTGGAAAGTCCACGCTCATTTGAGTGCACACACAGCGCCACATGAAAGCTATTGTGTGTGTGCCTGTCTATTGTTGCCCATTACATGTTTTTTCCCCTCCTTTACCGAAGGTCAAGAGTTGCAGGGTAAAAATACAAACGCTCCTTCAACGGGACCTGCTGGCAGTCGCCACGGACGAGCCCCGAGTTCCCCTCACCTCCCTTCCATCGTCTCTCTCTCTCTCTCTTTCCCTCTCTCTCTCTTTCCCTCTCTCTCTCTCTCTTTCTCTCAACAGCCCTGCCCGCTGCAGCCTCACTTCCCCACTCCAAAGACGGCCGTGTTGTTTCAGCTTTCCCCTCTGTTTACGGAGGCCTATAGGTGGAGGATCCACTGGGCCGTGGAGGCCTGCTTTGAGGCCTTGCGTCCTCGTCCACGGTCTGCATCAGAGAGGACACCCTCCGTTCCCCCACCCACAGCTTTGTGTTTAGAATCCGCAGAGCTCTAATTGCCGGTCTGCGCCTGAGACACCAGGGCTTTTCCATGGCACGGCGGTGCGGGGCCTTCCTCCTCTGACGTCTGTGTCCGTCCGTCCCCCGCCTTCCGACAGCTCTCCTCCACGGCTCGGTTCTGCCCAGCAATCCGTCCCTCTGTTAGGGCTGCTGTGGGTTTTCGAGAACGGAGCTGGACGAGAGGAATGCGGCGCGACAGCGTGACACACAGAGGGAGAGAGAGAGCGAGAGAGAGAGAGAGAAAGAGAGAAAGAGAGAGAGGGAGTACCCACAGACACCGCGGGGTGGTCGGAAGACGAGGGTGAGGGTGAGAGAGAGAGAGAAAGAAAGAGAGAAAAAGAGAAGTGTGAGGCTGCTGGAGAACACACTCTAGGGGAGATATTACGACAGTTCTTCATGTGAGGCCGTATGACCTGAGTCTGTCAGACATAGAAAGCCGACTGGGGAAGGAAAAAGTGTGTGTGTGTGTGTGTGTGTGTGTGTGTGTGTGTGTGTGTGTGTGTGTGTGTGTGTGTGTGTGTGTGTGTGTGTGTGTGTGTGTGTGTGTGTGTGTGTGTGTGTGTGTGTGTGTGTGTGTGTGTGTGTGTGTGTGTGTGTGTGCGCGCGCACGTGTGTGTGTGTGTGTGAGTGGGTACAATGACAGGTTCTACTGGGCATTACAGGAAAACCACTCATAACACCAGGCCCAGTCAGAGCATGGGGGAACAGACGTCCATCTGACCACACAACCGGGAGCAACAAAACAGTGAGAGGCCATGTGTGGTCTGGGTTTCCTGCCATTGGCTGCTTCCCTCCAAGCTGGTCCCCAAGACTGTTTGAGGGCGCATGTCTGTGTGCGTGCGTGCGTGCGTGCGTGTGTGTGTGTGTATGTGTGTGAGTGTGTGTGTTCAAGCCAGAGGATGAACCCATTTTGTTCTGGTTGAGGTCAAAGGAGTCCACAGCAGGGCTTCTGTCGGAGTGCGTGTGTTTGTTTGTGTGCGTGTGTGTGTGTGTGTTTGTTTTGTGTGTGTGTGTGTTTGTTTGTGTGTGTGTGTGTTTGTTTGTGTGTGTTGGAGGCTGGGGGTAGCGGTGGCAGTGACATGTGTGAAGCGAGGGACCTTTTTATTCAATAGGAAAAGACAGAGGATGCCTCCTCCACATCCTCTTTCCACTTTAATATTCTGACCTCACTAGAGACTCTTTATTTTTGGACTCTTGGTTTATTTTTAGTCGATTTTGTACATTATAGACACCCCGCCCCTCAAAAGGAAACACCTTTTAATAGGGCTGACAGAAATACGGAGGAAAGCCAAACTAAGTGGGTGAGAAAGAGGCTAAAGGAAGAAAAAACTAAAAAAATGGAATAACAACTAACAATCCTTGTTCTTGTTTCAGAATGCCGTTTTCCTTGCTGGGTGTGTAACGTCGTCTATGTTTCATCACTTGTGCGTGTGTGTGTGTGTGTGTGTGTGTGTCTGTGTGTCTGTGTGTGTGTGTGTGTGTGTGTGTGTGTGTGTGTGTGTGTGTGTGTGTGTGTGTGTGTGTGTGTGTGTGTGTGTGTGTGTAATAGCGGGTGGATTCCAGGCAGGGGGGAGATACGCTGTCTGCTTGTAGACAGCCTCTTCCTCCCTACTGATTACACTATAGGCACCACAGGCAGCTCGTCAACACACACAGACACACACACACACACACACACACACACACACACACACACACACACACACACACACACAAACACACACACGCACACACTCATTCACACATGCACCCACACACATACACACGTGCTCATTTCAGAGAAACCCGTATGACCGGAAGAGCAAAAAGTCGAAACTTAAAGAGAAGGGGAGAAAGAGAAAAGTATTTGAGTGTCATTGTAAAAGCTGTTATCACCCGAAGCAGAACTAGCAATGACAAAAGGGACACAAAAGCCTTGAAAGGTGGCTACTTTTAGCCCTGCCATAATGTCCTCCGTGATAAGCCAGTGGGAAAGTGTGTCATTGACGACTGGACGGAGCAGTGTGCTGAGACAATGCGCTCCAAAGGGAGGGACGCTGGCTTGCGTGTCAGCAAAAAACCCCAGCAGGATCTTCTCTTCCACTCACACTGTGGGCTGTGTCTGACCTCCTTGGAAAATACACACAACACAAGAAACTACGGTGAAAGCAATAGATGCAGTGGTGTTGCAGAAGGCAACAGAAAACAAACTCAATGATGAGGGGGAAACAGAAAGAAGGCCAGCCAAACGGAGGCAGAAACGCAGACAGATATTTTGAGGGGGCATTGAGGGGCAGAAAGATTAAGAACAGGAAATGGACAGAAATGAGGTATGATTGTAGAGTATGAAAATAGAACACATGCTATGATAAAAGAAGAGACACTGAAACACAGATGCATGGTCCTTAAGCCTATCGTCATATCCAAGGTGCACGTCATCATCAGGAATCCACAGGCCAAAGCCCTGCTCTGCCGCTCCAATGTGTGTGTGTGTGTGTGTGTGTGTGTGTGTGTGTGTGTGTGTGCATACGTGTGTGTGTGTGTGTGTGTGTGTGTGTGTGTGTGTGTGTGTGCGTGTGTGTGTGTGTGCGTTTGTGCGTGTTTGTCAATCCCACAAAACAAGGAACATCTGCAAACTATTTCCTCCACCCACCCGACCACTGGAACCACAGAATCCGGTAGGGAGTGTGAAACTCAGAAGCAACTGTCTTTAATGACGTGTTTTTTTTTCTGGTCTCCTTGACATACCTTGGAACTTTTCTGTGAAGACCAGTTCCCACAGACCCGACACTCTCATGTCAGAGCTGTATAATCAACTGTCCACTCTTCGATTGCATCAGCTTGAGATGGGCTTTGTTCTCTGGACCCTCGGGTCTCTTATCTCTGTATATGGAATATTTAATGATCCCCTTGCACATACCTACTACTACCTACACACACAACACTCACACACACACACACACACACACACACACACACACACACACACACACACACATGCACGCACACACTACGCTTAAGGAATTCCTGTGCTGGACGGCAGCCAATACCCACGCAGCAGTAACAACAATGCCAGGCACTCAAGTCCCAGCATGCTTTGCGGTCAACCCACCACTCTGAGGCATGACTTATGAGGGGGATGGTGTCACCTCCGGCCGGGCGTGTTAGATGTGCTGCCTTTGTTGGTTCAGAGGGGCGGGGGCGAGATGAAAGCCCTCTGGAGCGGAGGGCGCGCGCAGAGGATCGAACAAAATGTTTAATGAGGGGCGCAGAGAGGATGTTGGAGGTCTATAAAAGCCGCTCTGTCGAGGTTAGCCAGGCCCTTCCTGTAAACACCGAACACTGCTGAGACGTGAGACGGAAAGAGCATGCTGTGGCGCTACCTGGGACAGCTGCTTTGGGTGTTACTAATCCATCATTCATGGGAGCGATGAGCCGTCTTGTGTCTGGCAGGAGGTTTCGGGGACTCTTTTTAGGTCATGAATGAGGTCATGACTTTTCGTTGTTGTGAAAATACGTATGTCAAGCACCTTTTAGACAATGCAGTTTTGTCGCGCCGATGGCAAAGGTTGAAGTCACTTAAGGGAGAAACACTTTGACGGAGGGAGTCTGGACTTCCTGTGATGTCTGCTCTAAAATGTGTGCATACAAAGTTTCAACTTCTTGCTTGAGAACCAGTCTGTAGTTGGAGAGAGCGAGGGCGGGCTGAGCGAGGAGTGGAATTTCAGAACAAAATAAGATGTGTGCCAGGAGTCTGTAATGAAAGTGAGGGAACTCCCAGCGACGCACATACACCTGTTGTTGGAACAATCACGCCACTGTCTCCGTAAAGAGCACCGGGTTCTCACAAAGACAGGCTAATATGAACGTGCGCGTGTACGTGTGTTTTTGCGTGTATGTGCGTGTGCGCGTGTGCTGTCTTTCTTAACGACAGGTGCGAAGGATTTCAAGGCGAACTCCCATCGGAAGGCTACACTAAGGTGACCGTAAGAAAACACCTTGAGTCACACGACCCGATCCGGTTTCAAGGCCAAGCTGGAAATCCCGGCCCTTCACACCGGCCTATTTTAAACCCTGCAGGTCTGTTTGAGACTTGGTCTCAAAGTGGCTTGGAGAGTGCAAACCATGGACTTGACCCCTCAGAGCCTGTTAGACAGTGAATGTGGTATGTTGCCCTTCTTTCCATGAGAGGCCCACTCGCTACTCGAGCAAGTATTTTATTTCGTGACATCAAAACACTTTTGGCTGTGTTGCCTCTCATTGCATTTGAGAGCAAGAAATTGTTTTTAGGCTCGGGAGAGCCAAGGCATCAAAGCAGGGAAAGTGCTGACTCCAATGGGGTGGTCAGTGTTGACACAAAGATGGGGATGGGTTGGGTGATCCAACCCGCCAGGGGGGTCGTTCGACAACAGCCCTGATCCCCCATGGGGCATGCGTCACACTTCATCCGACAACATGCCCCCCCCCCCCATATACCCCACCCGGTCTTTTGTGCCGCTCACGATTCCCGAAATTCACGTTCGGGGGGGTGGGGGTGGGGGGCTCGGAGAGGGGGAGACATTCTCACACCGGGGCACAAAGAGCCAGCCTGCGTGACTCAGACGCGGGGAGGAAAAAGGGGCTGAGTAATGACTATTATATCCGCCATCGTCCCACCAGTCTCGACAGCTACTACCGACAGGGGCTCCTCTGCCAAACTGGCGGGCTCATACCATCACAAATGTCTTTTCAATGGACATAGCTGCTGAAGCAGGCGTGTCGGTGGGTGTGTGGGTGTGCGGGTGCGTGTGTGCGGAGCAGGCCAAGCGCAGTGTGTTACTAATCACCTCCTTCTCTTAGTCAGACAGCCAGGCTACAGGGGAGGGGGCAGGGTTTGGGAGGGCTTACCACATAGCCGAGGGGCCGAGGGGCTGAGGGGCTGCAGGACCCCAGGGAGGGGGCTTTACTGCCTCGTGCAAAGCCAGCCACGATGTAATGAACCAAGATGAAAATGAGATGTCATCTCTCAGCACTGGCCAACTGCCTCCTTAGGCTCATACTCAGAGTGTGTGTGTGTGTGTGTGTGTGTGTGTGTGTGTGTGTATTTGGCGGGGAGAGAGGTCAGGGGTGCGTCCGCCACGAGGCGCGCAGGGCTCCCGCTCAGCGAAAAGCCATCATCCATGACCTCATCCCAGGAAAAATCCCCGTCCCTCGCTGTCTCCTCCCTTCTCTCGCTCTCTCTCCTCCGGCAGCTGAGCTCTCTCGCTCTGCATTCCAGTTCCTCCAACAGCTCCCACACTGTCTCGCACTGCCGCCGGAGAGGGGGGGGGGACGGGACACACACACACACAACAGAGGGAACGATAGAGTCAGGGAAGAAGGGAGCGGAGCGAAGGGGTGACTCCCGGAGGTCAGGGACCCCGCTAACAGTCTGTCGGCTATGGAGGAGGCCTCACAGAGAGAGAGAGAGAGAGAGAGAGAGGGAAAAGACCAACAAAAAAAAGAATAGAAAACTGAAAGAGGATGGTCTGTTCAATAACATTCCAAGAATTCCACTGCCGGTGGAAATGCCTGTGGCTGACTGGCTGGCGGCGTGGTGGTGGGTGCGTTCAAGAACAAAAGGCGACCACCGTCCACTCTGAGGTGGGGAAGGAGTGAGGGTGAACAGAGAACAGGCGGAGCAGGAGTCATAAGGAACAAGCCAACCCCCCCACCCCCCCCTTACCCGCCCCCCAAGAGATCCTGATTTAGTGATTGGAGGGTGGGGGGAAAAACAACAACTGTCCCTGCAAGAGTTTCCTCCAGTAGTCCCCCCCAATCTTCCTGGTCCCTCCCAGACCAGATGGAGCAGAGTTTCACCCAGGAAAAGATCCTTATGACAACATCACAACAGACTATTGCGAACAAATGACTTCATGAATATTATGATATCGCTG
>JAPMUY010000414.1:0-10000 GCA_026901105.3 Galaxias olidus | reverse complement strand
TGCATTTCAATCATTATTGTCTACAAACTGACAGTGCATTTGGTGTCGACAGAGCAGTTAAAATCTGCACAAATACAGCAGAACATAAATAAATAAATTAAAAAGAAATATTGTATAAATAATAGGTTTACAGTACACAAGAAAATGAGAAACATATTGTGCTGGAAAATATAAAATGCTGAGAAATGAAAAATACTCCAGGTTGACATCTCTTTCTGTGGGGTGGAAAAGACATATCCATAGTCTGAAATCCCCTGTAGTTCAGAACGCAACCAAGTAGCGGCATTGAATTCAGACCGGATCCTCTTCCTTCCCTTTTTTCTCTCTCACTTCCTTCTTCTCATCGTCCATATTGTCATGCCACATTTACTCCATCCTCTCGACCAATCAGTGTTCCAGTTTCAGACAGGCGTGTTCCAGATAGGTTAGGAAGCCTCTTCCTGATTTCGGAGCTGCCCCATCACATTCGGACGTGTCCATCTTTCATGCCAGAGGTGGGTTACGTTTGCAAGACATACCCACTCTGTTCCACTGTTCACACAACATTCCTTTTCCCTCATGGTTCTTCTTGGCAAATTCACTTTTCTTTTCTGTTATGAGGTAGTACTTCTGTATTCCCGCATAAATAAAGAAGTTGAGAGAAAATTAGAAAACTATTTCACTATTTAAACTAATGCACAGAAGCAAGTCAAGAATGATACAATATGTTGTATTCTAGTGAAGCTAATGCAATCATAACTACTGTGCGTGTGTGTTTGTCCGGAATTCTTACCCTTATCTTTGTCTCATCAGTGGTTTGGAGATGACCCCAGTTTGACCTTTTCCTCGCTCTCTACATCATACGCTCCTCGGTTATGAAACCTGTAAGTGTTGAAAATCACATTGATTTTAGAAAAAACAAACAAACATTTAAAATGTCTTAAACAGCACTATTGTTAAGTGTTGGATCTATAATGGCACATCATGATGTGAAAAAATAAAGATTAAATTTGATCTAGAATAAAAAAAACTCAAATGGTATTTCCATTGATTTGTCTGTCGCATTTAACCTTCTTCACCAGTGGGTCTTCCTTTTATAGCCAGTGTAACAAGTTTAACTTTTATCAGCTACGTAGCGCACGTGTGTGACCTGTTCTCCAACTTCATAAAGGAGGCCCAGTGTGTGAAAATGCTCGTGTTCAGCAGGTGCTGTACTGACCTGAGCACTAACAGAAGGCCTATGATGGTGAGGCACAGCGAGGAGAGCACCACCGCCACCACGGCCAGGGCTGTGGTCCTGTTGTAGCCCTCCTGAGGTTTTTCCAAGGGCAGGATAAAGAACTGACACCGCTCCCCAGAGTAACTCTGGTGGCACCTGTGAAAAAATAGACAGTTACGGTCAGAATTCTGATCCTTACAAATATTTTGAGAATGGAGGAGAACGGTCTAGCAAGATAGGGTTACATCCGATTGGTGGATGTTGAACTGGTTGAATGTGGATGGATGTAAGACAGAAAGATGAGTTGCTACTTACACACAGGACGGAGCGCGGATGTCTCTCAGGTACTGGCATGTTCCATGAATACAGAAATCCTTATACTTCTTTAGACATGGGTTCCTTTTCCTCCCCTTGCCCTTTCCTTTCTTTGCTCTCCTTCTTTTCCCCACGGTTGTCTCGACATTGTGAGTGACAGAGGGGTCTTTAGGCTGGCTCGACATGGCAACTGAAAGAAATAAAAATGGGTTGAGATGTGTGTGGTTCTTTGATGAAAGGGTTCTTTCACTAGTGTCACTTCATATGTCACACACAGCAATGCTGCAGCGCATGTTTATAACTGCATTGTTACAATAAATAATGTCAATGGCTGTTCTATAAAGTTGCTAGTCAAACAAAACATGTCACAACTGTCATTGGTGGCAATAACGAGAGCCTACCTCTGGGCACTGTAACCTCAAAGTCTCCAGACAAATCCTCTTCATCTTCGTAATAATAGTAGTCCTCATCTTCTTCCTCTCCATCAAACGTTGTCACATGCTTTTCCACACCGGTGTTGTCTTCCTCTACCCTTTCAATCGTTGGATCCCGGAGGTTTATTACTGAAGTGTGCTGAGGTCTCGTGCTCTCATACCTGTCCACATTTGCGCCACTCGCCAACCTAGACACCACTGGAACACATAAGAGGAAGGTTACCAAACGAAATATCAAACATTGACCTGAAAAATTAAAGTAATACATTTCTATTATAAGGGTCTCGGTTAACCAATCGACCACATTAGCTCAGTTTTCTAAATCTCAGATAATTTGAATATATCGCTCAGGTTTCATAATGGAGAAGTTGTAACATGTTTAGTTTGGAGCGGGCGCGCCTGATCGGGGTGCTACAGATGGACTTGAATGTATCTTTCTTTCTGACATTTTGACGAGCCTTGATTCTTGGCTAATGGCTATGGATTTAATTTAGAAAGAACGCGCAATAAAGGGGCAGAGACGGCAAAAGCTACATGACCACTCAAGAAAGAGCGGCATTGGCAGACAGTTAGCTAATGTTACTTAGGCAAGAATATGCGTCAAAAATAAATATATCCAGTTACATAAAGCATGCTTTAAAATAGATGGTGACCCCATTAGTTCATCAATAGCATGTGAGTGCTTTTTCTTGCAAAGTTTACGAGTAACGTTTACAAGGGCATGGCTAAAGAACTTTATGATAAAGTCGGATTCCCGGTAATCCATTATAATTAAAAAATGTGTGCTAAATAAGGCAACACAAAAAAGTTGAGCGAAGAACAACAATGTTATAAAACACATGCATAATAAATAGGTGAATGCTAGTGCAGCAAAACACGAAACTTACAGAAGGCATTGACGAGAAGGAGTGCAACTCTCAAAATCCTCATGTCGTTAAAGTTCCAAAAAATAGCTGTGAAGATGCGTAAAAAAAGGATTGACCTTATATGAAAAATATCCTTTAATGCCTGCTTGTTCTCGCTCTCAGTATTCCTTGTAAGAGTTTTGACTGAAGGCATACAAGTTATTAAGCCTCAATCCGACTATTTTAAAGGTTGCTACGGCTTGTCTCTGACTAGCCGATAAACTAAGGAGCGTAACAGGACAGACGAGTGCTTATATAGGAACACCCTAGAATTCTTTACCCCGCCTGCGGTCGTTTATGATCTGCAATAGTAAACGATTTAATCTTAATTGATTTGTCATGGAGTCTAAGTCATGTAAAAAGGCATTTGATTTGAGGACTGTTTGTTCGTATATTTCAATCTGTGCTTTCATCCTACTTTTAGGTCCATTGCATTCCATTATTTCAAGCAAGTGACCATAGATGAAGGTTGTGTGCGTGTGTGTGTGTGTGTGTGTGTGTGTCTGTGTGTGTGACAGCTCAGGTAGTTTAAGATAGTTTCATTACAAGAGCAATACATAATTTATTGTATTTATAGAACTGTCTGTAAAGGTAATTTCGTGCTCTTCCGAGGATGATGTGGACATTTTATTTATTTAATCATATTTTTACTATTCTTATTTTTTAAATTATTCCTTTGGAACAGTAAAATAACATCCATTCTATTCCATTTTTATTATGCGTTTATTATTTTCACTATTTTTGAAACAGTGTTTAGCGTCAGAACGTTGCGTAATTGCGCCATCATGTGGTGAACAGTTTGCCTGGATACCAACTCAAAGTGTTTATAAAATAAAAAAAATGTACCCCAATTCAAAAAGATAAAAAATACTAGTGAAAAAAAATTTGATACAAAGAGATTTGATGAAAAATATAAAGCAGCCCTACTTATTACATACTCAATTTGTGTCGACTAATCAGTGCGCATATCAATTGCTCCTGCCTAACAGTCACGTGCCCAACTGGAAAAATGGCCACCGAGGTAGGAGAAACAAACACAGCTGTTAAAGTAAACGATGCAAAAGAGAAAGAACCTGAGACTGTAGAAGTTGCAGAAGAAAACAGCAATCATAGTGAAGATGAGGGACAGCAAGACAAGCCGATGGCAGACAGCAACTGGTCTGCACCAATCCTGTCGCTGGCTCGAAAGGCCACCGAGACTATCAGCAGTGGTGTCAACTACGGGGCCGCCTTAAGTGCCACATTGTCGGGTTCCACTTCCACTAGTACTGCCACCGTGCCGATAAAGCAAATCTGTGAAAGTGAGGATGCCTCAAATACAAAGCTACCAGGTAGTGGATACATGCAACTTTTAAACATTATTTCAGTTATTAATCAATTTGCATGGAAGGTAACTTTGAGACTGTCCAGTCCTTTCTAATTGACTGTTCTCCTTTTCGATGCTGTCATCAACAGAGGATCATATGACTTCCCTTTGGTTAGATCGGGATTTCGTGCTAATTCCCTTTATTGCCAAATGTGTTTTTATATGTTCTACTTTGTGTTTGGGCAAAATTTGCTTTACTACATATAGTCAGATATAAGAAGATAGCATATGCATTAAGATACCTTGTGAAATTCTTTGCATTTGTTATATGAGAAAACTAAGTCTAGTTTACACATACCATAAATATATTTAATGCTTTCTGTCATCATTATGCCAATCATATTTTTCCTCCTGTGTAGTTCTCCCCGGCAGGGACCCCATGGCCATTGAGCGGTCCAACCTGCTCAGTATGATGAAATTGAGCATTAAGGTTCTGATCCAATCCTCCCTCAGCCTGGGCAGAACTCTGGATTCGGACTACCCCCCACTGCAACAGTTCTTTGTAGTTTTAGAACACTGTCTCAAACATGGGTTGAAAGGTGAGACCAATAGGCTATTGCCTATACCCTTTCATTATGTTACCTTTGAATAAAAATTGATAAAGAGAATGAAACCATATTAATATACCCCTCTCCTTTCACTGTTATACACCAGTTAAAAAAACATTCATTAGTCAGAATAAGTCTATCTGGGGTCCCTTGGAGCTAGTTGAGAAGTTGTGTCCGGAGTCGTCGGATATCACCACCAGTGCCAGAGACCTACCTGGGCTGAAGTGAGTTCTGTTCAACGATATCTGGTTAAATTTCTCTCCAATGCAGAGATCTGTGTTTGATGTTAACGCTCTCTCTCTCACTCTCTCTCTCTCTCTCTCTCTCTCTCTCTCTCTCTCTCTCTCTCTCTCTCTCTCTCTCTCTCTCTCTCTCTCTCTCTCTCTCACTCTCTCACTCACTGTCATCTCAGGACTGGGTTAGGCCGTGCACGAGCCTGGCTGCACCTGGCTCTGATGCAGAAGAAAGTAGCAGACTACATGAAAGCACTGCTGGACCGCAAAGATCTCTTGGGGTTAGTTCCAACAATTTTTGATGGCTCGACAGTGAAACAGCTAGAGTCAATCCATGCAAAGTTGATGTTGTGAATGCATGTGTAATGTGTGTAGAAAGGCTCTGTGCACTGATAACATGTATTGTTTGCACTTTCACACTAAATCATTTTTATACATAACTATTTTATGCCTTTTTTAATTGTACATGCTAGTCTAATGTCTTGTCCCCTTCCCTTTCCCTGCAGTGAATTCTATGAACCTGGAGCCTTGATGTTGGAGGAAGAAGGCACTGTAATTGTGGGAATGCTGGTTGGCCTCAACGTCATTGACGCCAACCTCTGCATTAAAGGAGAAGACCTAGACTCCCAGGTGAATGGGTGCAGTGGTTATTACTCCACACATATTGTAAAGTAGTTAACGTATTTGTGTTTAATAGTTGTTTATACAGAGAAAAATCTAAAATCTGGTTTATTTATAGGTGGGAGTCATCGACTTTTCCCTGTATCTGAAAGATCCTGCCAAGAGTGAGACGACCCAGGAGTAAGTTACTGCGTCTGTGTAGTCTAATCTTATCTGATAACTCTTAAGCTCCCTCTCTGCATTGTGGATACTTCTGAATGACGTCCGTCATTTTTTATTTACGTAGTGATTCTAAATTGACGGCAATATTGGATCAGAAGCACTACATTGAGGAGCTGAACCGGCACCTGAGCGGCACCGTCTCTGACCTGCAAGCAAAGATGGACTCTTTGGAGAAGACCAACAGTAAACTCATTGAAGAGGTCAGAGGAACATGAATGTTTATTATAACCTTCATTTAACCAGGAAAGATTCCATTGTGATTAAAAATCTCTTTTGCAAGGGAGTCCTAGCCAAAATAGGCAGCAGCACAGAATAACAAGTGATCACAAAACAGTCACAAATAAAGACAACACTACAATGAATAACACTCCCAATGAACAAGCATTGTACAATCCATGTTTGAAGTTACACACTATGTCGTGAGATGTGATGTTTATGTAAGCATCATTTTACAATTTGATTGTCTTCGCTTCTATCCAGCTGACTGCAGCAACAGACCGAATCAACTCCTTAAGAGAGGAACAGGAGCAGCTGAGGAAAGAAAACGAGACTATCGTCCAGGCCAGCCAGAAGAAAGAGGAGGTTAGGGCTTACAAAGCAACACCTCATCGTCTAATTCCAAAATGTGTGAAAAGCACTCTCACCAAAGCCATTTCTCACAAGTTTTGATAACCTCATATTACTTGTGCTTTTGTTCCCGCATGTGTCCGTGTATCTAACGCTAGGCTAGTATCCAGGACAGCCAGGTAGAGTTGGAGACCTACAAGCAGACCCGGCAGGGCCTGGATGAGATGTATAATGTGGTGTGGAAACAGTACAAGGAGGAGAAACGAGTGCGCCAGGTCAGTCTCGCCGCTACCTGTCAGTGGAGATCCCTGTTAAACATCCTGTATTTAGTAACAAAGGATAGCCAGAAATACACAAGGATGTGTGTTTGTGTGAGTGTGCAGGAATTGGAGCGGGAGCTGGAGCTGCAGACCGTCCTGAAGCAGGAGATGGAGGTGGCTATGAGGCTGCTGGAGAAAGACACCCACGAGAAGCAGGACACCCTCGCAGCCCTGCGCCAACAGCTGGACCAGGTCAAGACCCTCAACCTGCAGATGTTCCACAAAGCACAGGTATAAATGATCAAAACATTGACACGCGCACTTACCGGCCCCAAGGGAGGCTGATCATGAATTCTGTTTTGTTCCATAATTGTGTTTTCTCTCTCTCTTCAGGACTCTCAGCAGGAAGCAGAGAGGAAGCAAGAGGATGCCAGAAAGCTGGAGGATAAGATGAGCCAGATGGAAGACGCCATGAAGGAGATGGAGCTCAGGTAGGCCTCTGGGTTCACCGCGTGGGATGTCTTTGTGCTTGGGAAGGGCCACTTGCACATCACAGTCAAGGTATACGTTCCTCAACTCAGACATGCTTGATAATGTTATTGATCGACGTTTTGCGACCTTGTAAAGGTGTGTATAGATGTTTCAGCATCTTGAAAGTCTTTTAAGCTGTAAAAGGTCTCCGTTATAGGAATGCGTGAACTCGGAATGAGCCTATGAGTGCGCTTCCTGAAAGTAACCCGCTTTCCTCTGCGGTTATCTGGCCGCTCAGGCTGCAGAACTCGGAGAGCGAGCGCCGGCAGAGCGACCAATCGGACAGGGACATGAGGTCCGAGCTGGAGGGCACCGTGGCGGCCATGCAGAAACAACTGACTGACCTGGACACACTCCGGTAGTCACACGGGACAAACACTCTGCACATTGCATGTTTATCTTGTATGACAGATGAAACACACGTCTTCAATAAGTGTGTGTTGACTCTAACATTGTCACACATGAACCGTATGTCCCGACTGTCTGCAGGCTAGGTCTGGAAAGTGAGTTGCGTAGCGAGAAGGAGCAGAGGCAGAGCATACAGAGGGCTCTGCAGAGGGAGCAGGACAACAGTGTGGAGCTCCGGACACAGCTGCAACAGCTCCAGGGTCTGCACTCGGTATGTTTGTAACACTATAACTTATTACTGAGGAGGTGAGGTCTCAATGTGATAGGGTTATCAGTCGAGCGAACAGCTCCGTTATGCTTTTATCACTGTGCTACTCAAACACCCCCTATAACTTGAGCATCTCTGTGTGCCTGCGTGCGTGCGTGCGTGTTGTTGGTGTAGGAGCTGGAGGAACTGAAGCAAGAGAAGCTGCAACTGCAGCAGACATGTGGGGCCCAGGAACAGACTCTACAGGAGATGGGCCAGCACCTCAGCCAGTGAGTCTCTACTCTACTCCACTCTTCACTTCTTTCTGTCCATATAGAGGGATCTGTCTTTATTGGGCATAACAATTCTTAATTCTCTCTTAGGTCCAAACTCAAAATGGAGGATTTTAAGGAGGTCAACAAAGCACTGAAGGTGAAGAGTTGAGATGTGGAGTATTTGGGTTGTCAATGAGAAACTTTGTTAAAAACAAAACTTTAAATAATTTCTTCAATTATCCTCATCTTGTTCTTTTTTCGTTTCAGGGTCACGCCTGGCTGAAAGATGACGAGGCCACACAGTGTAAACAATGCCAAAAGGAATTCTCGTACGCTCGCAGAAAGGTACACTCCTGGGTTACGGCTTTCTATGTGTCAATATCTGTTGTCTGTCAAGCACCTGTACTTCCAACATACCTAGGATTTATTTTAATTTACCATTTTGTTCTCGGGTTGAGTCTTGTACAAATAATGACAGATTGATATATTTGACGTGTGTGTGTGTGTGTGTGTGTGTGTGTGTGTGTGTGTGTGTGTGCGCGCGCGCCTGTGCTTGTGTGTTGCAGCACCACTGTAGGAACTGTGGGGACATCTACTGTAGCAGCTGTTCAAGTAACGAGCTGGCATTGCCTTCCTATCCTCGCCCGGTACGAGTGTGTGACATCTGCCACTCCCTCCTGCTGCAGCGGAGCTCCTCCTCCCTGGAGTCCTGACAGGGCACACAGGGCAGACACAACAAGCTTGTATTATTACCACGTTTGCTTAACTTGTTGAGAAAGGCTTTCAAACTGGCCTTTGAGAATAACAAACATATCCAATTACAAACTTAAACCGAAGTACTATTATCTTAATTAATTGGTGACTCTAAATTGCCCGTAGGTGTGAATGTGAGTGTGAGTTGTTGTCTGTCCCTATATGTCGGCCCTGTGATAGACTGGCGACCTGTCCAGGATGTACCCCGCCTCTCGCCCTGTGTCCGCTGGGATAGGCTCCAGCCCCCCCGTGACCCTGTACAGGATAAGCGGTAAAGTTAATGGATGGATGGATGGACTATTATCTTATTTTAAACACACTTTTTAACTCTCACAGGCCTTTCTTGTGATGTAGACTACTGAGAGTAGCTTTAGCTGTCAACTGTACTGTTCCCTGCTTAATTGAAAGCAAGTACTCGGTCATCAATTCTTAGCAGCTAAGTGGGTTTCGTGTGCAAGCTCATTTCCCCGTTTTGACAAAAATTCAGGAAACCTTTTGAAAAATAGTTTTCCTGATTTTGGATAGTAGTAGAATGTACTAACTGTAGCAGATTAATCTTATATTTAATTATTGGTTTTGGCTTTCAAGTGCTCTACGGTATTTCCATCACAAGTATTTTTACAACCATTATTGTGTCCAGCAATGTTAGAAGGCAACGACTGACATCATCACTCTGTCCTTCTGTAGGTTTGAAATGTAATCATGCAAAAAATACCCTTAATTTGTTTTGGATTGTATGAGATCGTTCTACACTGTTTGGCATACTAAGCCAATTATTGATGACTTGTGACTTGGGTTGCCGTTTGATTGAATTAGTGGAAGAGAAACTTTATATAAAGCCATATATAATTGTTTTTGTACAACTTAAAAGTTTGGACTCTACAGCATCACTTGGCAAGTGTAATGTCTAGTGAGAGTGACTGTCCTTTATAGGGTTGATCACGTTATGTCACGATATGGGATTTGGAATGTTCTGCTATATCTCTGCCATGGACTGTTAATCACTACATGCAGTCTACATTTTAATACTTTAAATTGTAAATAAATGACTATAGAATGTTCTTATCAAAATTATGCTAAGATGTCTATTTTAGAATGTATAACAATGGAATTTTGTGGATATAGCGACCAGTACTAAGCAAATTTCATAGTAATTTCGGCATGTTTTGACCAACAT